>VXAY01007484.1:134211-146295 GCA_013399855.1 Oxyruncus cristatus | reverse complement strand
ACCACCAGTGACCGGCCCCCAACTGGATGCAGCCCCGTTCACCACCACTCTCTGGGCCCGGCCCTCCAGCCAGTTCCTAACCCAGCACAGAGTGCCCCTGTCCAAGCCCTGGGCTGCAGTTTTCTCAGGAGAATGCTGTGGGAGATGGTGTCAAAGGCTTTGCTGAAGTCCAGACAGACACATCCACAGCCTTCCCCTCATTCACCAGGCGTGTCACCCGATCGTAGAAGGAGATCAGGTTGGTCAGACAGGACCTGCCCTTCCTAAACCCGTGCTGGCTGGGTCTGATCCCTTGTCCATCCTGTAGGTGCTGTGGGATTGCACTTAGGATGATCTACTCCATAACTTTGCCAGGCACTGAGGTCAGGCTGACAGGCCTGTAGTTTCCCGGATCCTCCTTCTGGCCCTTTTTGTGGATTGGTATCCTTACTTTTCATCTTCACTAGTATATACTGAGTTGTGTTTCTCATGAAATGGTATTGAAGTTGTATTTCTATCAGCAGGAGCTCTACAGCATGGTCTTGAGAGATACAAAATTTCTGCTCGTCATATGAAATAAAACAATGAAAAAATATTTGAAAACATTCCAAAATTGCAAGTGTGTTGCAGTTTTCGTAAGGCAGAGTACTGATAAGAAAATTCAGTCTTAAAATTGTTGATATTCCAGAATTAAATGCTTTGGACCAGTTAAAAACCATTAAATTTTCTTGGATTTAACTGACTGGCATATGACATTTTGATTTTTCTCAGACTTTTCTCCCCACTAACAATTTGAATTTGAGAAAACTGCAGCTTCCTTTGGATAAACAAATAAGCAGAAAGAAAAAAATCTGTTTGTGATATTCAATTCCTAGCTAGTTACCTTGGTAATATTTTACATCTGTTTTGTGTTAACTAGCACAGGCTGGTAGAGGAGTGTATGTAAGTATATAGCAATCTAGTGCTATTAATAAGCACATAAATTTAAGTAGGAATGCCAAGGAACAATCTTCATTTCTACAAAAGGCTATTATATTATGGAAATGTGTTTTCTAGCTGTTGTGCTTGTCTAGACTGCTATCAGCAGCTTGTATTTGTTATGAAAGCCTGCAGCTGGTCCATGCAAAGTTTGCTGTTTTGCAGTCCATCTGCTCAGAAGAGATCTGTAACACTGCCCAGTTTGGAGTAACACTCTCCTATGATTGTAGTCACAGTTCCTAAATAGAACTCTGAAATAATGATGGTTGCTTTCTACTTTAGATCCCAGCAAATTAACTCCTGCCTGGGAAGATGGCTATCTGGCTGGTGAAATCAGAGACAACTGAGAATGCAGCAAAGTGGGCTGGGGAGTAGTATCCTTTCATTTCTGTGGCTTGTTTGATCCCTGTAGTCCCACCAAAACTGTGATGTTGAATGATCTCAGGAGATGAGAAAGTGGCAATGAAGATAAGTAAAGTGTGAACAAATGGATGTGTTAAACTCGGGAGACAAAAATAGAAGCCTGTGCTCGGAACTACTTGCACTATACACAGCTAATGTGCTATTTCCTGAGCAAGACCTAAACCTGATCCTAAGTTTAAGCAAAATTGCTGTAAACAAGTTCAGCACACTTTCTGGCAGTAGTCATTAGCTGTCTCATTAGTAAACGTTCAAGAAAAACCCCATCTACACTGTCCTTTTTTTTTTTTACTGATAGCAGTAGAATTACTTTTCATTCTCTATTTCCCATGTAATATTCTGAAGGGGAAAGTTGGACTGCAGTTCATTTAGATGAAATTTTTTCCTGATATAAAAATGGAGCCACTTTCTGAATGACCCAAATAAGCAAGTGATTCATATTGTTACAGACTTAGCTTGTTGTTTTGGGATCCAAACTACCCTTATTGATATCAGTCACTACTTATTTAAAAATGAACCAGGAAAGATCATTGAATTTACATAACGATTGTCAGTAACAAAAAAGTTTTTCTTTTTTAGGTGCATGTTCAGTTATAGGGGCTGTGCAGCGGACCACTTGTTCTCTTTCGAACTCCTGCCAACCTGAGACACTAAAGTGTTGATAGAGCCAGCAGAAATGGTGCAATATTGATGAGGAAAACCGTCTAGGAAAACCCTTAACAGCATGTATGAGCCTCTTACATGGATCATTATTGCCTACTTTGTGTGCCATTGTGGCTTTTTCCTTAGTTTTCTCACTTGTGTGCTTAGTTGTGATTTCTGTCACCTGCTGTGGATTTCTTATCGCTGTTACAATTTGTTTTCTGCTCTAAACCTCACTTGCTTCTGATCACATTTTCTACATAGATTCTTAGTCTGAGAGAACTCTTAAACTTCTCTGTCTCATGACTTGTGAGTCCATGTCTCCACCTCTGTTTCCAGCCTCATTATAACCATCAGGACAATTTATGCAGGTTTCTAGTATGATGAACCTGATACAACTGGGTTATGGTGTACAACTTTAAATCAGGAGAACACACAATATGCTAGTAATTCAATTTTATGGTTATAATCTCAAAATTCCTGAAATTTTAAAATGGAACAAAAAAACCCATAACCCTCGTGAGATATTACTACATTGTTGTTAATATAAAAATTAAAGTAAGGTGTCATTAGATTCTCTCTTAGATTAATCCAGTTTGCATGGAGAATATGTGTATTAGTCTCTCAAGGATTGTATCACTAGAACAGATGGTCTATCTATGGCATAGAACTTGACCTGGGTAAACTCTGCTTCCACATATGGTGTTCCTGGAGCCTTGTTGATGTAACCACCAGGGTTTTTTTGTATATGTATGTTTTCAAAGTGTCTGAAAAACAGCAAAGGATGAATTGTGAGCCACAAGAGTATTTCTTCTATAGCACAATGATAAATATATGTTTTATGTCCTAGAGTAAGATAGGAGGTTATGCAAAAATATATGAAAATATGAGGGCACTGTGAGTAGTGTTGAACTGTGTTGGAAGATCAATGCATCAAGCATGGCTAAGAGCAGAAACATAAGGAATAGTTACTCTGAAATTGATAAAGTGGTAGCCAGCAAACTATAGTAAAATCAGAAAAATACAGCTGGTCTTCTTTCTACTGCTTGGAATCATATGCATTTCAGGAAATTAGGGAAAAGAGCACACCCTCTTCTCTTCTAGTAAAGGAAATTTTGTTTTTTTTCTGGCCTTTTGTATTCTGTGGAGAAGGCATCTCAAAGACTTTCTTGTGATTTACATGCCCTAGACAGGCAGTATCTGACCTTTAATTTGGCTAGATGTGCATTGATTAGGACTGAATCTCATTAAGACACAATCTACTGGGGGTGGTGCAAGAGAAAATATAATATTGATTAAAAAGTAAAACAATCCTCCTCTCTCTCTCTCCCTTCTGACTGCCTTAGTTCATAATTAGCCTTCCCATCCAGCTTTCCTCCTACATGTTATGTAGCTGTCAGTCTGACAGGAAGCAAGATCATAAGAATGCAATTAGAAATTTCAAATTAGCAGTCAAGCATGGACAAGGATGGGGGAATCTGCATCATGCCCACTGTGTCGTTTGACTAAAGTGTGATTGCCGTAATGTATTTAAAGATTTTTAATTCAGCATAAAAATATGACTGCTATTATTATGCTTCAGTTTAGGAATTGCATCACATTTTTCTTATACAGGATGACCATGAGAATCACCTGATACGCAGCAGCACAAATAAGGTCATTTTCCCCTAAAATAAAAGCCCGAAAGGGTTATTTCTGTCAACTGTGAGAATGTGAGAAAGCATTAAAAGGCAAACTTGTCCAATATTAGCTCTCTGTTAGAGCTGTGGAAAGGAATTGGATCAGAAGGGTAACATTCCCTTCCTTTTCATAATCTTTCAGAAAGGATATGCAGTACCGTGATAAAAGATCACATGGTAATGAGACAATACTAGAATCTTCCCAAGCAAATCCAGGCTTTTTAAAAAGTGACTCCAGCACTGACAGTGTTTGAATGAGTTTGGATTAACTTTGATAGAATTTTGAGACTATCAGCATCTGTTTCAGGATTTACAAGATTTTCAAGTTCTAATATAACAATAATCGTTGTGTTTATTCTGGTTGTTACTTAATTGTAGGCAAATTTCATGGGAAGGACTCTTTACAGAAAAAAAAAAGTAGCAAATTTGGTGTATCATGTATTTGAGCTGACCTATTAAAAACATGACTGATTTACTCTCTGGGCTCTTCACAATGATTCTCACTGAGTAATGAGCACAGAGAGCCACAGTAAGCATCTTCAGCTGGCGTGTATCACCACTGAGTTCACTGAAGTGATGCTCTTCTGCTCTCTGCCAAGATCTGGACAAAGCACAATGCTCAATAAGTTTTATTTCTATTGACCATTTAATAGATTGCTGTGTCTCCATGTTCATAACCCAGGATTTCAAAGGAGTTGTTCAGTGTTACGTGGCCTTCCTAAAGGATTTTAAGTGAAGCCAACAGCTCACCTTCATCTCAGTAAAAGAGAAATAGCAATTCACCTTTGTCTGTGAAGAAAAGCTACTGGAAGAAAATCAGAGAAACTAAAATGATGGAGTCTAGGAGAGGAAATATGGATTTCAGAGCTTCCACTGAGGCTTACACATGCTTTCAGATATGTAGCTTTTTCTTTCTATCTTGGGAAGCAGACGACTAGAAGAAAAGTAATAAAAAAAAATTAAAAAAAAAGGAGGTAAAAAAAACCGCTGAACAGAAGGAAAAACAATTGATGTGAAGCTCTTCTTTGCATTTGTCCATGGCAATGATCAAAATCACATAACAACAGCTACATATGTGGAATAGGAATAGTGTGTGTGGAGTAGGGATGTAACTATAATTCATCATTTGAGCAAGGGAATCTGCCCCAGAAACCTTTAGTTTGAATGAGTGGAAGCTCTCTCGCATCTGGACGACATCATAGTGTTGTCATATTTTTGAAATCAAAATATACGTGGACTCAGAGCAAAGGAGTGGAGTCCCTCTTTGCAATTATGTATTAGAGAAAAAATTCTGAGACAAACCCTGTATCCGGAAAATATTTAGTTCATGTACTGTTAATGCTTTTTAACATGGTGGGAGCTTCTGGTGCTGGGAAAGTTTAAATCAAACAAAATTTTAATAAAAAAAAAAGAAATTGTGGAAAAGCATGATCCTACCATTATTTGATTAATAGAATGTTATGAGGCAAAGTCTGAGGACAGAGTAGTAAATTTAAAGATCTTTAAAGGAAAGTGATTATCATGCTATATATTGCTCGGATTTTCATTTTACCTGCCCTGGTATTAAAAACACACTGTTCTACCCATATCTTACTGAAATTCTGTTCAGATATTTGCAGTTAATACTATGGTTTAAACCTGTTTTCAAAAACATGTGAACTGATCTATGGCACTCTTTTAATTTATATCAAAGCTGTCATTTTCCTCTATTATATTTTTCCCCATTACTGCAATGGTTCAAGAGTTCTTTTAAAAATGTGCATCTTCTATGTTGCATTTTAAAAGAACCTTCCTTCTAGGGTTTCTATTCCTATCTTTTACTGCAGAGCACTTCTTTAAACCTAGGCATTTAGAAGAGGCAATAGCTCTGTATGTGAGGATGCTACTCCCAGCACTTTTCTGTTCCTTGAGTCCAAATTGTTGGGTCCTTTAAAACTGTAATATGAGAGACAAAACCCAGGATCTCCTTTGAGAGGTAGACAACAAAATCCACTGCCAAATTCACATGAAAAATTTTGTAAAGATTGTTCTATGCTCCACTTAACAATGTTGTTAGCAAGTCATTGGAAGACAATTTTGAGGTTAGTGTATAACCTTCTTTATAGAAATCAGCTAAGAAGACAAAACATCTTACCACTTCTTTTCTTCCTACCCTCACTTAGATCTAGAAAAAATGGGACACCAACTTCAGCAGCTATGAACAGAGCATAGTACGCAGCATTGCAACTGCTTTCTGGCAAAGTGGAATAGAAAAACTTGTACCCCTAAGATCTGAGAATAGAAAAAAATGTAAGTGAATATATTGTTACTGCTAAAGAGCTAATTAAAAAAATAGTTACTTGTTTTTGTGCAAAAAGTGATACAAATACTAAAAAAATAGAAAAACACAAGTCAAATTCTGTGTGTCATATTTTAGTGTTGAGGCTGAGAGTTAAAGTAGAAATTCCATTTCTCTTGAGGAGAATAAGCATTACATTTAGTAAGCAGAAACATTACCCTAAGGAGAGACTGAAACTTCAAAATGAGTTAAAAATCAAACACAAACCAATACCTTAAGTTAGATTTCTTGGTTGTTTTCTTTTTTTTTTTTAAGCAGAAGCTGAAAAATAAGAACTCCAACATCAAAGAAAGGAGAAAAATGCTGATCCCAACACACGTTTAGGTATTTTTGAATGCTCATATTCACAGTTTGCAGGAGCTGTCAAAGCAGGAAAGTTCTTCTCTCTTTCATCTTATTTTTATTTTTTGTTTGTTTTTATGAGGCATTTACAAGGTGTACACAGAGGCCATATTTATTGCATGTGGTAATTTTTGGATAAAACATATGTTTCCATTTTCAGAAATGCTGATGGGCTTGGAGTTGTGGTCACATTTTATGAGAAAGGGAAAGATTTACAATACAAGATTTAGGTAGTGAAATTATTTCAAGAAAATGTGTGTGTTAGTCAAAACATTTGATCTCTGGTGCAATCTACAGTTATAAATACAGACATATATCCATTGCTATATACAAATGAAAATGCAAATTCAGCATTTCTGGCACTAGCTTGGGTTTACTTAGGATATCTTACAGACTTAATTGTCTGTAGTCATTTGTCAGGTTTTCAAAGTTTTAATCTAAAATTATTTAGGTCCCAGCATCCTTAGTGGCTGATGTAGATTCAACACTGTCTGGAACAGCAATGGCAGCAGCTCCTACTTTTGTGGGAATGACATACTCCATCTCTGTGGTTTCCTGGGCACATGTTCTTCTGATCTACAGTATTTTCTGAGTGCATTTCAGTATTTTCACTTTTGACCCGTCACCTTAATATCTGGAGCAACAGCAACCAGAGAATGCAGAGAACCGGGACAGCAAGGCGTGACTGAATGTCGGAACAGAAGAAAACGTAACACGCCCAGAGATTGCATGACACTGACAGTGTCCGGTGTGACAGTATTGGTGACACAGCAGGGGCAACATTACAGGGTCCATTCAAAGGATGGCTCCTGGTACATCCTTCCACTTCCCAATTCCTGGTGCAACTCCCTGAGTCTGGGACAAAAGCCACCTTCTGTGTGGGAGAGATGCTGTGGTTGAAACACTGAGTCACCAGCTGAGGAGGCTATAGGAAGAGGTGAACAAACTGCACACCATTAAGAAAGGATAGGTATGGAATTGATGGGTCCTTTGAAAGAATCTGGATCCCACGTTATGTGGAAGGAGGGTCAGGTAGAAGCTTCACCTGAACAAGCAGAGGATGCAGAATGCCACAAAGAGGAAAGTCAGAACCATGCAAGTTTGGAGACAGAAGGAAAGCTCTTTCCACACTTTGCAGCTGTGCATTGATAGAGTAGATATAAAACCCTGATGAAAGGTGAGGAGGATCGAGTTTTCTCAAAGCATAGTGGGGAGATGTCTGAGCTTTAACTTGTGTTTGGACCAGATAATTTCTAAAATTCTCTTCTAACCTAAATTGTTGAATGATTCTAATCAATTATTCTATGATATTGTATCTTTGAAATTTCTGAACTGCAGTCACAAATCAAATATTCAGGATCATTTGAAGGAAAGCTAGTGTATCTTACAAGTTGGATTCAATTGACTGTGGTGGTGTCAACATCCCTGGAAACTCCGAACTTACTGTTTCCACACTGTATTGCCCAGTTTTCCTCCAGCACTTATCACATGCTTTCATACACAAAACTAAACTCTCCAATCTCATTTTCTGATGTTGTAGGACACATCTCACCACTCCATCATTAGCATTATACTCTTCTCCCATTTTATGTTTAAGAACTACAAGCTGCTTTTTTTCATGAGAATACTGTGAGTTTGGAGAAATCACAATGCTGCTTCTAATTTTCATTATTAAATGAGATTTTTTAATACCACCAATAGTACTTTGCAAGCTGAACCTTCTTTTATTCTGTTCCTTAAAAACTAGTTAAATTTTTGAAATTATCCGTACTTAAATATCATAGCCTCAATCACTGATGTTCATTCAGAATCCATGAAGAACACCTAATAAGAAGGAAACAATTCACCTTTTGTTTCACCTGTGGAATGGACTAATTTCAAAATATCTTAAAACAACTAGAGATTACATTAAACAGTAACTGTGGCCCCATACCCACGAAATGGGGTTTTGTTTATCGCCATGCTCCAGATTCCTAGAGAATTCCTCCCTAGTAGGTACGGTATCTTTTATCTTTTCCGACCTGATGTTATACAACACATATCCCCAGAGAACTTCTTTGTATTACCAGAAAATAAGAATGAAAATAAGGACATCTGGTTTATAGGATTTGGGGTTCAGCACTTGGCCTATGAATCATCTGTTCTGGGAATGGTATCAATAAATCTTGTTTGATACTCTAGCAGTTTACACCTGTTCAAATCCACAGTCTTTAGAGAATTCAATCCTCATTTAATATGACAAGAATTCAGAATATATGTCAAGTCAATCAACTCTACTCTAAGGAACTAAAACTTCTCTTTTGACTTCATTAGTCTTATTTATTCCATTTATGTATTTACTATTATGTATATATTTTTAACTCCTAAAAAACACACTCAGTATACTTCAAAAACTTTTTTTTTTTTTTTAGGAAAACGGTACAAATGAGCAACAAATGGAAATGAACAAGAATATGGTAGTAAGTCTGTTTAATTTTGAATTTTCAGTTAAAGTGATACATTTGCACAAAATATTTTTATTTCTCACAACCCGTATTTTACAACAGGACAAGTGCTCCAGACCCTGCAATTTTGGCTTGATTTTCTTCTCTCACTCTCCTAGCTAAGTCTGCAAGATCACCCACTTTCCATATTGCACAGATTCAGATGCAAAGCTGGAACACTGAATATATGTGGCTCCTACAAGTAACAGCTTTAAAAAAGTCAAAATTATATAAAGAGCTTTCTAGGCAGGAGATCAGGAAGATTTAGAAAAAAAAAACAACCTACTTTATTTAGTGCCTGAAGGATTTAGCTAAATAAAAGCAATGTTTATACACACCTCATTCAGCTGATTTACTCAGGTTTTCTGATTGACACACAGACTAGCATTTGACAACACATGGATAATTCATTGTTCAACATAATTATTTTTTTTCATCTCAGTGCTTGTGTTGACATTACTGAGTATTTTTCTTTCCTCAGCTTTAATATGATCATCTGCTCTTCCTTCCTCTTTGATCATGCTTTCAGTGTTTCCCTGACCATTTCTCTTTGTACAACAGCACAGCAGGATGCTGCTGTCTTCCCTTCCTGCTGCAAATCCCTTATCTATTCTGATAATATTTCTTAATCTTCAGATTTTTGACATTTCTGCCCCAGCCAGTCTCTCATTACGTTCAGTGTAACATCTCTTTTGTAGCTGTATTTGTCACAGCTGGTCTGAACCTTTGCTTTTATTTTTGCCAGTGACATTTTTAATATTTGTTTATTTTGTTCTATTGTACTTAGCTGAAGACCAGGAAGGTAATACAAAATCATTCTTTACTCCTTTGCACCCCTTTGTAAGATTATTACTAGCTTATTACTAACATCACTACTGATAAACCAAGGAACTGGTGTTGTGTGACTTCCTCCTTGTATTTCAAATTATACAGATGTATCCTTCACATCGAAGCATTGTAATCTTTCTATGATTTTGATTTTCTATCCCCCAAATTGTCTGTCCTTAGTCCTTATCATTTATAGTTTTCCTATTTTTGTCCTGTAAACAGGACTAGTTGTTTGTTGTAGGCTCCTTCCAGCAGAAGTTCTATTCTATTCTATTCTATTCTATTCTATTCTATTCTATTCTATTCTATTCTATTCTATTCTATTCTATTCTATTCTATTCTCACCTTCTAGCTACCTTCTTCAGACTGTACCAGTAAAAATTTGTTCATATTTCTAACCAGTTATTGGCTGGTCATAACCGTCTTTCCAACATGTTCTGATATCCTCCTCTTACACCTCTGCATTTTAATTTATCTGTCAATAGCATGTTGTCAATACAATTACATTCCTGAAGCTCATTATCTACCTACTTTATATGAGAACACAGAACAGTAGAAATTTTAAAGTGAAATTTGTTTCATAGGAATATCTCAAAGTGGAAGAGACTATAAAATTACTTCATATCTGCAGACATTTAAAATATTTCCATGTTACTCTGCTTTTATTAACTAATTTGCCAAGTGATAATTCACATATAGCTTTCCACAGTTTTCTAACGATTCCATTCGTAGGTATTATAATTACAGTGATGATTAAAAGTATTTTAAACATCTATGGCTATAGAAGACATTACTCTTTACAATTATTATGTCTTGATCCTGAAAACAATTAAGCATGGCAGCAGCTTCCCCCCATATGAGGAGAATGTATTCACACAAGCTATTCACATGATCCAGATTTTCAGTTTTTAGAGCCAGAAAGCAATTCCAGCATCACCAAACCTCTTACTTTACACAGACCAAAGAACTTCACTCACAGACGTTCGTATCAAACACATGCTTTTGCTACAGGTGAGAAGACTTAGAAGGGTAGATACCAATGCAGTTCACAGGGTTGCACTTCATCTGCTCCAAAGTAAAATTCCCTCAATAGCTGTAGTAAGGACACTGGATAATTATCACAATCAGTCTTATAGTAACAGCAATAGGCGTTACTATTGAAATATGGTGCTTGCTTCCAAAGATAGTAGTATTGACCTACTTAGTCAGATTCTTAAGGCAGATTCTAGGAAAGGACAGTACACACAGAAAAATTTGTGTTTCATTTCTTACTTATATCAGTTAAGTTTCACTTTCCATCTATTGGTTTCTATTATTTTGGGGGGGGGGTTGTTGGTTAGGGTTATTTTTGCTAAGTAGAAAGTCCTTTTGTCATCATTTTGTGGTACTTAAGACGTCCCCATTTGTTTAAAAAAGGAATTAAATTCGTCAGTATCCTTCTTACTGTCATTCTTACTTAAAAAAAAAATTAAATTAGATTGACCCTGTCATAGACTGTAGAATGATTTCACTGGTATTATATCATGGCCTTCCTTTATACATACTGGAGGTCAGGAGTGAATCTTGGAATTATTTTCAGAGACAGAAAAAGGCAGAAATGGAGAGTAGATTTTCTGGACTTAAAAGTTCAGTGAATTCAGTAAATAACTGTGATATTTTGTTCTTGTTCCAGTTCTTTGATGTAATCACAAAAACAAAGACACTTTATATTTCCAGGAAAACAGGGAAGTAAGTTATTTAAGATCAACTATTTCAAAGTTTAAGTAACCTGAAAAGTAAAACTGAAATGTAGCAAAGACTGAATTCTTGTCAACATGTTTTTTTTTACCATTAGAGGTCATAGATATAACCCTGTGTCCTTTCAGAAATAGATGCATTTCTCTATCTATAAAGATATAACCCTGTGTCCTTTCAGAAATAGATGCATTTCTCTATCTATAAAACTGCTTTAATAAACAACTGTAGTTCAAGGAAGATGTCAGTTAACGAGATGTGAGTATACTGTCAACACCCATAAGAGATAGATTAATTATTTGTAATAAAATTTACAAAAACTCAGGGTTTTAATTCACTGTAATTACTAAAGGCATTTTTAATCCAAGGACTTGTAGACAGATCTAATATTTAAGTCATAGGTGTGACAAATTCATGTAGTTTTGTCTGAATCACATTTTACAGACACTTTTCTGCAGTTGTAAGACATGTCAAAAAGACTGGCACATAAAAAGTGCCATTGTGCAATAGTTTCATCTGTACTTCCTTGTTGGAAATTCATAATAAATGTCATTAGTGCTACCCCCTACAGTCATGCTGCTTTAATATTCCAGATCATGACCATGAAGACATACTCATGAGGGGAAAAAAAAAAGGAAAAAGAAAAAAAAAAAAAGAAAAA
>VXAY01007484.1:95096-127213 GCA_013399855.1 Oxyruncus cristatus | reverse complement strand
TCAGAAATATAATAATTCTGATAATTCTAATTTGTGTTTAACAAGACTACATGGTAAAAATGTGTCATACTACCCATTTCTTTAAACTTCTTTGTCTGTAGTTCTTACAACTCTTGGACAAAACAGAAGTGCTATGGGGAGAAATCAATGCCGCTTTGAAACTAAGTAGACCAATGAGTTTTCAGTCCATGAGCTTGAGCTTTATATTATGATCTCATCCATTAAGGGCCAGAACTAAATGACCTTTTAATTCAGGACTTGTCTTTCCCTCAGTTTTCTATTACTTTATCATCAAAGATAGTTTGCAAATGTAACACACATGAAATGTGCTGTACAAAACTTTTGAAAAACTCCTGGGGTTTTATGAGGTATTGAGAAAAGAATGTATTTATTTTTTATATCACTTATAATGCAGAACTTTTCATATTTACAGTGCAGAATATTTACAGTTCACTCCCAGATCTCAGTGATTGTGTCAGATGTAACCAAAATCTACTATTTTTAAAGGCAGTTCCCTTTACTAGAGAAGAGTCTGTATTTTGTTCCAGTGTCTATTCCTTAAGAAACCTCACTTCTGTGAAAACAAAATTGCTTTTTCTGCCTAGAGATTGTACAGATATAAATATACTATCCTGTTTCTGCCTACCATAGGCTGTGTTCCATTATAATTTAAATTAAATTTAAAAGTGTAAAGGCTCAGCTGTTTGAGAAGGATGGATTGAAATTATGTGGCATTCCTGAAAAGAAAATTTAAAAAAAAAAAAAAGAAATAAAAAGAAAGATTTACCTCTGAGATACATATAAAATATCCACTTATATCTGTACTGGTTTGCAGAGCCAAGAATAAGCTTTGACATCTTTCCTTTATCAGTCGCATTGTGCCTTGCTTCAAAAACAATGAACACCAATTACCCAGTAGTAATACACAAAGACTCAGTTTGGATTGGTACTAGACAAAACTTACAAGTATTTCCCCCTGAGATGTGTAAGAGAAGACTGTCAGACTTTATAATTCATCACTGAACAGATGAACATACACACATGATTCAAAGAAGTCAACAAAGGCAGCATTTTCAAATTTGTTCTACTGTAGGAATGAAAGTAAATGATAAAAAAGCTTCAAAAGGATCATTTTTCAGAAGTGTAAAGTAACAGTAAATAATAGATTACAAGAGAGTACATTGTAACTATTGACTGGCTTTGATTTTCTTCTGTAACTTTATGCACCAAGAAAACAAACACTTTGCAGAATTCTTCTACATTAAGAACATAGTTTAAGATATACTACCACCTCATTGCTCCACACATTGAATCTCATCCCATTTTGTAACAGGGCATCCTTAAATGCACCATATCTAAATAGCAATAAAATATTAAACATTGTATTACTAGTGTATCTCTAACTACAAAAATAAACAAATAATAAATACATATCATAAATGAAATCTGATGGGTCAAAATCTGTTTGTATTGTTCCCACACAAAATAATTTAATTTTTCTGTAGTTGGATGTATGAATTTTAGCAGTGGATTTAGCAGGAATGAGGGACATTAATAAGATTGAGGTTTTAATTTGTTTTTGTTTTATTTGATTACTCAGATTTTGTGTATATTCTACCATAAATTTCTTCAGTAGTGTCTTTATCCAACTGCTCTTTCTTATCATTAAAGAAAGGCAAATGTGGGAAATTTTGATGTTTAATTGTTAACAAAATTTATTTAAATTTTCTTTTGTTGGTGTTCATCAAATAAAGACTTGCCCATAAAATGAGACAGTTGCATTGTAACACAAAGAAGTACTCATCTTGAGCCAGTAACTCAAAATAATTTTCAATCTGGTGTCCTAACATGGTATTTCTGCAGTATAACAGCAGCAAGTAAAATCAAATCTGATCTTGGTTTTAAACAGAGGTATAATATGTCAGAGTAGACTGGTCTATTGTATCTGTTCTGTGATAGTATCCTGCCTGCAGTCAGGAAGGGTTAATTTTTTACAGTAGCTGGGAAGGACCTTGGCCAGGGCCCAGAGGTTATAGTAGGGGACTTTCTGTGTATATAGTTTCTTTTTGTCTGTTTTAATTAATATTGTTGCTGTTACTGTTCATTTTCTTATCTCATTGCTGTTTCCAGCAAATTGTTCTTATCCCCAGCCATGATCTTAGCCTTTTTTGCCTCCAATTGGGAGTGTGGGGGAGGTGAAGTCGCACAGATTTTACCAGTACTAAATTGGAGAATACCATTCCTAAACCATGACAAGTAAACAGAGGTTCCCTGATAATGCATATCAGATGCTCAAAATTTACTCTGAGTCCAAGAAAACATTTCAAAATAGTATTTTATTTATTAAAAGGGACTGGATATAAAGTAAAAGTCAGTTGAGAGGAGTTTAAATTCAAAAGGTTGGATAAAAAGACAGAATAGAGATCATTAGTACAGAACTACCTGCAAAACGCAGGTACCACAAACAAGCACTATGGTCTGAGGTTTCAGTGAGAGATCAAAGCCTGGAGGCATCAGCCATTTGGGTATTTCCAAAGAATATAATAAAAGAGTGGCCTGTAAAAACACAACCTAATCCAACATGCATAAACTTAAGGTGGTATAGAAAAGAAATAAACAAAGGTTAAACACATTTGAATTCTCAAATTGCAGATCCCAAGCCAGACAAAATAGAATTTTCAAAGACCTACTAGCATTTCAGACATAATCCTTTTTTCAAACATTTTTTGTAAAATTAGTCTACCTAAAAAAAACAAACAAAAAAAGCCTCTTCATATTTATCTTTTTATATGCTGGTAACATCATGCTGCTGAATGCACACTATCTGTACTTCAAAATGGGATTAATAATTGCTTAAAAGAGCAGTCTCATTTTAATTTGGAAGTGATTCATATGACCTTGTTGCACAAGATTTCTCACAAAACCTATTTTTGGCAAAAATGACCTTTGCATTTTGCTGTGTACTAAATCAGGAAAATCACATCACGTGCTTAATATATGTCAAGAAAAATACACAGTTATTCATTTTAGGAATACCTCAAGTTTGGGGGGTTTTTCTCCTTGGTCTAGCACCATTCAGTATTATTGAAAATGAGGATAGACAAGATCTTGGGATTTACTTCTACATATACATGATTTGGAGGTTAAATTCCATTTTCGAGAAAGAAAAGATTTTTTTGCAGATTAGTATGGTAACAAATAACTGCATTTCAGCTACTCAGTGTTACTTTCCAAGTGTCTTTCCTTTCCTACAGCATCCCACACAATATGTGATGCAATGTGATGTAGCTTACTTTAATAGAAGAGCAATGACACTGAACTTTTAATGGGCAATACAAATCATATTTCCATGGAAACTTGCTGTGAAATGCATGATACATAATAACTACTTACTGTCTGGTAACTACTTATTTGTCAAAACTCAGGTTCTTAAATGCCCCCATCCCATGACCCTTTTAAACTACTTAGAGTAAAATATAAATAACATAGCAAATAAAAATAATAAATCTAACAAGTCTAGGGGTTTTTGATTGGTTGGTTGGGGTTTTTTTTAACAGATAAGAAAGTTAAAATTCTGGATCTTCCTTTCCTTCAATGAAAGTATGAGAAAGTGATTGTAACAAACGGAAATAAAAGCAACAAATGCCTATTAATCATTATTACACCAAGAGGTTGTTGCAAGTGATCTTAAACCCAAAAGAAAGAAACATTCTCTTACTGTAAGATAGATGTGAATGCAGTAGTAGATTTAAAAGAGTTGGGTTGCTATCATGTTAAACATGTACAGGGGAATGGAATGAAATGCATTCTGGAGATGGCTAAATTCACACTAGAGGTTGCCTCCTACAGGAAGGTATTACTAGAGTTAAAAAAAAAAAAACCAAACAAACAAACAAACTTAAAAGAAACAGTTAGAAAGACCTTGTGTGTTTGGCACACACAATATGGATGTATCCATTTTCAATAATATTCAAGAGTCATGCTCCTGACCATGCTCTGCATCCTGATTCTCCTGTGCTGGCCCCATACAATCTGTACAGCTACTGAACCTCAGCTTGAAAAAACAAAGTTATGCAAATGATAAGTGAATACTTCTATAAACCAGTTTAGAATCCTATTAACATCTTTATTGACAAATATGGCCCTTCAAAACTCTTGTCCCACTGAAATTCACTCAACTGTTACAGCGAGCTTCTTGCGACTGCTGTCGATAGTTCCAACATATAGGCCCTGATTTAAATAGCCTCTGATGTTAGATACCTACATTCAAGAGTCTAAATAGCAAGTCTTTGTCCAGCGGAACAAAGACAAGTATCTTTGCAATTTAAACTTCAAGCATTCAGATACGTAAATTACTTCTGGGAAAAAACAAACAGAAAAAAATTCTCCTGAAAAGGCTGTGTGTGTCCACATTCACTTTTACACTAGTTTATCTCCAAGACAGTGTTTTGATCTGTTTTAATATTGAGTTTGTGCACCTCTAACAAGGAAAGGCTTTAGCACAATATGTACTTTGCACTCCCTCTGCGTGTTGCAAGGGAACACAGCAGATGCAATTGACTGTGTTTTGAACACAAATATGCTGTAAAGCACAGTGGAAGGATCAGAGACAATGGGCACAAATTGAAATACAATAAATTGAATTTAAACCTAAAAACCCCATCTTTTTTAACTGTGATGGTGGTCAAACACCAAAATATGTTCCCCAGAGGGCTGTGGAGTCTTCATCCTTGGAGATATTTAAATCACAATTGGACACAGGTTGAGAATCCTGGTGTAGGTGACTCTGCTCTGAGCAGGGAGTTGGACCAGGCGATCTCCAGAGACACCATCCCTGCTCAGCCACTCTGTGATTCTGTGAACTACTTGCGTATAATCCTACCTCAGCTTCTCTTGCTCCAAAGCTCCAGCATACAGTTTGGCCTTGATAAGAGTACAGTATGCATGAAATGTTGAAGGACAAGGTGCGAGTGGAAGACATAAATTCTTTTCCTAGAAAATCAGTAGGGTTAAACCAGTCAAGCACACTGAAAACAATCAATGAGAAGCAAGCATTGTTGTGTGGGAGTGCAAGTAAACTAAAGACATCATCCCAAACATCTGCACATGTGGTATCTGTGTTTGGCAATGCAAAGGTACATTTAGATATAATACTGCAATGCTGTTATGTAAAGTGCAGTAATGAAAACTTCTTTTTTGAAACAGAAGTCTCCACAAAGAATGAGAAGGCATGATTACATAAAGAGATGAACAAATCCTATCAAGCTTCATGTGGCATTCTAAAACGTGAAAGCGCACACATTTCTTCATGAAAGTGAAAGCATACTCTCTAGCCATGACAGTTTACTTGTTCAAATACAAATAAAACTTGCAAGTGATTTCAAGAAATTCTTAATTAAATAATCAATGAAGACTCTTACTCTGTTGTAACACAGAGTGAGAGTAGAAGTAAGGAAAATCCTGAGCAAACCAACTCAGTACATACTGAGAAATGTGAAAAGGGAGGCATCATCAATAAGAGCAACGCAACTACATCCAACACAAGAAAATATTAAAATGGAAAGTCTTTTATAGCCAGTGGATCTTTAACCCAAATACTGAAACTGAAAGGTGAAAATCTGAGGGCAGCAAGAGCTTCAACTTAGAAATGGAAAGTGAAAAGAGACAACCCAGAGGCAACATTCATTCAAACCCTGATGATCAGTCTGAAAGAATAGAGCCCGAGGGCAAAAAACGTTCAGACCCTAGCAGTAAATTTGAAAAGAGAGAGCTTTAGGGCAGGAGTTGCTCAGGCCTTAACTGAGATGGACATATCTCAAGATGGTGCCCACTCAGGACCTGGGACTGGAAAAGTAAGGAGTTAGCAGGGGACTCTCTACATCCCAGAGCCTCTGATAATGAGTTTCACTGAACCTTTCTTATATTCTAGCCAATACCAAATTCTGAATTTAAATGACTACATTGCACTGCATACTTAAGGAGTAGAGTAAGAGAAAAACACAGTTAGTATGAAACTGAAGCTGCATCCTTCAGTGTGCAATTCCAAGATATGACTTTATGCTAACAAAACTGACTGGTCAAAGAGCTTGCCTAATGTGAGGTATGTCTCATCAAATGTCATTATCTTTTTTTCAGGACATTCAAACTCTACAGTAAAATTTAAGAAAGGTGACTTTCTTTGCACAGTACATAGTCTACATAACTGCATTTGCTTTATTTTTTCTTACTAGTATATATTATGTGGTGATGGGTGCTCCTAAATTTAAAGGAAAAAAATTAAGTATTTTCCAGTGATATGGAAAGAGTTTCGTAAAGTTGTAGTTTTACAAAGGGAAAAAAAACTTACTTAGTAAATCTTTACCTTTCTCTACCCTGCTCTACCTTTCTAAAAAATAATGAAGCCTATACATGAAGCTTTTCAGGATCATACACACTTCCTAAGTTAGATATCCTGGTATCTAGAAAACAGATGTTTCTTTCCCATGGCACAATCCTGACTTCCTAAACCAGGATCCTAAAATTCACACATAAGGCATCTAAATGAAAGAAGAACCCCAGAGGTCTCCAGAGGAGAGATCAGAACCCCAAGAGTGGGTGAGTACTCTAAAGAAAGTTTAAGAAAAGAGACTTTAGAGTTGTGCTCCCTGGAATTCCTCTGTGTTCAGCCAATTAACATCTAATGTCATAAACACCCATAGCAGCTACTGATAACCAAAGCATAAGGTCTAGAATAACCCTAAAAATCTGAAAAATGGAATGATATCTCTTTAAATGCATTCTTCCACTGCATATATCCTTCTATGACATACTGAATCAGGTTTTAATTTTTTGGGTTTTTTTTTTCCTCTTCCTTTCTTATTACCTTCAATTACAAGCATGTCCATTTTTCAGAGTCAAATGCAACTGTTTGTGAGCTATACGGGGTTTGTCATGATATTTCAACCCTTTCAAAAATACATTGAATGTGCTATTTCTTCACAGGAAGTAATAAGCTTTCAAACCTTTATCTTTATTCTCATTATACTCGAACTATTTTAGATGTTAATTTAGAAATGGAATGACTTGTAGATTCTTCCCATGACCACAGATTCTTTTTTCCTTTAATGAGCTAGTATTTGATGCCTCTTAATGGGAATATCTGACTGTTCTGCTTCACAGCAATTCTTATATATTCAAGAATCATAGAAGTAATCACGCTCTGTAGGAATATGTCCCACTACAGCTAGTGATATGGTTCTCAGATTTCCAATTTACGTGTTTTAAATTAATGGCTGTTTACTCTGCTGAATAATAAAAAAGAGTAGTTATCACTGGAGTTAATTCATTACATAGTGCTTTATTTCTGAGATTCACAGTCTTTCCATGTACAGGACACAAAGTAAGCAATTACAATAAGCATATATCTGTCAAGATATAAGGAAGCATTTAGATTACCTAAGCCACTTTTCTGCATGGACACATCACTATGCCAATTAAAAGACTTTAAAAGAACGTCATCTGAAATTGATTAGAAAAAATGTCAGTTGAGAGAAACTGAATAAAAGAGCTTTAAGCACCAACAATCTAATTGTTAATAAAATGTAGATTTCATTCATTACTAGCATTTATACCATTTGTTCAGTAATGCCTTCAGCATTTAAGGGAAAATAAGACTGATTTTTCCTGCTCTGTAACATAGCACTCAATAAATATCCTTGAACATACATTTCATCACTGCTACTTCTTAGAATAGGGAAAAATTGGGTAACTTTATCCTTCAGAAAAGTCAAGATCTGGTTTTTGGTCTTTGGAATCTTACCAGGTCAGTTGTAAGCAGAACAGCCATTGCAAATAACCTACCAGAGGAAGAAAATCCATCTAGAAAGGGAACCATCATCTACCTGATGTTTTTTCCAGCATGCAGTGTTGCCTCAGATTTAAGGGGAGGGGGATAACAGGGACTGTTTAGAAACACTGAGTTAAACATTTGAAATGGAAACAGATCCCCAGTTGAAGATGGCTATCACAGAATCACAGAATATTGTTGCAGAGTTTGCAATGGAAGAAGGGTTTAATATTGTTAGGGGTCTTTTTGCACAGTATAAATGTATTTTCATACAGATTTCTTTAATTGTTCTTCCCAATTACTATTCTAAATTTGAATTAAGTTAGGCTACAGAATTCACTTTTATAAGAAAAAAGTAATTAAATAATTCCTGAGTGTATGTGTATTGCTCTCTTTAAGGATTCTGTATTGCTGAACTACTAGAAATATTTACCTATTAAAGTAAGTTTTGTTAAATATTTTAAGCATGATTATTTTCATATTTTTTGCACAAGATATTTGGTCATCTCTCTCTTCTTAAAGGCAAATAATGTATGTGTTATATAAATGGAACATTTTGAAAGGACTGTACTGCAGTCTTAAAACCCTCAGTAACTAGAAAGGCTCCGGTACATTATGGAAGTAATGAAAATAGTTGATTATTATTTAACAAAGGAAACAATGTTTCTGAGCATGAGCAACTTTGTGCTTTCTCATTAAAGAAGTTGATTTAATAAAAGACTTCAAAGCTTTAGTATTACTGTTTGAGAAATGTGATGTTTATTTAGTCAACAGAGCAAAATAATGAAAGAATACTCAAACTTTTTACTGTGATTCACAATATTTTCAAGATCCAGTAACTTGTTTCTCAGTTCAAAGTCTGACAAAATGTAATTAAAATTGTTATTTATTAAGGCATTTCAAGAAATAAGAGATGTTATAAAGTTGTAAAAATAAAGTCCAGTGGTCAAGACTCTGCTAGATTTAACATCAATATGAAATTCTGAATCAAGGAATCACATTAATGGAAAACTTACTCTGGATGATGACTCAGACACTGAATTAGGGTTTTAGCCAAATAAAAAACACATAGTCATGATTCTGAAATTCATGTCTAGCTAAACGCATATAATTACAATAGAAATTGTATATATGAAACTCATTGCAGCATCTGGTCCCTTTTGCAGTTTAGGTCATCTCCCATTTAATCGCTGAACCAGTATAAACCGTCTGACATCTTAGGAAGTACAAGTTGTAGCTGTGCATTGACTGTAAAATGCTTTGGGCAAAATGAAAGACTTGAACAGAGTTATTCTGAACATTACTTTACATGCATGATTTTATTATGCTCCTGAATTATAGATATGGCAGCTTATTCCTCTGTCATTCATAAGCTTACCACTGTAAGAAAAATAAAGAGTACGTTTTTACGCATGTATGTATACTAAATCACTATGTGTATAAATATGTATACACACACACACACACACAAACCTGTACAGAACTTCTTCCTAAATACACCTTTTAAAAATCTAAATCTAAAATTTTAAATACAATGTTGATTTAGTTCTATTGCATATGACAAGTAAATTGGGAGTCAAGATCTGTTATTTGAATACTTAAAGGTGATATTTTCTTTTCCTATACTTTTTCATTTACATTAAGTAATAAATCCCTTGGTAGTTATTAATGAAAACTAAAGAAAATATTTTTAAAGAAAAAAAATGTTTTCACTTCATTTTCATTTGGAATTTTTCATTTGCCTTTTGTTTGCTTACGGGGGTATTTTCTCTGCAAATATCTCAGAACTCATGAGATTTCAATTTGGAAGATTTACAGTGTTGAAGTATTCACTTGCAAATGTAAAATACAAAATCAAATACAACAGGACAGAAAAAAAAATAAACCAGTCATATTTTCATTTCAAATAGTGAATTCAACCCTTTAGAATCAACACAGAAATCCATGTAATAAAATTTCAAAAGAAATACAGTGAACAACAGATTGAAAAAGCTTTACCGCCTTAACCAGAACATTCTCTCTTTTTGTGAAACATTTTTTTCCTGCTTTTGAGAAAATTGATCTGTAAACAGAACACTGCACTGCCTTGACAAACAAAGCAACACTAGACATGAATTCATGAATAGAAAGCAGTGTTACTGCCAATGTTAAAAATGTAGCCCATGCTAATATTCAGTATTAATATTTTGAATTAAAGCCTGATTAACACATTGGGAATTTTTCTACTGAGTTCAGTGAGCCCATGGTGTCCATCTTAGTGTGCATCTCACTAGGCTTGCCTGAGAAAGCACTCAGTGTGACTCTACCTGCATTCGAACATCACCAGCTCAGGCTCAGTAATGCAAACTTTCCTTAGGCTGTAGGACATTTTAAAGATGGATAACTATCATCTCTGTTTCACAGGAACTGAGACTAAGACTCAGAGGCTTTAAAAATTCCCACAGGGACTGCCTTGCAGACTCAGTCTCTCCTTGGTCTATGTAGCGTGCTTCTTCTCCCCTTGCTACCGTGCTTCCACTGTAACACTGGAAAATTAAAAAATTAATCTGTAATTCAAAAATTCTCTGTTTGAGAATAAAAGGAATGGCCACAGAATTACTGAAAAGCATTTATTCTGATGTTAGAGGAAAGCATTTAATGTGTTTTTCTTTGTCAGCAAAACCTCCTAGAAAATGAGGAGAAGTAGTGAAAAGACCTGTGCAATTGCTTTCCACAGATCATATAATCACAGAATTGAGTAGGTTAGTACGATTCTCAGGTCCAACCATTATCCCAGCACTTCTAAGTCCACCACTAAATCGTGTTCCTGAGAACCACGTCTACACATCTTTTAAATACCTCCAGGGATGGTCACTCCACCACTTCCCTGGGCAGCCTGCTCCAATGCTTGATAATCCTTTCTGCAAAGAAATTTTTCCTAATACCCAATCTAAAGTTACTCTGCTGCAACTTGAGGTCAGTTCCTTGTCCTACCACTTGTTACCTGGGAGAAGAGCACGACTCCCACCTGGCTACAATCTTGTATTCGTGCTTAATTACGCACTGTTACTTTTTGGTCTGTGTTTGGCCCAGTCACCTGCTAGAGTCTATTCTTTTCTTGCCAAGTTATGTGAAAACAAGCACTGATAAACGAGAACTTCATCCTTGAAAGAAGCATCTTGTATAAACTGAAATTAATTGGGGCTTGACTATTTGCCTACTGCCCTCCAAGGACATTTGAAGGAGAAAGTGAAGAGGAGGATGATGCAGTAAGCCCTCAGACTCATTTAGGGAAGACCTCCCCGAGCTGTAGCAGGCAGGCACAGGGAAAATCCAATGTACACACACATGTGCAGCAGGGGCACCACTTACATAATGGAGGGAGGGACTGAAGGCCTCTGGCTGGGCTGTGCTGGCCACACCTGCCCAGGTAGACATCATAGGTTAATTGTATGAAAAGCAGATAGCTCTTGCTGGGAGAGGATTCAAGCTTCACATGGACGACAGCATTACCTCTGCAGGGACGCCTGCTATCGTGTGAGGCTGCCAATGCTCTGAGGATCCAGCTTCTGCCGTGGGGATTTCTAAGCTTTCTGGGGTTGGTAAGACAACCTTGTAAGTAAAGCCTGAGTGAGTGGAAGGGGGGTTGTCTTGGAGGCTTATTTCCCTTCTCTTTCCTGTCTCTCGGTTTCTCATTTTGTTTGCTACTTGGCAATAAATGTTGTTTTGTTGAACTTTCAAGGGTATACTGGTTTCAGTTAGGCAATCTCCCTGCTACAAATCTCCTTTCAAGTAGTTGTAGAGAGAGGCAATTTCTCCGCTTAGCTTCCTTTTCTCCAGACTAAACACCCCCAGCTCCCTCAGCTGCTCCCCATTAGTCTTGTACTCCAGACCCTTTCCCAGTTCTGTTGCCCTTCTCTGGATACAGTCCAGCACGTCAGTGCCTTTCTTGTAGTGAGGGGCTGAAAACCAAGCACACGATTTGAGGTGTGGCCTCACCAGTGCCAAGTACAGGGAGACAATCAGTAACCCTGTTCCTGCTGGCCACACTATTTCTGATACAGGCCAGGATACCATTGGCCTCCTTGGCCACCCGGGCACACTGCTGGCTCATGTTCAGCTGCTGTTGACCAGCACCCCCAGGCTTTTTTCCTCGGGGCCACTTCCCAGCCACTCTGCCCCCAGCCTGTAGCACTGCCTGGGGTTGTTGTGATCCAAGTGCATGACCCACCACTTGGCCTTGTTGACCCTCATACAATTCACCTTGTCCCATCAATCCAGCCTGTCCAGGTCCCTCTGCAGAGCCTTTCTGCCCATCAGCAGATTGACACCCCTGCAAAACTTGGTGTCATTTGCAAACTGAGAGTGCATTTGATCCCCCCATTCAAGTTATCAATAAAAATCTTAAATAGGACTGACCTCAATACTTAACCATGGGGAACACTACCTGTGACCAGCCCCCAGCTGAATGGAATTCCATTCACCACCACTCTCAGGGCCTGGCTGTCCAGCTGTTCAGTATTTTTACCTAATAAAGAGTACATCCATCCAAGCCATGAGCAGACAGGAGGACACTGTGGGAACTGGTGTCAAAGGCTCTACCAATGTCCAGGTAGACTACACCCAGAACCTTTCCTTCATCCACTAAGTAGATCACCTTGTCATAGGAGGAGATAAGGTTAATGAAGCAAGACCTGCCTTTCATAAACCCACATTGGCCGGACCTGATCCCCTGGTTGTCCTGTATATACCATATGATTGTACTCAAGATGGTCTTTGTGACCTTCCACAGAACCAAGGTCAGACTGACAGGGCTATAGTTCTCCAAATCCTCTCTCTGCCGTTCTTGCAGATGGGTGTCATATTGTCTAGCTTACAGTCATCCGGGACCTCCCCAGATAGCCTGGGCTGCTGGTAATGATCTGTTATGCAAGTATAAATTCCACTCTTAATTAATTAATAATTAACCTGATGTATGAGGTCCTTCTGAATGTGGGGTCAAACAAGTGGGCTGATGGAGATAGCTGCAAAGTACATACAGATGCTGGGCTTTACTGTATATATATATATATATATATAGGAAGTGTTAAAGGGAAACCCCAGTAGAAAAAAGATGTACATAAGACATCCAGAATGGACTGCATTCCTTTGCAAATTACTACAGCTCTTGTGGTGAAATACCAAATTCAACATAGTAATTGCCTACATTTGGTTAAGTAAATATTTCCTAGATCCTCACCAGCATAACTGACCAGTAGCTTTCCTTCAGTATCTTTCCTACTTGTACTTTTAGAAATAAAATTTAGATGAAGGACACATGCTGGGACATAGTATCCCCTCTCAAGTTGTAGGTCAAATTAAATACTGTAATAAAGATGTAATAAATTAAGTTAGATTTTCAGGAGTGCATTATTTGGTACTGTATCAGCTAACCATATTAAAAACATAAAGCAGACATCACCTGCCACTGTAGCAAGACAAAGGGAGCCTCTGGTAGCTTACCCATTCTGAAAACCAGTCCACTTAATATTCAGTATCTGAGTTTGGTTTTTGGAGCCTCAATATACATTCTCACCAAATACCCTTAAACTTTTCAGAATTCTGATTTTCTTTGATAAAGTAATCCCAAATAAATTCAATTTAAAAATGCATGACTCCAACAATTTATATAATTTGCCTTAATACTACCACATGATTTATGACAAATGGATGTTATTACCTTGTTTACTGTCCTTTCCTACAATAATTGTGCAAAGAGTGGTGCCATGTCCCATGAGCTGCCTAGTTTTGATGATGTCAATGCTGAAGCAAAATCTTAGAAACCACTTACCTAAGACAAGGTCATATACAAACAAGCCTTCTGTCACTCCTCAGGCCTCTTGCCTTTTCCCACAGCTCTCTGACAGCATCTTTATCAGAGGTTCACCCACCACGTTCCTGGGCTGTCCAAGTTCCTTCTTCCTTTCCACCCAACATTTCACTATGCACATGCACATTAAAGAAAAAGGCCTTTAGCCTTGATTCAAAGGTAGGGGTGTTGTAATTTTGCCTCCTTCTCCCATGAAAGATAATGTCATTCATTTCTGAGCAAAAGGCCACGGTGATGTGAAGAAAGACTAGATCACACAAATCAGATAGTATCACTTAGTGAATAACTCAGTATACATCCTATTTAAAAGAGCCATTTATTGCTGTTACTCCTGCTGAGCATCTTTCTCTTAAATCTAAAACTGGAAGTTTATCTGCAGTCCAATTCATTTACTGTTGAATCAGTGCATAGTGAATTGCCCAACACCTCATAAAAATAATGTTGTGTCCAGCAAGATGTGGTGTTTTATGCCAGTTCAACATCTGGCAGAGTTTCCATTGATTTATAGTATTTTTTTTTTTTTTTTTAGCATTCAGCAATGGCAGAGACAATGGTAGAGTGTTTGCAAATTAAATAGAAAAACCTAAAGAACACTCATCTTCTCTTGAAACATTCTTGTGTGCATGGAAATTAAAATCTGCATGAATTCATATTCAATAGAAACAACTGGGCAGAGGATACTATCCCTACATAAATTTTAAAGCTTTCAGACACTTCAGACACAAACATTTCTGTTCTAGTAAAACTGCTTTGTAGACAATGCATCGTGTTTTATTCTTGCTAGAACACCTGCTTCATAATACTCAGCCTTGACATCAGAAAAATAATTAAAATATAATAAATTCTGTGTAATGCAACATTTAGTGCTAAAGAGCAGCTATTGAATGACACTTCTAGTGAATGGAGCCAGAATGTCTGGTCATTAGATGGTAGCAGCAATATTTTAGGTAGTAAACAGATGTCAAATGAATTCATCAATACAAATAAAAATCTGCTTAACAGGATCTAAACTCAATCTTTTAAAGTATCAGTAATTTAATTATGCTTTCCATACACAAAGAACAAACTTACATTTTTTACTTAAAATGACCTTTCATTTGGAGTGCTGAAAGAGCAAAGAAAGGAAGGAGGAGGATAACAAACATTCAGGAAAGTCTCCAAAAGAAACACAGTTCCTCCTTTCTTTGTGGTGAGTCGCAGAACCTTTCCATAAAACATTTGTCTTCATCTTCTGGACCACCAGTACACAGAAAATGACACTGCTACAATGGCATCCAGTAAAAACACACACACTACCCTTTGATAGTGCTCGTAAGTGAAAATACTGGATGGCATAAACTAGTATATAGCTACAATTGAAGGAACGTAATGTAATTAGATTTCTCTGTCGCCTTCTCCATGTTATTGCTTTTTTTTTTTTCACTCTCATCCTTCCTATTTAAATAATGTCTTTCCAGAAATTAAAATAGAATGAAAGCTCATGGGTTTGTTTGAATCTGCATAATACCATTCCAGATGCTCTGCTTTATCTTTAGCTCTCAGTAATAATTAGGGAAAACAGAGCATTGAATTCGGAGGCCCAATTTTCTAAGAAGAATAGAGAGTCCTGGATTACACAGAATAGAATTCAACTGAATTCAGACCATGTACTCTGAAATACTACATACAATTCCTTGTATTTCTGTCATAAAAGGATGCCATCTAAACCTTTTGTCTTCTCACAGTAAGTCTCCTAACATATTTTCCAGTCTGTTTGGGTTTTTGGCTCTGGTAATGGCTTTCCTCAACACGCTTCCTGATGCAGAATCCTACAAAAGGAACAAAATTGCTATCTCTGTAAAAATTAAATTTTCTACTCACTTCTCCTGTAATTTTCTCTGGATTATCCAACAAATATCCATATTTTTCATGCTCTTTGAGGTTATTTGTATTCTTTGAGGAAAAATATCTACATAGTGTCCAATTTTGCCTTATCCTTTCACAGAACAAGGAGGGCTTTTCTCTCTTGGTCCTCCAATACTCTCAGTGTGAGTAGTTAGAAATTTGCCCAGATAAAATTACGCAGATATTTTTTCCCCTTTTTTTTCCCTCTGCCCTCTGGACTCACCTAGTATTCTCTTACTATAATAATATACTCACCTACTTCTTTCCATTTAACATACTTTTAATAGTTTCATCAAATAATTCTTGATGTCAAGTCTATCAGTGCTGCTTTTTATCAATGAAATAAAATTTTCTTTGGTTCTTCTATAATTATACTTCTGCCTTTTTCTTCTCTACCACTCTTGAGACAATTTAAATATCACCTACATGATGCAGCTTGTAATTTACATTTTCTTGAGGTTGGACCTGATGACAGACTGTGGTCTCTTCTAACCTTACCATTGTGTGATTCTGTGATTTTTTAATATTGTTAAGCAAGATCATGAGTATGTAAGATCATGTGTACTTTATTACTTTGAGCTTCCTGATGTAGTTAGTGTTTATTGTGAAATTCTCAACAAATTGCTGACTGTGTAAGGGGGATAGACTGTTACTAAAAGGGGATGTTTCCACCTGTAGTTTTCCAGTTATGACTGTGGTACTTACAATCACACTTTACAACACAGTGTAAGCAGGTTGGCTAGGGATGAGATGATCTTCAAGAGGCTATTTTGTTAGAGATAAGAATTGCAGTTCACATCTTCCTGAATTAGTTGCAAAATGAATGAAACAGGAATCAGAGATAAATTAATCAAACTGGGTTAAACCATAGCAACTTTAGGTTCAGGCTGGAGTGCTTGGATCTACTACTGCTGGTTCTTTCATTATTTTCTATTTAGCACATACATTCCTGGAAGCAGAATTGAGGACTCCTTCTCAGTGATTCAATTAATAGCAGCAATGAAGCAGCATTCTCCAGCATGTGCTCCATTCAGCAACAAGCAGCTAACTCCTTTCTGCACAATCAGGGGGCACTAACCAAGCTATGTGTGCATTTGTATCTTCCCTGCCTCCTCACAAAACTAAGCCCGTAACTCAAACTTGGGGAGCGGCTTTAACCACAGAGAGTCCAGTAATGAAATTTATCCTCCTGCATTTTAACAGAATGAGTGCTATACTTTTGTTTTAAAAACATAACTTTCTAAAGAAGTGACTTGGTGACATGCATTGTGAATGACCAGGTCAAACTGTGGTGGCCTCAGTGAGATTCAGGGTTTGCCCTGTCATCATTCCTTGCCTTTGGCATGCTCTAGGCATCTGCATGCTGGACATGCAGATTTTAGTGGCTTCTTACTGCTGCCTAACGCTTCTCCTATTCTACACAGTGAGTCTCAGTGATAGGAAAGGTTTCAAGATCCAGCTGAAAGTGCTGATAATGATATGTGATACTTTAGTAGCCTTACTAATTAGCCTATTCTTCCACAGGTTCATGTTCCAGTGTAGATAACATAGAGCATGCTAGGAAAAATGGTAAAATAAGAAGAGGCTTAGTGTCCTACTTCGTCATACTCATAGCCAGACTTTCTCTGCAGCAATTATCCTCTGCATTTTCAAATCAATTTTTAATTTTCACCTATAGTATTAATTAAAAAAAAAAAGTAATACTTTTAAAGTTGCAATCATGCTATGCTATCTTTTCTTTTTTATTCCTTTTGATTTCTGAAATGACCATGATGGGAGAGTGAAGAATGTGCTAACGAAACTTCCAATCACATTTTAGTGACTGTGTATACAGCCAACAGCTGGCACACTGGTATTGAGTGAGGTTTGCATTGCTTTTCATATTGCCAAAAATCTTTTGAATATTAAAGCTAAGGCTTAAACAAATTCTCTTCCTCCTGCAACTGGGTCCAGACTTGCTGAGATTTGTAAAATGAACAAAGTGCCCACAGTTTTAGCATGCTCCACATGCAATTACTACAGTTCTTCTGCATGGCTCTTGTCAACATGTGGCCTTATCTAGTCACAGCTAGTGACCTATGCTGGATGATTCAGTAATTTCCCTAGTACACATCACTGACATTCATTCCTGCATGCAGAAGTGCTCATGGGTGTGAACATATGTGTGTGTGTGTAAGTAAATCCCTTGCCGGCCCCTGTAGTGATGTAGTGACCCTGCAGCTGGTGCTATGAAGCAGGAAATCCAATTAGGATGCATAAATAAAAATGTTATTATTGGTCATAAAATTATCCAGCCCTTTCAAAAATGAGATCTATGAATTATGTGACTATACTCCTCAAGCTGACTTCACGCTGTGTGAGGAAGCACTTCCTTTAATTTGTTTCAACTCTGCCTCCATTTTATGCAGGTGGCATTTCGGTGTGAAAGAAGGTTGAGGAGAAGTGGTTAATTTTCCTTCTAAAGTGTCTGGGAATTTGAACTCAGGCAAACTCCTGCAAGTGCATAGAGCTTTTACATACACTATATGGCATTTCCCAAGTCAAAGCAAAACAACAACCATCACCACCAGCAGCAATGTCTGTTTTCCAAATGTGTCCTAAAATGAAATGTCAACATTTTGATGAACAGCTTCTGTAGCAAAACAGCATGTATGTGACCAAATGGCAACAGATCACTGTTTACACAAAAAATAAGCATAATGAAACAAAATTACTCTGAAAAGAAAAATTCCATGCTATTAAAAAAAAAAAAAAAGTCCCCATTAGAACCAATAGCAAACCACAGTATCTTTTAAAACTTTGAGCATATACAGATTCATCATCTTGACAAATGAAGCAGATGAGAGTTAGCAAAGATCATTAGTATTTACTGTGCTGTGAATTCCTCATAAAACTTCAGTTCCAATGGGAAAACTCACTCACAGACCCACAGTGGACAGGCTACAAACCATGGAGATTTCAATGGCATGGCATGTGGGTTCAGTCCAGAGCTCTGGAGTACCTTCTTTGGCTGGTGAGATATTTTATCTCTGCTAAAATAAATTCTTTCCCCCCAATTCAGTACCATGGTAATGTGAGCCTTGGCATGATTTACTTCAGTTTTCCCATAAATATCCACTGAACATTAACTTCCATAAATGCATTTGAGGACACAGGTCCTTGAGGACACCTGCACAGGCTACTTTATTTGTATTTGGAGACTAGAAAAATATGTTGTATTTGTGAATTTCCCCATGTTGCTAGTAAACTGCACAAGCTTAATGGTGCAGTAAAAAACATATTAATCAAAAGTTAAGTCATATTTTTATACACTGGTAGCAGAGTTTAAAAATATCACAAACAAAACCCCAATTGAGACTGAGTGATTGCAAACAGACTGTTTCCTAGCTGGTCAGTCTTCCTTACTGAGAACAGTAAGACACATCTCAGAAATCACAGGTGGCAATCGCAATTCACAATCTTTTGAATGTTACTTAAAATTCTGAAAAAAACAGCATTGTCTTTCCCTGCAAACTCATACACACATACATTTGAAGTAACTGTTCGGGATACAAATGCATTGGTCTTGGCCATTTTGGATAGTTAAATATCCCTATTCCCTCTTCTTGGTTCACACCTCATCTAGTACAGACTCTGCAAACTGCACAAATATTGCAAATTGCTGTTCCAAAAGATGTGCACCTTATCTGCTACAAAAAGCTGTTACCTTTTTTCTTAGTCAGCCATGAACATTAAGTATCATACAAGAAATCTGCTTATTCTTTCATGGATTTTATTACCTTGGCAACTAAGTGATCTGTTCAAACTGCTCTTTGCTGTCAGTTTTAGAGTTTTCTGTGTCACAGAAAAAACCATGAGGAGAGAATGAATAGATAACTGACTTCAACCCTTATATTTGCATCAGTTTCCACAGATGGGAGAATAGGTACAGTGTGAAAATGAAGTCCTTGGTTGCTCAGAACCAGTGGTAGTTAATAGATGAAATGGATTAAAAATAGATTTTTTGGCTTTATGACAATCACTAGCAAAATCCCAATTGGGAATGGAATTTTATTTTTAATATATCAAAAGAATATTTTTAGTCTGGATAAGAAAAAATATGAAAAAAAAATATTTGAGCAAGATGAAATGCTCTTTTTTTTACATCCATCTTTGGATTTTCATTAACAAATAAGCACATAAATGCTGTCATCAAAGCTTATTATAAATAAAGAAAAAATAGACCTACTTCATAAGGAAGCTCCTGTAAGACTCCCTTTTTCTCAGATGACTGTGACATTTCATTGATTGTTTCCAAAGGAGAAAAAAAAAAACAGTGATAGTGACACAGACATCTAATGCTTCAGTAATGCTGTATTGGTGCCACTGACAGGTGAAAAGCCTTCCAACCCAGCACGAGGACGAGAGGGAGCCAGTTTCCCACATATAAGAGCCTGTATCTGTGCCCCATCACACCTTCCTCCGCTCCAGAGCACACTTCCAGGAAACTTCTCCTACTCAAATGGCAAGGGACTTGCAGTACTGTCTTTAAAATGCTGAAGGCAGCACACTCTACTGAAAAGTACAACAAAACCTTGATCTTTCTTTAGAAAACAACAATGCACAAATGACACACCAGGGAGCCATATTAAATACTGTGCAGTGGGTTTTGTACCAAACACAACAGGTTAGCAAATATTTTTTGTTTTTTCTGTCAACCTTGTAAATTCAGTATGAAATGTGAAAAACAGGCAAGGCTCTCTTCTAAGTATGATCATGATTAATAAAAGAGTTGGAGGGGAAAACTGTTGTGTGTTACAGCTCTGAAACCTTATCGTAGGCTGTAGCAATAAACTAATTCATCGAAGTGGGCACAGTAAGATATGACCTTGTGGACATTTTTTTAAGTTGTGCATCAGCCAGAAAATAATGTTATTCCCTAGCCTCAATGGCACTGGCTGCATCTTCATCTAGTCTCCAGAAAAGAACAAGTGGAAACATGATTTTCTGAATATTTTATACTGTTGAAAGTGAACTACATTTGACTGAATCAAACAGCTTGTTAAAAATTTTTATGATGTGTTTATCAAATATTCAATGTTTTTGGAATTTTGAAAATAAGAAAGTTAAAACCTGATAGAAAAGAAATATTGGGGTTTACAAGACATAACCTACAAAAATAAGCACATTTTTAAGGTTAAGGAGTATGTTTTTGAATGTTTCTGATAGAAATACAAAATAGCTACTTCTTTCTTAAAGGTATTGTTCAGGATTTCACCTAAGATTAACTAAATTGAAGTCAAGGTTGGTAAAGTGTATGCTTAGTTTGTGTATGAAGTTGCTCAGAACATGTGTACATGGGTCCTGAAGTCAAAACTACAATCATTGCTGGTTTTGGCACGTTCGGCACGTAAGCTTTGACTACTTTGCAGGCACACTCTGGGTCTTCTCTTCCCTAGACCATCAATATTCATGAGAAAAACAAGTAAATTTGACTAAGAGGGGTGTCTTTTGGTTTCTTTGCCCCGAATATACAAAGAAATAAGTCACCACCTGAAATTCAAATGTGTGAGATACTTGTCTCCTGTAAGACCTCATATGGATATTAAGTCACTGAGCTGCACTGAACAACTCTTTATGCACTCCCACTCCTCTCTTATGTTTTTACCATTTGTTTCTTACTGTTTTTACATTTTCATACCCTCTTTTTTAACATTCACTTTAGGTCTTCTATTTCCTGCAGCCCTTGTTGGTTGGAAGCAGGAAGGAGAGAAGGAGCAAAGGAGCCTACCTTTTGTCACAACTCAGCTTTCTTGCTCGGATTGTAGTTGTAACCTGGCACTTTGCATGAATTGATTGGTCATTCAGATCAAAACATTAAATATTTAAAGTGGCACCACACCGTTCATAAAGTGAAACATAAAATGTTGTTTACTCTCTGCTAATTATTTTAGTTCAAGTAGGAAGACTCAACTGCCTACATTATTAAGTAAACCTGTAAAAATGATCTAGGGACAGTAAATGTTCTTCTTCCCGGTAATGGTGCTAAAGATTAAGCCGCAATTCTCATTGACTGTATTATAACACGAAAATCTTTTCCTCCAAATTGTGTCAATACAAAGCTAAACTAATCATATTAGTCCATGCTTCCAAATGCTTTGGATAGAAGCTTCCTAGTTGTGAAATCTCAGATGTTAATCACTTTTAGGAGGTAAAACTAATGTTACTAATTTACTGGTGTTTGTGGCTATCTGTGGCCTCAAGTAGCAAAGACTTGTGTTCTCTAAAAAACGGTACTTTAAGACAAATTAGTTTGAAGGTTGTCTTAAAGTAAAATGGATGGTTTCCCCATAGACCATACAACATCAATATACAATAATCCACATACAACTTCTACCGGTGATTTGTTTCTTACAATTATATACTTGCTGTAGGAACATCACATAGGAACATCACCACTGGCTTTTGTGATCAAGAACACTGTCATGTGATGGAAACCACAATCATAATTAACATTCATGCTGAAAAGAACCATGTGAAAACCCCTAAGAGTTATATGTTTTGATATAAAGTTTGATAGTTTCTTTACATAACCTGAACCAACACAAGACTCCTGAGCTGGTATTTTCAATGATGACCTGAAACTCTGTTCCATTCTGTCATAAGTTTCAAACAGTGGTCGAGTGCTGATTTGCAGTTTTGGACCAGAAACACTCAAAATTCTCATTTTTGTTAGACACAGGGGTACAGATCTAAAGGGAATGTAAGAGACTAGTTATAGCACGCAAAGAGGTGGGATAGATGTAAGTGCATGTCTGTGAACCGCAACTTTTGAGTGTTGCAGAATATAAAGCCTACCACTCTGTTGTGTGTCTCCACAGGACTCTGGAGCCTAATTATAGAGTTGTATGAAAAAGTTCTGCTTGTCAGCAGAACTGGCAGGAGGGAAAAAAAAAAAAATCACATTTTTTGCACATTCACAGAAGAATAAAATATTTAGGCAGAAAACCATCATTGCTGCAGATGGACACTTACAGAACAAAAATGGGTAATTTTTGTGCAGCTCTGCTTGTCGCTAGCATAGCCAGAACACATTTGGTAGTGGATCTAAAATGCAGCCTAGAATTCATCAGTTACAGCCAGTGGCAAAATGTGCTTCATAGGGGAGCAGAGGTTGAGGATTGCAGAAAAACTCAAGGTGGGGCAGCCACCTAAAATGAGCAGGCAGGATCCCACCGAATTTGGTGTTGCTGCACTTGCTTATGCCAGCAGAGAATTTGGCTCTGGATAGTTTTGAGTCCTTATGGGTAATGATTAGCCACAAGAGCCTGATCACCATTACAACAAGGCAAAAAGCGAGGATGTGACCCTAGCGTGGCAATGAGAAATGAGAACTGAGAACTAGAAGAGGCATGAGAGATATATACAAACTGTTAAGAAAAAGAGGACTCATCAGGTGCTAGTGGCCAATGGACTCCAGTTGCTTATTTTCATTAAATTTAAAGACATGGTCTTTAAATGCATGCTTTGAGTAAGAAGAAATATGCCTGTAAAAATCTATTCTATACCCAGAACCTGTCATAAGGGTAACTAAGGTATTTTTAGGACAAATATAACTTGACAGGATGGTAGGCACAATACCTGATTCCCAGTTGTGCTCAGGTGACAGCTTCTACCCAGTGTATCAAAAAAACTCAATAACCCAGAACAGTGTTTTGTGTATGTGCTATGTGACCTTCCGCAACCCTAATAGAGGGATTATCCACTTGCAGGTGCAGGTCTGTGACACAGAAGATGAATAATTTATGTGGGCTTTCCCCTTCTTCCCCTCACTTAGTACTGAGCAGAGAAACAGGGATTCATCACTGCTTGGTCTTCACCATTTCTGTGCTACCTGACCTGTGTTTGCAGCCACTCAGTGGAAAGCCTGGCTCTTAAACTCAAGCTGTAGTGACCTGTGCTTTCCGCTTTGGATAAGTGTTTTTCTCTTATGCTTGTTAAATGCAGTGTGAATTTTATATGAAAGTGCTTTTTTCTTATTTCTTTTTTCTTTCTTTTCCCTCGGCATCATCTAATTTGGCAGTCCTTGGAGTGCTAGAGAGTCTCTTTAATGTATCTCAAGGCACAAGGACTCTGACTTTACTGCATTAACAGAATACATTTATTTGCTGCCTTTATATGTGGCTATGGGAACTGATGAAGGGTTGTGTTCTCAATACTCCCCTTATCTCCTTCCTCTTTGTCTGACATTAGCAATAAAATACAAATTACGGAAATGGCAAACCAAGCATCCAAATCAGGAAAACTAATTTCATGACAACTAACATGCGGAAAAATCTCAGGTGATGAAGAAATCCAAGGAAAATGGCTACACTAGGAGGAAATAATTACAACTAAAGACAGCAAATCCAGTAATATTTTTATCCACTAGTAACTAATAAATTAAAAATAAGAATTAGTAGAAAGCATTAAAAACCTCCTGCAATAGAATCTTCTCTCCATAACCTGCCAAAGCTTCTACTGAATGAACTGTTAGGCTGTTTTCTTAAACAAGGAAAAATTATTTCTTCCTATATCTCTGAGGTGCCTTAAAATTTGTCCTATATTATGAAGAAGTAAAACAACTCTATGTTTGGTGTCCATGATCCTGGAATTTAATTTTATTTGGTTTAATTTTTATCTTTAAATTAATGGATGGACTTTTTCCCAGCTAATTCAAAGAACAAGATTAGGTCCAATAAAAGGCAAATCTTGTATTTGCTTTGCTGTTACCTCATAACAATACTAAAATAAACCCAGAAATAATAAAAAAGTCCAAAATCACTGTCTTGTATATAGCTATTTACAGTCTGTTTCTTCCACTGCAAAATATTCCAGATCTTATTATACCCTCTACAGGTAGTTTTTAGATAAATTCTTGGGATCCCCTAAACTTCTCTGTTAGTCTACTGTAGATTACAAGGAGCAAGCATGTCCATTACAGTTTCTGAAGAAGTTTCTCATGACACACATTCTTTTGAATTTAAGCCAATCCTCACAAAAAAAGCCTGTTATCTTTTTGAAATCTTAGATAACACATGAAACTAGCATGCAGTTGTTGAAATAAACATTATCTTCAGTAAACATTAAAAGTGTTCAATTGTATTTTTTTATATGCCAGCTTTTACTAGATGCGGAATATCACATATGAAACTACTAATCATTTTCTACTGAAGAAAAATAACAAAAAACTATGACAGTTTCCTTTTTCTCTCATACCTTGTTCTTATTTACAAATCCTGTAATCCTATATAATCATGCCCATATTGTTTATAATTTTAACATATTTTTGTAAGCTTTGAAAGAAATCCTTAGCAAATACCTTTACATTCCTTTACAACTAAAATCATACTTTTTCAAAGGAAGTATTTTGAAAAGATTGACAGAGAATGAATCTTCATGGCATTTTACAGATACTTAACGAAAACTTACAGAGATAACAGAAATTAATTAATGACCTTTTAAAGGTAAAATCTTTAGTACTCCCATACACTTAATGCCTCCCAATTTGCTCAATCTATATTTATTTTCTAGGAATGGGCTTTGTTCTTTTTGCATGGTTTGATCAATCTGTCTAACTGTCTTGCCTGTACTTTGCAGAAAATATGCAAGAATTTAACTCAAATTCAACTGAATTACGCTGCTTTGACACTGCTTATTTTCTCCTGTTGTTGATTAATACGCCCCTTGTGCAAACATCTCTCTCCTACCTGATGCTTTCAGTAACATCTCAATTCGTTGCTGATGACATTCAAATTTCCTCCAGAGATGCCTTTTGAAGTCACAAACAGAGGATTATGCCCATCAGTGAATGACTCAGGCACAAAGTGATTGATAAGGCAAATAAATACTTAGATCTTAGCAATCAGTCAGTTGTGATATGCAAGAGGGAAAACAAGACTGCAGACATTTCAGCTACATATCATGTTTTCCAAATTATCTCTCTATGCCTATGGTCCTCTTAATGAATTATCCTCCCTGGTTATCTGATCTAAGTTTTCAATTATGCCTCTTATCAAAATCATGTAACAAGGCAGTCTTCCTGAGTCTGAAGCTATTTCTATGTCCAAGAAGTAGCTTCCAAAGTCCAGACAGAGAAAATGCTACACAATTGGTTTTGAGTTGAGAAGAAGTGTATACACATATCAGAGAGACTTTACGACATCAGAGAAGTCATGGCTTTATTCCCACATTCCCTGAGCTGAGTTTTATGCAAGTGGCAACAATACATGATATTGCATGTGTTACAGGGGAGTAAGAACATTTTGAGCATCTTGCACGGTACGAGGCTGAGAAATCAAGACCTTGTATCACCTAAGATGTGTAAAAGTAAAAAACCAACCAAACAAACAAAGAATAAGGTCATGGTACAAGGGTGAGTAATTTTTTTTTAATTCATGATTTTTTGATTGACTAAAACAAATAAAAAATTTTGATAAGGAGAATTTATCTTCTAAAAGAATGTCTTGTGAAAGTCCATATACTTTTTTAAATTAAGATTTAATCTGCAGGAGATTTTGGAAACTTGAAGAATAAGTCAATTTAGAAAAGAGGTCTAAAAAGTACACATTTCGGAAGTAATTGTGGACTGCTGGTAGAGTCTTCAGACAAATTTGCAAGACATTTTATAGCATGTATGTTTGATCATAACACGTCATTGTGTTTCAGATCATATCTTGGGCTTTTTTCTGGTATGGGAGGTGATCTTGAAGAAATCTGTGCATGATCATGGTAGCATGGTTGCGAAACACAGATGTCTTCCCTTAGATATAAGCTTTTCAAAGGTCACAAATAAGAGCAAAAAAAGGAATTTTTTAGTTAAGCCATATGTTCTTTGATTCAGGGACCATTTTGTGTTTACAGACACTAGTACAATGCAATCTTGATTTATGATTATTATGCCTTCTGCCACGATGATGGTAAGATTTATAATGGAATAAAGGACCTTGCTCATAAAACAACAACAAAAAATCTTCTATGGCAATCAGAGTTCTAATCTAAATAATATTTAGTATGGACTTATGATGTGAATTGGACAGATGAGGCAAATTTTAAAGTGACATCTGCATTTTTTTAAAATATATGTAAATAGATGTACCTACAAGTTAACCCAAAAAAGAAATTCTACAATTTAGATATTAAATTGGTAAACTGCACATAAAAGTAACCTAAGTAGTAGATACAGAACTATATATGGTTTTATTCCAGTTTTGAAAGTGCAACCTTACATACAAAGTTTACTATAATTAATTTGGTCCAGAAAGTGGGCTGTAATATCATATTCCAGGCAATGAATGCTTGTGGAAAAAATATGAGTAAGCATAGGAAAAACAAATTGAAGGGAATTTTAATATGTTTCTATGTCCAGGACTTCAAATGAATTTCTGTACTAGACATACTAAAATTACTATATAGGAACAAGATAGTTCATGAAATTTTCAGTATTTTCTATTCCATCCATTTCATCCATTCTATCTGAACATTTTGTCCCCTGCCCAAACCATCACAAGAATAAACATAAAGATAAATGAATAATCCCGATTACATCACAGTAATATGAATTTGACAAAGCTGAATGACTCCATCAGACCAACAGTACTCAATGTCATACAAATGTTTCAGCATGTCCGGAGTAATTTTTTGGAGTGTCTAAAATACTTAACTTTTGGAAAATGTTCTCTGTGAGAACTGTCTCAGAAGAAGAGGTAAAACATACTGTATGATTTTTCTTGGTTGAATCCTTTGCTATAGTAGGTTGGTTACAACCTATAGCAGGAATGTTGCAGCCACAGGGCAGTGTCCCTCATGTACTTAATGAAGACTATAAAACTGATAAAAATAAAATGGGATTCATAAATTCTTGCAAAGTGATGCTATTTGGTAAAGGAAGACACCTGAAAGACTGGCCTGATACTACATCTACATCAATTACAAAGTCATATATTGAATTTTGATCAAAATTATTTGAAGGCTGAATATATAGTAAATTTTTAACTTTAAAACCTGAATGTTTCTCACTCACAAGGAGGTTGAAGCCACATGTATGTTGAGTGAAAAGTTGTCATCCTTTACCCCTCTCAGGAACTGCGGTGATCAAAGTTTGTCTGGTTTTAGTTCGAGCAGCAGAAGGTTCCCCAACGATAACATCATGTTTTAACACAATTTACAATAAAACCTTTAAGAGCATACTGAAAAAGGAAATTCCCAGAAGAGATTTCTGATGGATGGGAAGAGTTTGATGTATTTTCTATTTCTAGGTATGGGAATGGAGAAGAGTTATCAATTCTTACCGAGACTGACGTGTAAGTTTGGTCCTGAAGGAGATGTAGAGAGGTGAACTATGATGTTTTAACTAGCACATGACAGCATGCATTATTCTGTCATTCTGACATAACCTCATGGTTCTGTAAGCTTAGGAGCTAGTCCAAGTGGATGACTATATAGAGTAAGTATGGGCATGTGTGATCAAGAACACCAGCTGTAACAGGGATGGTAATTCTAATGTTTTATTATATTCATAACATAGAGAATCTGACATTGTATTTCCCTTATTACATATCCCCTTGCAACACTTTAGAATTGATTTGTTGCCTTTATGAAGTACAGTGAATCATCCTGAATTTTCTTTTTAGAAAGCAGCACATAAGCGAAGATTAGATTTTCTTAAGGTTCACATACTTTGGGATATTTTCATAAATCAGGCAAGAAATTAATTATAAAAACAAACAGATTACATTTCCTTCCATTAACCAGAAAATGTTATTGTTGCTTCCATTCCAGCTTACAAAGACATAGAATCATTGTTCTCATACATGTGTATAAACACATCTATACATACATACACGCACAGTACGAGGGTTTTAAATCTTTAAGCAAAATAAGAATGTATTTTTATCCTACCAAGTTTTAACAACTTAATAATTTTTGAAAAGACACCATCCCCTAATATAATGTTATTGATCAAAATCACTTTGAAGATAAGAACCTGTAGGGACTCCATCACTTCTAGAAAGAGTATTTTTCCTTGTAAAGTGCTAAGAAGTTGATAATCCAGGGTGTAACAGATCCTGAAAAAAGCATCAGAGAAGCCATGCACAGAAGGAGAAAATAAATACTGTAAAGCATCTACTAATATAATATTAGCAAGCAAATATCTATTTGACGTTGATTCTCGGGAAACTAAAAAAGCAGTATAAACTGCGATGGATTTCAGTTTAGTATTTTAGAGTACAAGAAACTGTTCAAGTGATTGAGGTTGCTCTAAAACTGACAGAAAGTGCAATGCAGAAGCAGTTAGCAGGAGCATATGGAGGGAGCAGACCAGCAGTGGCAAATTACGCAGTGTATTCAGAGGAACTAAGATCTGTGTTGCAGGCTACATGTAAAAAGACAAAATCATTCTGAAGAACTATTTTTTTTTTTAATGCCACTGAACCAATCACCGCAGAGGGCTCAATGCCTTGGCATGTATATTCTTAACATATAGTTTTCTATGATGCCTTTTGTAGAGACTTGCATTAATTATTTAAAATAAATATTCCTATCATTAGGTTAATCAGAAAACTTCCAGTGTATTGAATCTATTTAGTGGGACAGATTTTTCTGTACTGCTAGCATATCAGATTTACCCTTTTTGAACATGCCAGCTTTATAACAAGCAAGAAGGAAAACTGGATCTCAGACTGTCACTTAAAGCATCATACTTTTAACCTCCTCCTTCCATCCAGAGCTCTTTACCTTTACTGACACCCTCTGGTCCCTATGTCTAAGTCAGGTTTGAATTCATTCCAGCATTTCTTAAAAATTTTACTTTTCAAATCAATATTTTGTGGAGCACAGAACTGGACATTTTCTGAAACTCCCATAAATCATATTACAGATTCCCCAATACTTTACCATGTCAGCAACTTATTCAGGGGACTCAAGCAAATTTGCCAGTCATGACCTTCCTGTATTAAATCTGTGCTAACAGTCCTCCAAGTCACGCATTTCTTAAAGTTGCACTTTATTATTTCCTAACAGCAGAGCTTTTAATCATACCTTTTATCTTAGCTGCTAGGATATTTTATATAAGGATATTTCCTTAAGACCTGTTTTCAAAGCTCCTTTCTTTCAAATTTTTAACTATTATTCAGCCAGTCAAGTTTTTTCAATTTTCTGTTTTCATTCTTAGTACATCTGCCCTCGTTATAAAATGAAATTAAGATCCCTACCCCTGACATGTTAACCTAGAATTTAAAGTAGGACCTTCAGCTTCATATTGATCAATAAAACTAAAATCCACATTCTTAATCTCCCAGCTATGCATAGCTATCTTCACACTTTTATATCATGCTCTGCTAGTTCTGACCTTTTGCATGGGCATTTGCTTTCTAAGTATATGAAATAGAAGCATTGCATGTTGAATCGTCCCCTTATAAAACTACTTAGCTGTTATCACCTCCAAGGATGCTTAACACTTCACCCTCCTTAATATATTTATTGTCTTCCCAGACTTTGTTTTCTTAACCACATCTCTTAAACATTGGCATAGTTAAAAGTATATTGCCACTGAGGGCCTCTGTACATGAAACATTCCTCAATCACTATAGTTCACATCTTAGTTTTCTGTCTTCCTTTCGGCATACCTCACACTTGTAAACAAGAGTTTTCCCTCACAACAAGAGAGAGAAAGCGTTTTTGAAACTTTGTAACTAAGTGCTATAATAATGAAAGTATATTTATTAAATATACTTTTAGAAATCTAATAATTTGAAAGCTTTTTATATTAATGGCTCAATTATTGCTAATTCTTTCAATATCCACTGTAATAACATTAATCACAATGAGCTGCGTTAATATTGATTGCCACAAAGTACTTCTGGAGGAGTTGTACTATAACTCAGCAAGAATTAATTGCACTGTTATTAATTAGAAACTATAATTCAAATTTTACTTATCAGGAATCCCTCCTTGGCATTTGGCTAATAGTGAGTGTGTAGTTTATATGTACTTTGAAACTTCAGGGTCTCATCAAAAGCTCACTGAAGTCTAGAAGAATGCTACAACTCCTCAGAAAAAAAAAAAACTAGCACCAGGTCCTTGATTAAAAAAAAAAAACAAAACAAAACAAAACAAAACCTGAAAATATGTCATTTAAGTAAAAGTATTACTTTCTAAATTTAAAAAAAATACTTAGCAAAAACTTTGTTAAATTTCTGAAATATTGCAACACATAGAAAACTTTAGTCCTCACATTACACTATCTTGTGTAACTTCTGTTGTATGAAGTTTCTGCGCTCAAGACAAATGAAACTAAACATCTAAAGTACAGATACAGTAATGGATGATTTTTTTTCTGATATAAAAATCTTAAAAACAGTTTCATGCTCTATATTCCAATAACTCTCAGTTCATCTTCTAGCCAGTTCATGGACTGACTTATCAACTGTCCTCACATCAGAGAGGAAAAATCATGCATCTTTATGTAATTCCATCTCTTCTGCCTGTCAGCAAAGGAGAACGGTCCAGGTACTGTACTTTTCTAATTCTAGAGATAATTGTTTATCCCAAAACCAAGTACCATTTGGAACTCCAAAACAACACAACTTTAGATGCATCACTCATAAACTCAATATGCTGGGTTATTTCCTGATTCAACCTCAAGCATTGGCATGGTAACCCTCCCAAACATAAAAAATTAGTACATTTGAAACTGACATTTCGTCTCTCGAGTATGCATTTTTTCTAAAAGCCTCACATCTCTCTTCACAACTCATTCACTGCAGTAGTTTGCTTTGCTAGTTAAATGACAGAAAGCATACAGCAGACCACAGTAATTTCTGCTTCAACTTTTCTTCTCAATTATGACAACAATTTCAACGTAAGATTCGAAACAAAAAACCAAAACACATAAACCTGCAGTAGGAGCCCAAAACCAGGATCTCTCACCGTTGCTGGCTTCACAGAAGACTGCTCACAGAGATGCCGCGATGGATATTACAACGAATAATCTGCACACGCTCCAAAGTCTAACCAGGGAAATCAGTGCCTGGCTGGGGGAACGGCAGAGACACTTACCGCTGCTGTGGCACCGTCTCTCTCGCCCTGACTCTCAGTCTCTCTCTCCCATCCTTCTGACAGCCTCAAATATAGCAGTCCCTTATGGTGCTGAGCCTGAGGGAGCAGAGGATTGCAGAGTTGTTTTTTTTTTTCCTTTCTCTTTTCTCTCTCTCTCTTTTTTTTTTTTTTTTTTTTTTTAAACCATCCAGAGGTAGTTCTCCAGACCCGACCGCCTCTTCTCGCCTCGCTCACTGATGGAGAGCCCCAGGTGAAGGCATCCGCTCCGGCAGCTCCCGCGAGCCCCTCCCGGCCCCGCCGTGCCCCCTCCCGGCGGGGGGACTGAGGCGCCTCCCCCGGCTGCTCCCGGGGGGGCGGCAGAGGCTCTGCCCGCCCCTACCCAGACGCGTGTGGATGTACAGATGATGTGGATATGTGTTCATGCGAGTGCCATCTCACACCGCCGCTCGCCCCTACCCCTAAACGCGCAAGCACCCCCCGCCC
>VXAY01007484.1:0-94280 GCA_013399855.1 Oxyruncus cristatus | reverse complement strand
CACCCGCCCGGCCGAGCCCCGGGGCCGGGCTGGCGGCGCCGCTCCTCCGCATCAGCCTTCCGCGTCTCCCTCGGCCGCTTCGCATCTATCCATACAAGTAGTGGGTTCCCACTCTTTGCCTCTCTCTAATGGCTGCCCTCAGGTTTCAAGCCGATTCTAATCCTTTGGTTTTTATTTTTTTCCCCCCTGTGGCAATGGCAACTTTCCGCTTTAACATTTAATACTTTTCTGCCCTTCTGTGCTTTTCATTCCTTGCATTTTTTTTCCCCTTTGCCTTCCTCAAGTAGTGGAACGCATTAACTGAGTAACTATCTTGTAGTTCCTATTCTCTGAGATTTTTCTTTGCTTCAGTGACTCCATTTCAACCGTGCATGCTTTCTGAAACTCTGTGTTGTACATGTATGTGTATATGTGTGTGTGTGCATTTTTCTTTACTAACTTGTTCTTTGTACTTATTTTTCCTATCCCAGGTACTTACTGACTAGTTTTTAGAAACTGACCTTCATTTTTTTTAGATTAATGAGAAAGGATTCTGGATTCATTCTGGAATTTGGTGGGGGTTCTTACACAAGTCCAGTCTTAAACTGGCAATACTAATAGAAGTTTTTCCTCTGTGTCTTTTGCTTGTCTTTTATATTGAAGCTTCTAGCAAGATAGGACACCAGTGATGAGACAGAGTTTTATACACTCTTGTGGTCCTGTATACTATGTGGAAGTCCATCAGAGGATTTACGGCTCAGCAGTTCAATGAATTCTACCCACTCTTATCAGTGAGGATGAGCTGAAAAAAACTTAAATTCCTTTTTTTCATTATTCAAAGATTGTAGATTTTTGTTCCTTCATCACCATCTCCCACTGTCTTAACTATCTGAGTGGAAGAGTGAGAATGCACCCATCATTAGAGATGGACTTTGCCTGTATACACTGTCCCATACAAACACAGAAGAAAATTGTCCCCACTACTGTAAAGGGATCTCCAGGAAATTTCTGTTGGGCGAGTAGTGTTACAACTTGACATATCAAAGCTTCTCTTCATTGACTCAATTCGCAGAAAATTATCATCTGGTCATTATTTCCAGTGTTACTAGGTTACAAGACAGCACTTAATCAGAAGCCAGGAATAGTGACTGCATTAATTCTCATCTTATGAATAACTTATGAGGCTCCATTTCTCAATATTTCCAAAGTGAACATTAAAGCCAGAAGCATTTTTGCTAATAAATGTATTTTTTTTTGCATACTGTAGCTATTTATGACAATAGTGAGGAATTACTTGTGAAGAGGTGACTTTCATTGGTTGCTTGTTTTTACAGGTAGCCACAGAACTGAAGAATGCAATTTTTTTTTTTAAGTCGTAAAGACTGGAGTTTATGGCCTTTATCTCCCTTTGTGAAGTTTATAGATCAGGGTTATTTTTAAAGACTACATTGAGGTCCCTATGTTATACCTATTGGGTTTTTGCTTTTGGCTCATTTTCACTGGAGTTCTTGTCAAAGTGCTCGTTTCTTTTGAATGACAGCTTTTAATGTTCACTTACTTCTTTTTAACTTCATATCAGCAATATTTCTACAAGGAGATATTTATACCTTTTCCTTTAAGGAATTAAGATAATTAGGAAGGTGCTGGATTTGTATGAGTACCAGTTTTATCTTTCAAAAATATAAAATGGGTTAAAATTTCATTTGATTGTATGTGTCCTTTGCAAGGTGAATTTCTTCTTTACTCCACCACTGCAAGATTGTGATCTGTTTTAAGGCATGTATGTTCCATGTTTAATGCATAGACAGTGAATTATATTCACCGCTTTGTTACGGTGCTATTATTGCTATGGACTATAAGTCAACCTAGGTGCATTTTGTATATCTGGTCCAGTTGTCTAACTGTCTCTGAATAAATGCCTTAATCTCTCTATCTTAGTGTCCCCAGTGGACAAGAAAACAGATGCAGAACATCTGCAGAGTCTGAGTTGTTTCTGAGGTCCTTCTCTTACTTGTTTTGTACTTTCCTTTTCATTCAATCTCTCCCTTTCTTTTAAGCAGTGCATAATATATTCTTTTTCTTTGCCACATGCAGAGCCATCTGAGCAGTACCATTATTATTGGGTTATTTCACTGGCCTTTCTTAATCAATTGCAGAATATAAGTAAAAGATAGGGAGTGAACTTTGAAGAAAATAGTTGGCTGCACAAATTTCTCCCCCTCATCTGTGTCTGCAACAGCACTGGGGGGGTGTAGCTTTAGATATAATGAAACCTTCTCTTACTCTTCCCCTCCCATTTATGAGAAGTTCTCTGAGGTACCTGGAGAACAGTTTTTGAAAACACTAGCTCTTGAAAGGTATGCATTGGCCCTGTTTTAGTTCACAGCTGTATAATTTTAGTGGCAACCACTACATTTTGTCCTCCCCTAGAACATCTGGATATACTCCTCATGGCTGTATAATTAGAGCTATAGGAAAATTTTGTAGGGGCATAAGCAGAATTATGTGTAAATGTGACACATAATTCTTCAGGCCTTTGGCAAACGACAGAAGATTCAGAGCCTACCATGTAAGCTTTCAGTTATAGAAGATAATTAACAAACTGGGGATGTTAACAATGGGAAGAAGTTGCTGCATTAAAAAAAAAAAAAAGGAAAAAAGCCTCTGGGGACGTAAGACTCCTAAATTTTCAGAAATGCAGACAAATGACATCTGGTCCAACATAAAGGCTGGGAGAAAATTAACCTATTTGAAAAAGTTTTGAAGCAGCAGAATGAAGCATGTTTCATACCACAGATTTATTACATGCCACAATAGTCTTTCTGATTCTGTAAGAGAAACTTGTAAACTGAATATGTTGTTTCTCTGAACAATGGTCTAAGCAAGAAAGGATGACAGAACTGTACTGCAGTTTGTCAAGCACCTCTAAGGTGATGAGGCCATTCTGCTACTTGGTGAATACCACCAGTGTAAATTTCCACTGGTGTCTTGAAGAGAAAATGGGCTGGGTACTATATGTTTTGATAAATCCCGGTGTAGGCAATATGTTGCTACCAAAACAATGGTCATCAAAGGGCTAACTAGCATTGCTGTGGTATTCAATTATTAACAGAAGGGGACAGGCTGAGCTCTCCCTTGTCTCTGCAGAAATCACAGACAGTGGGAGAGACATAGGAAAGTGACAGATGTATTTTAACCTTATACGAAACCCATTTATACACTGATGCTCCACTGAGTGTTACTGGCTTTGTGAGAAACTGGTCTGAAGGAAATCAGAGGAACAGATTCTTAAAAGTCAGTCTTCTGGCTGCTGACAGAAACAAAGATGAACTATTAGAGAGGGTTCCTCTTATCTGTGCATGCTTTGTGCAAGTGCAATATAGTTTTGTAGTTTCAGAGGCAGAATAAAGATCAGAAGGGATTTACAGATTCATATTCTCTCCTGGCTTTCCTAACCTTATGAGAGACATGCCTGGAACACCTGTTATGAGATACAATACATTGCTTTTGGTGCTGTAATACAACTACTAGTTAATATGCTGGGAAAAGCAAACCCATAATTTTCTTTATTCCTTCCAGCTTGATCTTCACCATGTGTACAGGAAGGATCTAGTGTCCCCTGGAGACTGATTTTACCTTCTACAAATATGAGAGCAAAATGCACATAGGGGTAAAGAATGGAAAAAAAAAAAAACCAGATCTTCTTACCGCTGCAGCCATCCTATGGTATCATGAGCTGTTCTGAATAGAGAACTAGTAGGGGGTTGTGGTGATTCATAATCTTCAAAGTAGAGAAAAGGGAAATAAGAGGTTCTCCGAGGACCATAGAATTTAAAAAATCAACCCATAATTATACCTGAATATATCCCACAGCAATGAAAACTTGATAGTAACAAAAATTAAACACAGTATCTTCCTAACATGCATCTCCAAAGAGCCATGAGCACAAAAGGATAAAAAGAGGGTCCTCCTTTGAATTACAGAATGGTCAGAGTCCCTGACTGCTGAATGCAAACAGTGGTAGATACTAAATTTAGTGTCCTAACTCATATTTCAATACCTAAATATAAATGGCCTGATTTTTTTCAAAGATGTTGAACAATTCCAGGTTCCTCTGATTTATGTTACTTAAGAGAAAAAAAAAGACCTTTTTTGTTTAAGTATCTAACAATGGTAGACAGAATTCTGCCCTTTAAGACCAGAGCTTTGCAGCCTACTTTGTAAAATATTTGGATACCATTGTGCCTCCCAAAGAAGGGAAAAAAAAATATTTTTTTTCTCTATTTTCCTGTTAATGAAGCAAACAAGGAGCAGAATTGCCATGGACCTCAGTGTGCAGTGAAAAATGTTTGGTTTTTGCCTTCCCGCACTCCCTCCAGCTTAAGTTGGATGGAAATATACCCAAAGAGGAGGCTTGGTGCAGGAAGGATCCTTGCCACTAAAAACCTTTGTAGGAGTATAGGACACGTATAACTACACTAGTAGTGAATTAAGTTTTTCATTATTTTTAAATAATGAGCTTTCAGCCCTAGGTGATTTTCCTGTTGAGGAAAATAACAAAAATCTGAAATCTATGACATAGACAACGTATCCCACAGAAATGCCATCATATTTTGTTACAGAAGATTTGTGACTCCTGTGAAGGAAATACTAAGAAGACAAGAGTTCTTGTAGTTGTCAGACCTCCATTGCCTTCTGGAATAGTCACTTGAGCATTTCAGAGATACACAAAGAAAAAGGGGAAATATGAAATATAACAAAATGTACAAGACAATACAGTAAATAATGTAATGCACAAGTAAAGCTGAATAATGTTACCCCCAAGAAACCTGAGTGACACTAGTATAAAGTCTTTATTTGGTGAAGTGTATATAACTGAATTTGTGAGCTCATTTGAAAACAAAAAAGCAAACAAGCCAAACAACCCTTTTTCCAAATGAAAACAGAAAAAGAGCAGAAGGAGAGGGGAAGAAAAACTACATTTATAAATCACTTTCTTGAGTCTGAGAAAATCTAGATTATACTCAGTCTCAGTCTCAGAGTCTCCAAAAAAAGTTGACAATTCTGCTTTGTTAAGTTCCGTACCACATTACCCCATAGAAGAAAGCATTTGACCAAGAATGCCTGAAAGTGAGGGTTTCTAGTAGCTGCGATTAAAATAACAAAAACCCCAATATTCCCTAGTTTACCTACCTGCTTGCCCCTGCAAAGGGATTAAATCCAACATTTGACTTTCCCTTTGAGGTTTATCCTGTATATGACAGTTTCCTAGAAGTAGTAAATTTGGAACACCCTATATGAACTTAATACAAAAGAAAGCTAAAATGAGGTTATTTCTTCAAGTACAGCTGGAATAGCCTGTAGCATGTTGATTACATGATAAATCTAGGTATGTAGAGATGGCATTAATTTAATAAAGGAAATTGATTTCATCTAATAGGAAATTTTATAGATGGTGACTTGGCAGGTGAAAGCACAAATGAAGATGACTTTGAAACTTCTAAATGTTTTCTGAAGAAAGTGCAACTATCTGATGATCTTTCATCTTAGGGACAAGAAACTAAATAAATTGAATGGAGTTTATAATATATTATACATATATTATACATATATTATATATATACACAGATTTCAGTGTAAACCACAGAACATTCATTATAGCACTTATTTCACAGCTGTTCTATGAAAGCTCAAATAAGATGTGTCTACAATTAAAACTGAATATATACTGACTTCATTAACCTAACAGCTGCACCAATAACCAATACCAAGGAACATACCCTACTTTGTTAATGTCTTGATACCATCTGCAACATTCAAAACTATTGAGTTTTAAAGCAGATGATGTCTTACTACTATTGTGATCACAGCTACTACAATATGCTTACACATGCTACTAAAGTGAATTGATCTATTTCAAGGGAACTTCAAGGGTTATGAGCTGAGCTGCAAGACAATTTCCCAAACACATCTGCATTTACTAGAAAGTCAGAAATTCTTTGTGGCTTTTTTCTGATTCTCACATGCTCAAACATAAACTTCTCATGCGTCCAAACAAACAAAAACTTGTCTTTGGAGCGAAAATGGGGGAAGAGACTGAAGCAATGTAGGAAACTTGTATGCTATCACTTGCTTTTCAATGTTTTGACACTACAACTCTGTTATTTTAACCTGATTTTTGAAGTGTAACTTCCATCTTCAAAAAAAAAAAAAAAAAACATACATGCACCAAAAAAAAAGTTAGAAATCCCATCATATAATCATAAAGACATTCCAGAAAATGTCTTAGATTTTTAAATCTTCTTCACAAATACACAAGTATTAATAAATGCAAACAGGTCTGAAATCATACCCCAGAAAGGTGTGATTCCATTACATTTGTTCAGCAGTGTATTTTCAGTGTCGGGTTTTCCTCCAGGCCTTGGATTAAGATGTCAACTTAATCTATTATATCTGCTTCTCTGAGTATTGACTAGTGTCCCAAGTATTGTAATCCGTCTGTCACTGCAAATGTTTAAGTTATGTTCTTACACAGTTGAGACCTCTCTGTCCCTATAATTATTCCAAATTTTCAATACAAATCTTATATTTCTATTATTATTCTGCCTTGTTTCCTCTTTTTGTTCTTTCATACTCGTCTTTTGGTCACGATTCATGACTTGTGTAGCTTTCACAGCACTAAATCCCATGTTCCTTATGTTCCTCTTCTCAGAGTCCATTCCTTTGTTTATTATTTACAGTCTCTTCCCCATCTTCAACCTTCTCGCACTCCCTCAGGTTCCTTGTCCCAATCTGCTCCTCACCTCAACAGTTGTCTCTTGCCATCTGTTTTTTGTCCTTGACTCAGATGTTGTGACGCTTTTTTCATATTTCCTGCACTGCCATGTCACTTGAGCACCAAAGAAGAAATAACCTAGAGCTCTAGGAAAATAAACTATTAATTGGTTCACAGGTTCACATGTCATGGACCACATTAAGTGGCACTGAAATTCAGGAAGAGTCTTTCTTGGTCTTTGTAACTGTGTTCTGGACCATATTCAGTCACTTTCCAAGTGTGAAACTTGCTCAAACAAGTCACAGCTATGAGTTGGAAGGCAGAAACTGAGGAATACATCTGTCAAACCTTTAGAACTTTCCCAGCTACTGTGGGGGGATATTTTTCAGTGGTTTCCAGAATGGAAAAATGCAGTTTTGTCACTGGGATGGTATCAGAAACACCTCTGGCTTTAAAACAAATTCTGCTGAAAGGTCAAGACTTTGCTGCAAAATGTTCTTAAAGTGACTACTGAATTTGTTATACTTTAAAATCAGTGAAAGTGTATCTTTGTGTTAGCTTTGTGCAGAAATGACTGAATCATTTTTTGCTGAAACATTTCTAAAATAATTAAATAAATCATCTTACTGACAACCAGTGGAGAAAATTTCAGTCCGAAAGTACGATTTTGGCAAAGTTAAAAGGAGTTTCAGCTGGAATCTTCTAATAAGAAGTAGTAAGGAACAATAACTCCAAAGACACTACCAATTCCATCTATGACAAAATCTTTTCATATTAAATTATCAGTTGTATTATTAGCAACGAAAGTGATTATTAAGCATCTGTCTGTTTTCCTTTCAAAGTATTAGCATAAAGGATGCAATGTAAGGGCTTTAAAACAACTGTCTTGCATTAGTTTTCTTTTTAAAAGATGTGACAGGCTGAATAACTGTTCAATTTTTCATGCACAGAGGTATAGGTTCCTTTAACGAGGACTGGCCACCCAGATAGATGGATGGTTGCCTTGCTTCTTGCCCCTGGAGGTTGAGTTAGACGGGATCCTCTGAAGAGGAGAACTGTCAGTCTCCAGGGGCTATTGAAATGCCAGAGAAGAGAAGACTGTGAAAAGTTTCAATTGTCTCTTCAAGTCAAAAGTGGGGGAAGGGATGGACAGAGAGAAACAGCTAACATGGAAACTGCAGTGTGGTACAGGCTTTTGAGAGCAAGCTCACAAAGGGGCTCAGGGACACAGCAACCAGCTTTTACAGTCAGCCTGGGATTTGTTGTTAAAAAGGCAGCACTCTGTAAGGACTTAACAGTAAATGGCGAAATTTTTGTTCTTGTTTTTGTCTTGCTGTCAGGTTCCATTATTTTAAAAAGTCTATTTTTCAGTTTCCATTCCATAAAAAATCAGCTTCTGGTCTTTGGAGTGCACATAAGGAATTAAGAAGACAGATCCACCTCAGAGCTCTATCTTAAGGTTCTACCTCAGAAAATTTATTTAAAAAAAAAAAAAAAGATACTTTTATACAATACTGAACTACATCTGAAAAACTAGGTAAAGGATGTGTAAGTATTTAGTAGGATTCCAGTTATTGTTCTGAAACATCATCCAATTAGTGTAAATCCTTTAACATAGTAAGGTTTGGGAGTAGTATTACAAAATTAACTCAGATCTGTTCTATAGAATCTGTGTTAGCATAGGAATAAGGTTTAGACAAATAAATTTTTGGTTTTAATTGAACAGACTGAAAGCAAAACCATTTACATGTGAGAGACTTTTGGCAGATGCATAGCAAGTACCTTTTAACGAAATTTAAAGAGTGATGACAATATGTAAGAATTTTCTTAGCATACTAATAATATAATTTAAAGGCAGAAGCAATTGTTAAGAATTAAATTGCATGTGCAGTAAAAATATTTTGTGCCCCTTAAAATGTTTTATTTTCTTAAAAAGAGTATACATGTTAATTGAATAATAAAGTTAGAAATAGCATTTTTGAAGACATTATATTATGTTGTCTTCATTAGAAATTCAAAACACTGATAGACTAATCCTGTTCATATTAGGTTTATAATGCATGTTACAGCATAATTATGTTTTAAATGTGCTTGATAGATTTTAGCATGTACTTTAAATGTCACGATACTGGGAGAAGCAGCTGTAAAAAATGCTATCTTGATGCTTCATATTTATGCTATGACTTTCACAGCAGTTTTGAATGTCTGAAGGAGTGTTAACTGCCCCTATTGCCATCTCAGGATGGTGTGTGAATATCCTTCTACCTGACATATCCTCCTTCTCTACCAATGCCAGTTATAACAGAGACGGTCTCCAGGGATTACTGACAATTTCCTTGAGGATGTATGAGAGCTGACGTTGCCCACTTGAAATGACTGCAACACTGACAGTGACTGAAAGGTGTCTGTCTTGGCTTTTAAATGTATTTAATAGCAGCATGCCACTTTGTGTCATCTCTTGTACCTTAAGAAGAGTCATATTGTCTCCATATGTCTGATCACGACAACTTTCTGAGTGTCAGTGTGACTGAAGTCTCATGGTTCCAACAGTGGATCCACACTGTCCGTTTATGTCTGCACGCGTGCAAGAGGAGTGGAGAAATGTATAGAATTGTTGGTTCTGTTTGCTGTGTGTATGTCAGGAATTAAATGGCATTGATCAGGAATACTAAGGTGCCAATAAGAGCAAACATGCTAGACAGTGAGAAAATAGTCACATCTGAGACTTCTGGTTCTTTTTTAAATAGGGTTGCTGAATCTGGTTTTATTCTTTAGTGAAATCCATCACAATAAATGCAGTCTTGAATATACATAATATCACTAGTGATTCAAATGGGAAGAGGGTTAATTTTAGGCATTTACATTGGGTTTTGAAAAGTATCTAGAGCTTTCCTAGATGATTTACTCCAGAACTGGCAAAGAAGAGTAAGAATAGTTCTGAAAAGAAGAATGTTAACATTTCCGAAATCATGTAAAGTATTGTGGAAATCAGTCAAGTACACAGCCATGGGTTATGCACATATCAAGGATCTTATCAGAATTTCCTTAGAGTCAAAGGTGACTCACATTCATCTTACTAGTTTTTAAATAAAACCGCCAATCTTCCTTTAAATCAGTTAGTAAAATTCAGGTATATTTTAAAACATTTATACATATTGCAACATCAAAGGAATACTTAATTGTGTATTGTTATCCTTATATCAGTGTTAGTCACAGCAACATGGTGTTAAGAGAATTAAAAGAAGTAAGAGAAGCTGCAGATTTCCTAAATAAGGATAAAGCTAAAGGATAGCTTTAATTCCCCAAATTGCATGAACCACTTCCTCCAATTTCTGTGGGTTTATGCAGGGAGAAAGCTGAAATTACACTCTGAAACTGCTTCACATTTCAAGTCTCTATAAAATCCCAATGACTGATCAGTCGTATCCCTAACATCTGGTAGTAAAAGTACTGAACCAGTTTTCATGAGATCTGGATTCAATTTCTTGCCCTGCTATAAAGTCCTTGGATGGCCTTGGACCAGTGATTTGGTTTTTCAGTTCTTCATACTTTTGCTAAATTTATCAGAATATGCAGTGTATTTTCTGAGCTGAAGGACTATGTAGCAATAATTCCTATTATGTATTCATAGTAGTGGTTAATGTAACATTCTGATTTCAGGCATTAGTTAGGGATAGTCTCCAGATGTCTCATGTACAGTTTTTTTTAACTTTCTTTCATGGTGAGTTGCAGATCTCTTTGTTAATTCATACCTAGGAATAATGCTTTAGCTCTGGAAATAACTATGCAATAATTTAATAAAATAAACTGATTGGATATGTTTGTTTTGAATTATATTTCTACACAGGAATGGTAATTAAAATTCATTGCTTCTGATAAGCAATGTATACAGTGTACAGTTAACAGAAACAGAAGTAGAGGCAATTAGTAGAATTAGGTGTTTTTCTACCAAGAAAGAATATCCTAAAAGTAATTGCTTATATTCATACATTCCCTGCAGATATTGCTAATAGCATCATTAAAGCAATATTACACCACTTTAGAAGCACTAAATACATTCCATGACTGGGGTCTGGATAGGAACCCCACTATCAATTTTTTTTTTTAAATTGTGTATGACTGTCAATAGAGTTGGGCATTTTCTGGTGGCAGTCCTGACCTGCTTTTGTGTTTTGCATCACAGAAACTAAATCAATGTATGTGGAAGTGTTTTGCTGTTAAGTTATTGCTTCTCAGGTGTTTTTGAAGCATTTGTTGTCTTATTAAGTGACAGCTGTGTAAGTATGTACATTCATCTAAATGTTCTCACCTATTTTCTCAGAAATTTTATTTTGGCACTGTGGATGATTATGATTAGATTTATTGTTAATACAGTTTCTAAATATTACCAATGCAGTATATCATATAAACAGGTCTAAGGGGTTATAATATAAGAAGGTTTGGCTGGAAACATAAAATTTTACAGTCCTTGGCCTTGAGGAATATGCAATTACAAAGCAACAAAGCACCTATGAAGCTGCTACTTTAGGATTTTATCTCTGTATGTGACCAGATCTTAGTAAATTTACTTGCCTGTCTGAAAGTGAGCGTTGCCTCTCTCTGGGCTGGATGCACTCTGCAGGGTCCCTGCCAGCGGAGGACCAACCTGGAAGCTGCCTACAACCTCAGGAGATCAGGTTGGCCCACTGGCCCAGTCTCCAGCAGCATTTTATACCCTTTTGAAGACTGATGTGTACCAAAGTCGATCTCAACCATTTCAGCTCCCCCATCTCCAGAATGCATTCATTATGTGAGCATACAGACAAATCCTCCTGCAATTCCCCCCAGATGTTCTTATTTTAGAACAAATCAAATTACCCATTAGAGACTACAAAGGAGAGGGTGTATGTGAGGGAGGGGGGAGAGGGGGAGGACTCTGAGGAAGACTGGACTATCTTTTGTCGCCCCCACAGACACCAGTTAAATTACTGTGCACAATTTATTTTACCATTTTAGTGTCTTGGCTAGGTGCTAGAAACTCTGGCAAGATAAGTGTGGAAAGAACCTTTTCTGGTTTTCTAGTTTTCAGAAGATCAAGTGAAGCCAAAAATAAATAAATTTAATTTTATACTCCTTCTCTTCCCCTTCTGTATTGGGGAAGGAATGAGGGACTTAAGTGCTGTGAATTCTCCTAAGATGCCTTGGTTTCACTCCATGGTGTATGCTGTGGGAGTCTGTGTAACCCACAGTCCTGTCCATCCAGACTACCACGTAATCCCACCAAAACCCTTGGAATTCAAAGTCTTTCTCTTTTAGTGATATCCCCACTACAGTTTTACAAGGGTTGATTCTCCTGACACTTCTGTGAGATACAGTACATAAGTTCATAGAGGGAAATACCATGACAGAAGAGTTAAAAAGTTTCCCCAGAGGTGTTACACTACATGTGAGACAGTTTACCATTTACCAAGACTGACTGCCAAATCCTGCATTCAGACCACAAGTCAAAAAGTGTCCTTGAAATTTAGCTTCTTATTTTTATTAATGTAAAGAGTGTGCTATTATTGCAATGAAGTTGAATTATCTTTGCTAACATCTCTTGGGCAGAAAGGTGTTAGAGACATGTGCTGTATAAATCCTTCTATGGATAACCTGAAGTAAAAATCAATGTCAGAAAAATTAGATGTATATGATTAAGGAAGCTAAACATGGCATTATATTACACGAATGGTCACCTTGCACTGATAGAGCAAGTTGACTGATTAAAGTCAATGTTAGGCATGGACTATGCTAACACAAAGAGAAATCTGGAATTAATATTGAAATAACTGATATTTATATATTATCAATATGCCTTCATATGCCTGTCAGTTGTACTCCTGGAAGGACAATGAAAGATGCTGACAAGTCTTTGCATTTAAATTTTTAAAGGTGATACTTACCTTGCCAGCATGCATTTAGGATAGGTTGATAGTGGCTGGAGAAGCATCTGCCAATATTGGGGCTTGTAGAAGCTCTGTATGTGTTCTATAAAACCATTCTGTGGGGGCACCCAGTTGTCATTGGTAAAATAAGATTCAAAACCAATGACAAAACATGCAGGGGATGGAAGAAGGCATGATACGCAAAACCCATAAAATAAGAATGTAAACTACTGACAGTGTACAGCCAGCTGGGAAAATGTGGAAAATGATGGTAAAATATCTCTAAATTTTATATGCAATGTACAGCCTTTTAATTCTTTCACCTCCTTAAATGCCATCTTTATGGCATCTTTACTGTCAATAGGTGTCATGGAAATCCTGTCAGTGCCATTTAAAAAATCTGCTAGCTGGAAAAGAACTGCTTAGGCACACACTTCCTTTCAAGAACTGATTTCCTTCTTAGAGGCCAGTGTATAGAATCATAGAATCAATCCAACCAAATTTAGGTTGGAAAGGATCTTTAAGATCATTGAATCCAACCATTAACCCAGCTCTGCCAAGTCCACCACTAACCTACATCCCTAAGCACCGCATCTATACATCTTTTCAATCCCTCCAGAGACAGTCACTCCTCCACTTCCCTGGGTAACCTGTTCCAGTGTTTGACAACCCTTTTAGGGAAGAAATTTCTCCTAATATGGAATCTGAACCTCCTCTGGTGCCACTTGAAGGTATTTTTTCTTGCCCTATTGCTCGTTTCTTTGGAGAAGCGACTGACCCCCACCTGTCTACAACCTTTTTTCAGGTGGTTGTAGAGAGCAATGAGGTTTCCCCTGATCCTTCTTTTCTCCAGACTAAATAACCCCAAGTGTTCAAAAATCCTCTCCTCTACAACCAGGAAAGGAAAAAACTAACCTGGGGATTTGAAAAAGGAATGTTCAGCTTCAGCTGAGGCACAAGGCTTGGCATTGTGTGTCTGAGAACAGTAGAAAATACAGCAGAAATACTCCTTTGTTCACAGCCCAGAGAACGTATCTTGCACAGACCATCATGAGGCCCAATAAACATAACTGGATCTGGAAGGTAAAATTTTCCTTTGTATAGACTTTTCTTTCGGGGAATCTGAATGTACTTTGCCCAAGGCTTCCTTTTCCCAGTTCATTTGTGAGGAGTGAGAGGGTTAGCCATGACATAGCTTATCATTCTCCAGTTTGGAAGAGTGCTACCTGCATGATACCTGCTGGTGGTGGCCTGCAGACAATGTTGAGAGATTTCTATTGTCACTCTTATTTACATTGACTTAGAGTTTTTTTTATTACTACTCCCACGGATAAGTAACACAAACCACAGGGTATAGTGAGCATATCTAGAGGATAATTATATCACTTTAACTTATTACTAAATACACAAATATTATGAACTCACAAGGTGTTATGGACCCCAATTTTTAGCCTAAGGGAAAGTTTAAACGGTATATTTAGAATCACCTTGGAGTTAATAGAAAAATAAACATAGTAGATTATAACCAATCTCACTAATCTATCACCATTTTATGGAAAGGCTAAAAATAATTACTGCCTGTCTAAAATATACCTTTTAAAAAAGAATATAACTTTGAAATAATTGGTTCTGAAAATACAGAAAAAAAAAAGGAGACTAATGAAATATTTTTACTACATTCAAAGTAAATTATGTAAATGTATAATAATGATACCTTTCTAACAAGGAAGGTAGTGATTTTACATTACAAAGTCTAAAATATGTTACCTTAAGTTTTGCATAGCTGTAATCTGTTTTGTTGTCTGAAAACGTTATGGTGTAATAAAATGTAAAATTTTACGATATCTACTGTTGTTATTTTTAATATATAAAAATATTAAAATCATAAACCAAATCAAATAATAAATCTAATTTTGTATTATGTATGCTTGCTAGTAAGTATATATAATAAAAAGAACATATATAATAAACCAAGAATATATAAAATAAAGTAAGAACTCTTTATTATCAATGTTGTTGTGTTAATATAATAATATATGTAAGGACAATATTTAGATGTCAATGCCTCTCTGTTCTCATCAGTCTCATTCCTGCCGCCATAGGTCTGTCACATAACGGATGGCATATGGACAAACAGCTGAATTGTAACTGGGTGAATCAGACTGTCCCAGGGCTGCCAACTGCAGGATGAGGATGGTGGTTTATATTAGTTCAGTAACTTGTGAGTGTATACAGTATGCTGGCACTGAGCCTGCTTCCTTGGCAGGTGTGATCCAAGCACCCTGCCATGTATAGTGTGTTCTGGGAATATCCTGTCAGCACTGCCATATTTCTCAATCACAGGGAAATATCCATATTCTTCAAAATGCACAACTATGTGTGGAAGTTAACACTCTTGCAAGAATGTCTCTGATGCCAACAAATTACTAGATGGCAAGCCATGTATGCATTATTTATGGTACAAAGCAAGATGAATGAACGAGGAAAAAAATAGAGTGAAACCACAGAAGCTGAATACCAGGGAAAGTACACTGACTAAAAATGAAGAATTTGTACTCTCCCAGTCATCCAAAGGCAGACAATGCACAGGTACAGTGTTAATCTTGTCTGCTTGCACAGACATAGGGTGTCTAACTGTCTGTCAAAAATTATTTAGCACATAAAAATTTTTTTTAAAAAGTATTCTTTGTTTCTAACATTTTGTGTTCATTTTCTTTTCTATAGTTTCTATATTTTTTTCCATACTTCTACATTGTTTCCCTTCTCTGTGAAAATACAGTCTTCTAAAAGCAGCATTCCTTTCTCTTTCTTTCAATCCCAGAGAATACAAATACTTCTATGTATTGTCATGTCATCAAACAGTCCTTGTATGTTATTGTGTGATCCAATCTGGATGGGGATTGGCTTTCCCAGACCAATCTCTATCACTGTCCCTTTCTTCTGGGTATGGGTGCTATCTGCCAGGTACCTGGAGCTCAGTAATGGGGATGGCTCATGAGTCACATCCATGTCCCTGATGCTGACTTCTTTTGTGATTTTCAGAGGTGCAAAAATTATTCTTTCAATAAATAATTCAAGCATTTAGACTGGAATTCAAACACTCGTAGACCTTCTGAAAAATACTGTACACTGTTCCACCAAAAATTAGAAAGTACTGGATTTGATAAAAGTAACGGAGACAGCTTTTGTATTCTTGTCTTTGTAAGTACTGGCAGTCTCAGTTCTCATCCTCCAGCTGCTGTGAGTAGGAAACTGCCTCTGTTCCTAGAAGAGTCTTATTAGAGGATTTTTTTTATGTATAGGTTTTCCCATTTGCAAAATGAGTTTACCTATCCTGCAGGGCTCTGAAATTTAATTACTACATAAATATAGTAGATATAAGGTTTTATACAAGGAGAAACTTTCTTATCCTCATCTCCATCCTCATATAAATGCTCATCCTCATTTGTATGATTATTATTCATCTCTTCTTTCTGTTATACTATGCAAGGATATTACTTTTTCTCTCCTTTAAATTTACATCCTTTTTTTTCCTCTGGACCAGTTTGTTGATGCACAGTTTCCTTCATTTGCTCTCTGTGTGAGAGTTGCAATAACCTCTTCAGTAACAAGTTGTCATTTTATCTCTTACTATAAAACGTTTTGAGAGTCTTTGTTTGAAAGATGCTGTACAAAAATGAATTGAATTTTACCATATTAGCCTGAAGCAGGTGTTGCACTATGAGTTGATTCCCTTTCTCTCTCCCTTCTAGACTTGGCTTGTTATCTTTTTAAACAGATTTTTCATTTCTGGGGTTTTTTTTGGTTTTGTTTTTTAATGTTGTTCATTGACTCAGTACACAAAACAACTTGGATTTAGCAGTTTTCAGAAATATTCTCTTTAGTAACGTCCTACTCTCGTAAAATAAAAACTGAACCAAAACAGAATCCTGAAAATAACCGGACCCCCAGAATCCAGTTGCCTCACAAAGACCCTGCAATGAGCCCGTAAGTCACAACACAATTGAAAAGACACACATGAAAAGACACACATGAGGGAAAGTACTTAACACAGGACTAATTTCTTTGGTATGTTGATCTCTACATTTTGCTTTTTAAATTTTCATCTCTGAGAATTTATGCTAACTGGTAAAAATATCTGTCATGTATTAAATAAATCAAGGATTTATTTCTCCCTCTAGCTTTATGTTTATGAGGCAGTAATGGTGTCAGAATGTTTCGTGGGACCACCTGAGTAAGTAAATTAGTATGTGTACAAGGGCGTCTGTGTATGATTTTGTGGCTCTAAAGCTCTGTGCTGCCCTACACAAAATGGACAGAAATGCTCAGTTGCACTCAGCACCATTGCTGCTTGGTGATGGACAGCCTCTGTATCTTCAAGTCACCCAGTCATAAAAGGTCTGAGAAGACATTGTTCCCCACTCTGTTCACATCAGTAGGTTAGATTCTGACATACAGAAAGACAAGGTTTGAAGTTCACATGGTGATCACCAAGACTAAACTTGCTGCATGGATGAAAGACTGTAATCTACATATAGGAAGGTATGACTTCACTGAAGTCAATGTGAGTTTTACCACTTACTTAGTGGAAACTGTACTTGATCTCTGTTTATTAGTGCTTTCAGGAGTAAAAGTATTCATACAATAAAGAGGAATGCTATACGAACAACATCAAACTAACAGTTCTGCATAAGCTTATTCTTTCGGTCAGAACAGCCATCCTCATTTGTAGATCAGTCGAAAAGAGGTAAAACTGGGAAATCAGTAGGAATCTCAGCCTTTTGTGGGATTAAGAACAAGACAAACAGGTAAATTCCAAGAACTGTACAAGAAAAAAGAATCAGTGACACTTGTGAAAGAAAACTAATAATGCTGGTTACATGCTCTCAGGTCTCCTAGATGCCTCTTCTTCCTTTCATCTTATATTTAAAGGCTATTTTCTTCCTTTGAGAAATCCCATTTTTTGTCACTTATTTCTCACTTAGAATCATAATACACTGTAATAGTATGATTTATTACCATGTTAAATAATTGTGCAATCACAAATAAAGGATGATGGCTTTCAATAGGGGATGTGATGATTAACTTTTATAATAATTGTATATATAGACATGAGGCAACATGTACTGACAGATTTCTGCAAAAACAGGCAAGGTATCAATTGTCAAACAAAACTATCACAAGGATTTACTTATCCCTATAAATTACTGTGAATGCTTTTAATTTATTTTTATATTTCTGTATATTTGATAAGATTGAAATCTTCAGAATGACAGAAACCCTTGAAAATACCCAGTTTACTGTGTAACTATCCCATTGATAAGCTTTCTCATACTTACCCATCTTGGTGCCACTCATTCATTCTCTCATAGGAAAAATACGGTATTGTGGATGTGACAGGCTCTTTTGCTGTTAGAAATGGCCTACTTTTGCTAAAGGTTTTCTTCTTTCCTTCAGGACTCCACTCCATAGAGTCTTTACTGGTCTACAGATTTTAGCTGGTCTCTGATTACTCACAGACTATAGATATAGATATAGATATAGATATAGATATATAGATATATATATATATCTCCTTAGTCTCTCTGCTTAGGGGATAGGTAATCAGAAATTCCAAAAAATGACAAAACGACCTGGAAATCCCCTCCTTTTTCCAGTAATTGTATGGAGAGCTTATGGACACCATATACCACTGTTTTCTGAGGCAAAAGAAGCTTCTTACAAAGTTGACATGCAGAAGAAAGCAAGAATAGAAGTGGCGTACTCATAAGAACAGAGTTAGACTTCTAAATTTGGACCTGTTAAATGGTACTTCTTGGGTGTCCTCATCTCTTCTGAAATGCTGAAAGGAAAATATCTGGTTTAGAAATGGCAGGGATAAATCAGGTATCCATCTTCTGTGTTCAGTGAAAAGGTTAGTATAGTAAGGGGAAACTTCTAGGATGAGTCTTGTCCTTTCTCCCTTCTGTTTCCCATCAATAAGACAAAAACCTTCAGGAGAAAAGTGTCCTCTCTGAGAAAAAGTGTTTTCCAGGCTCAACATGCCAAACACTTTATGTCTCTGGACAAGTTGAAATTCTGTGTTTCAGTTACTGTGATCCCGCTACATGTATCTGAAGTCTGTTTACATGGTTTGTCTGAAAGACTGCTGATTTCAGTACCTGTGGCTGTTGCCAAGGGATTTGTACCCCTAGATTTGAACAATTTTCCTCATTTTTCCCCTGACTTCAACTGAGAATACTTTCTATAACACTTCCAAGAAAGAGCTCTGGTTTTCTAAAAGATTCTATTACTTCAAGCTTCATTCATATAGCACTAAGGTATCCAACACTAAAGGGGCTAAAAAGAAATGGATCTTACTATTTGCTCAGTGGCAAAGGTATGGAAAGGGTTGAAGGTTACTGGTTTCTCTATTGTACCTATTAAAGAGAAAAATCCTATAATTTTTACTAGGATAATTCTGCATCATCTCAGATTAAGGCACTTAATGCAGCTTTTAAGGAATTGTCTGGAAAACTGAAAGGGTAACAAGTCCTCCAGTGTTCCAAAGTAGAGACAGAAATGTGGAAGAGACTAAGCTTGTGATGATTTCTCTGAAATGTAGTGAAAGCAAGTGCTGCTTTAAATTGATATGAGAAGAACACTGGAGAGACAGAATGCATGATAGATCTGTAGGTACTTGTATGTGTGCCCAGTGCCTTTCCAACAGTTTCCTGTTCATACGAGAAAACTTGGAATGTGCACTATAAAAAAGAACTTAACTCTCACATGTGAGTAGCCCACTTCCTCAGGAATAGACTGTTCAGCAGTATGTACATTTCACATATTCTGTTTTCTCTGGTTTGACTTTATTAAATATTTGGTGAAAAGTCAACAGCATCCTTCAGGACGGATATTTAGGAGAAGGGTTGCTCATGGTCCTAATGAATATAACAAAACACAAAAAAAAAACCCAAAAACCCCAAGAAATAAAGAGAGCATAAAGATCACTACATTAATCCTAATCATGTAGATGGAGTTAGTTGTGACTGGTCCAGTTGTTAACCTGAGGCATGTGCACTTTGGTTTAGTTTTTCATTTAATTGCACTCTCTTATTTGACCCCTACTTCAATGGATACCAGAGAAGGTTTAAAACAGGAATCCTTTAGTCAGTAGTCTGTCAGAAAATTTTGCCTTTTTTCCCCCTATTTGACCAAGGAAAACCATTATTGGTTCTCAAATTATCCTGTTTTCTGCCAAAAATATATGTTTGAAATACTGTTGATAGTTCCTTGTGCACAGCATGTGTATTTTCCATTCGGGTTTGTCAGAAGTGCTTCTTTCTAAGTTACTATCATCAGCAAAGAATGCAGAGGAAGAAAATGAATCTATCTATCTTCTGCATTTACTTTAGGAAACACAATTGCAAAATGAAGATCAAAAGCCTTGATCCTACAAGATAATGAGTACCTGAAGCATCTGTTCCAGGTAAGGGACGCGTACCAATCCTTTGTTCAAACCAGGGTCTTCCAATGCAGGCTGCCCAAGCCTATATACAGCTATGTTTTGAAGAAGCCAAAGGATGAAGGTTTCACAACTTCTCTGGACACCTGACCTATTGTATGACTACCCTCACAGTAAAATACCTTTTTGCCTTTTTTTTTGTTTTGTTTCACTTGCTTTTTCTTTCCTTTTTTTTTCTTTTTCCCTTGTATTATTCATGCTAAAGTAAAGACTTAATACTGCAATTTACTATTAACATTTGGACCAAAGTTGAGAGACATGATTTAGGAGAAAAATCCTTTTCTTCCTGTGTGTATGTGCATTCACTGCATGTATTTATGGCACCAGATATAAATTGATCTTTCCAGGAGTACAGAAATAGTACCTAACAAGCTGGGGCTCCAGCAGTGACATCAGTAGTTGTCCTCTTCTCCCTTCCTCCCATAATGTAATTTTCATAGAAAGGAAAATTCAGGCATCTAGGTCGGATGGGTGTTTATCGAATCTTGTATCTCTATGCTTCGGGGATGAAAAAAGACTCCAGCCTACAGCTGCAGGTCAGTTCAGAAGTGGCCAAAGGAAGAGCTGACTGAGAGGACTGCAGGTGCTGGCTTGTCCTTGCTGTGTTGAATGGTTTAGTGCTGACTAAGGCTCCAGAGGTCACTTATGGTTTGCCCTCAGAATATCAGTTGGCAGAAAAGTATTTCACATGCAATCTAAGCCTTTTTCAGAAAGATGTATGCTCTAAACCAACTCTTTTAGAATGTGGATTCTTTTGTTAGAAAAGCTGAAGGCATTAAAAGTACATTTTGGGTCATTTAGTTTTCTCTCTTAGATTTAAAACAATGAAAACATTCTTGCTTTACAATGCAGACCTTTTTGCCCTAATCTGTTTTGGTGTTTGACTTTTGTTTGGTTTGTTTGTTTGCCTTTTTTTTTTTTTTTTGTGCTTGTTTCAATCTGGCAGTTTTCAACATCAGCACAAAACCAACAGAACAAAATTGGACTGGAGAGAAGAATCAATTGTTCCAGCATTCTTCTCTTTCCCCTCAACAGTTCTGTAGAATCCATACCTGAATATATGCTTATTCATCTATAGAAAAGTCAAATTCTGGAATTACAGAATTTATTCTGGAAGGCTTCATTTTTCATGAAACTTTGTGAAGTGGGCCCTCCCACTGCACCCTACTCAGGTTTTGAAATTTCAGAATCTTCCAGGAGATGGAAAAAACCTTACCTACTCCAGTTTAACTTGATATCATAGTGTCAGATGTTCTTTACCACCCCTATCATTAAAAGAACATGTGACAATTTAGTGTCTCTATGTGCCAAGTGACTAAGGGCAGAGATGCTAATTAAGATAGGCTTTGATTTATCCTGTTAAAAAGACAAAAATGCATACACAAAAAATATCTCAGGTGTGTCAATATAAAAGAGATTCATGCAGATAGGTGGATCAGTTGAAGAGTCAAACAGGGAGTCTGTGGGCCTTTCAGCTTGAAGAGAGGTCAGGTTCAAAAGGTTTACAAAGTCATGGTTGCACAAAACATTAGTCTAGGACTATTCTCAGTGAAACTATTTGTTTTTCTACCAGCTAAAATGTAATCTGTAACATTTGATTTATTTATTAACCTGAGTTAAAAATCAGGTATTAAACATTGTTTACTCTCTTCCAGTGCTCAGTTACTGCCAAATTTGGGGTTCTAACATATAACAAAGCAGGGACAAAGATATACAGCTCAAGCAGAAACAGATACATTATGAATTGAAGAATACTTGGAACTAAAAACTTAATACCAGAAACTTGATGTAATGGTCCAAAACAGAGAATCCAGAGGATTGCACAGTCATGGCATTTTTATTTACCTGAAAAAAATGGCACCATGGCACAAAAAAATTAGAAAAACAGCTCACATTTTCTTATGAGACAACCATATTTAAAAGTATGAAGATGTCAGGGAATATGATCAAGATTTCATTCCTTTCTCCCCATGTTTCTTGCGTAGACTCATTTTGGCCATAGAGAAACTCTTGGACAAAGCTGAACTAAGCAGTCAAAAAACAATTCTAAATGTTCAGAATCTGGAACTTTTCTCTTTTTCCCAATTTTACCTGGAAGCTAGCCTTAGGAAACACTTGTAAATAGGCCTACAGCTTTGTCTTGGCATTTTTTTTCTGCAGTGGAACAGCTTTGTCAGATGGAAATATCATTTCCCTACGAATTTTTGTCAAGGAGATGATGTCACATGCAATGTCTGCAACATTTTTGCAAATACCAGTGGAATGTGAAATGTGTGGTCTTAAGGGTGTGTGCTCATGGACAGAGGCATGGCTGATCTCAACATACGCTGTATATCCAAAAGACATCTGTGATTAATATGTCCCAGGTGACAGTTGTACAAAGGACCCTCCGCTCTCAAACAAACAGCTTCATCACTGAAGCTAAAGAATATAAAACGCTGTTAATGATGCTTTATGCTGACTTAGTGCGTTTGTTCTAAAGATATCAGGCATCGTATTAATGTCAATGAGGTTCTCTTAGCATCCTTTCCTTGGAAAACTTGCTAGTCAAGAACCTAAACAGAGGTTTAACAGGATTCCTCTAGCTGTCAAATTACCCAGCAGGCATCCTCTTCCCCTTGCAAAATGGGCAGGGGAGTTTATTAGCAGATTTTTGGACTACTTCTCTGATTTTGGCTTTCTAAAATCTTACTTTTCAGGACTTGATAATCCCATATTTTCTACTCCAAAAGACATAAAAATATATCCCGAGAAAAGTAAGTACTGAAAAATTACAGTGGAGCTTTAGGCAGATTTTTTCACATGCTGCCTGAATAAAACAATAGTGCTCCATGCCTGAGCATCTGTCCAAGACATCGTGGGAAACTCTATATGGGATGACAGAAAATTACAGTGAGTTTGAAAAAAATGCTCTGACATTGTTGTCCACTTCACTAGCTCACAGGACTGGATGTTAAAGAGAAACATATGTCTGTTTTTCAGAATGACAGAGTATTCAGTTCTATCAGCAGTCGTATTACAAAGTTTTTATGATTTGTTTTTCCTGGCACAGTTCATATAATTACACATTTTCTGAAAATTATCAGCACTCTTAAAAAAAGGCTGATAATGACTCCGATACATGTTGCAATCCCAGCACAAAAATCCAATTTATATTACCATCTTAGTTTTTAACCTCTCTATTTTTCTGGGAGGATGTTGACTTTAAGTAATGAAAATAGCTTTGCCGCAGAGATTCATGGAGAGAAAATGAGACCTTTGGAGATACAACCTAATCCTCTATTGCCTTTCTACAAAACATTTAGAATTGGTCCTTTTCTAACATAGGCTATCAGGCAGATCCTTGGTCTGGTGTAGTAAATGCCGTGTCCCTAAAGTTTTGGCTGCAGAAAAGACTCCATTAAGGACTCAGGAAAGACGGATGAAGAGGAGACTTGCTTTTCTCCTTCCTTTGTTCCTGCCCCCTCTCCTTCCCACTCTACTCCCATCCCTTTCTGTTTCCAGACAATGACTTAAATTGATTCCTGAGGTAAAAGTTTAGCAAGCTATTTGGGTTTCATTTAACAATTATTACCTCACACTCAGCTCTGGCTCTGTCCCAGTCCTCTCCTCAACTTACTTCTGCTTTCTGCAGCTCTCTGCTGTTCCCTATCCTCCCCAGTTGTGCCACAGCCAGGACAAAAACTCCATTTTCAACACAGCACAAACCAGTTGGGTCTAAGTGGAGCATTACGACCTAAAGTAGTGCTACTGTGATATTGTTTTCAGAGAGCTGTCCATAGCAGAGATGGTTAGATGGCTTGTCTGTATCTATGATTTCTACCCATAGTGATTACTTGAAACAGTTAAGCTTAATTATTTCCTGACACTTTTATGACTTTTTTTTTTTTTTTCCAGTGGGTGCTCAAGACTTTCTGGAGATCCTTTATTCACATTCTTGCCTTGTTCAGTTTGAAAAATGAAATGAAAAAAACAAACAAACCCACCCCCATTCTCAAAACCCAACCACCATCCTTCTATAATATTTTCAGACTTGAATATTTAAAGTGTTTAGAGACTGTAGGTCACTTGAAAAAGACAAACTGGTTTTACTGTTACAGGTATCTGAGTGCTTGAGCTATTAGAATGTGGAAACCCCATGTTCAAGTCCTTCTCTGTTCTAAAGCAGGCTGGCTTTAACAGGTGGTGCTTGGATCATAGGACAGTGTTGTCTTCCTTCTCCACTTCTCACTTATCTGCAATTCTCTATCCTGCCCCTGCTCTGCACATTAGTCTCTGCACAATGGCCAAATATGTCTAGTGATTTCAGATGAAGGGAAAAAAATATCGTACCTAGTTCTAATATAGATATTTTATACCTTGCTCTTGCGATCACTGCATGTTAAGGTGGTTTAGATTCCTAAATTTTTGAGATATTACCTTTTTGTTGTTGTTGTTCTGGTTCAGTTTGGGGGTTTTTTGTTTGGTTGGTTGTTTTTTGTTAGGCAATATTGAAGACATTCACAGAGCCTTTATGTGAATTCTTCATCAAAAATCATGCAGAAGTTTTCCTCTGGTTACTTTTAGGATTGACAGATTTAACTGCTCAACAGAATATATTTTTGTGGACCTTTGTCTTATCTTCAAGACAGTATCCTTGATACATACTGGAGTTTTGAGGTTTACTATTAGCTGCATTCTTTTTCTCCTTGGAATATTTCAACCTTGGCAGTTCTCAGACAGAGCCTTTCAAGGCAGAAAGAAAGCTCATTCAGTGTTTAAAATGTAAATAAAATATCAGACATTTTCTACATAGTCTGTTAAGAAAACAGCTATTAAGTTATCCTCTGACTTTCTTCCGAGGCTTCTGTTAAACTGTCATACTCTCTTTAGGCTTTCTATCATCCTTTTTCAACTCAATGCTCTTTGTGTGAAAAGGAGATGATCAACATTTTGGGAAAAAAAAAAAAAAAAAAAAAAAAAAAAAAGCAGCCTTTTAGAGCACAATGCAAACCTATTTGTGTGATAGCGGTACCTCAAATTGTAACCTTGCCAGAGCCCACTATTTGAAATTCTCACTGACAAATGCCAAATACTGCAGTCTTGGGATCTCTGGGTAACACCTGCATTGGGCTACATCAAGTATTGTGGGATGAGACTGTTTCTGCAATTTATTGGAACTTCTCCACCATCAAGTGTGTTTATGGTCTAGGTTTATTACACAGCTTTTTTAACAAACCAGCTCTTCTGTGGAATCCTTATTGTCCCTGTCTTGCTCTGTTGGGGTTGGCTAATGTTCTTTACAGGTACTGCAGAGAGGTAGATGGAGCTGAAGTCCTGTAATTCAGGAGAAACGGGAAAAAGGAGAAAATGTTAATGAGGGCTGGGACCTGGGACTACAATGGGAGAGTCCAGAATACCACCTGAGCTGAAGTGGGTAATGTAACCTTTGTTGTTTTGGGATACAAAATCTACTTCATCTAGAACTCTAGCCTTCACTGTCTTTAAATAGTAAAAATAGATGCTTTTGAGAAGAATATTAAGACCAAAGTACTATGGAGGTAAATATATTTATATTTTCAATATAATATTAATCACAGAGTATATATAATACAATTTTATTATAAAAACACAGTAAGGTAATTGGGAAGAGAAGCAGAAGGAGAATTTCAAGTTGGTTAAGGAAAAAAATTCCATCCTGGTAAAAATAAAACAGAAGAGTTCTAGAGTTGAAGAAAAACTCAAGTGAAAATCAATGATTTTGCAACAACAAAATTAGAAATATGTGTCTATTTGCAGGACTGCTTAAAATCAGGGGAAAAAAAGATGAAATTTTTTAAAAAGCAAAACATTGTAAATTTTCAAAGAGACAGAGTCTTTGTTTCATTTTTTTCCTTTCATTTTTATATAAAGCAAAAAACTACTAGGAAAAATGGAATATTTTGTTTTGTTTTGATCTGAATGGGTTACTTGTTCAAAGCATATTGAATATGCTGAAGTTGACATAAAACAGAATTCTCATGTGCCGTGTTAAACATATAGAACAGTGCTTACAGCATTGGGATATTATCACCTGCACTCATTGAAGGGACTGATCAAAAGCAATTGGAGACCACAATTGGAAACTGCATCACTTTAACTGACTTGCAATTGGAAATAGTTGCAGCTTCTCTGTGCTGTCTCAGATCTATCTCAGACATATTCCTGGGCTTCTTAGAACCAGAAAAATAAGTAGAAAAAGAAACCAAGTAAGAAGACAATCAGAAAATTGATGCCTAATCAACATTAATTTTATTAATAGGGTCATTCTCTTACTACTTCCAAATATTGAATTACAGAAAATCAATGCACTCTTCATATGAAAGTTTCAGATTTCTATGTCAGTAAGTTTAACATGGAATTAAATTTATCCATTTTTAACAGATTGTTTTTATAAGAGCTATTTATTTTTATGTCAGAATGACTTTGTAGGTACCTGACAAGATTTAGAGACAGCTGTAGTCATATAAAAATTAAACATTATTAACCCTGAGCTACCTATGAAGCTGCCCTCGTCAAGCTGCCTATTGAATAACAATTTGCCATGCAGTAGTACTGTGCTGGCATGTTTTTTCCTTTTCTAGGAGAAGCCCTGGATAATTTATTTCTGTCTTTTAACTTTTATCAGCTATAAAGGAAGCCAGCATTTGGTATTTTTCAGGCCACTGTTAATGCACCATGTCTTTCTTTCATAATGAGTCAGTCTAAAGCTTTATCCCACTGAAATTATTTAACAGATCTCAAAAGTAAAGCTCAAATGCAGTTATGAATTTGCTGACCTTTCAACACATTCAGCAACTGTAGGCAGTCTGTTCAGATCAACCCGTTTAATCCCATAACATCTAATGAGTCCTCATTAAGAAATTAAAGGGAAAAACCTCTTGTTCTAGATAGAAACATACTTCAGTATTACATAGGTATATGCCATGTATATATTATATAAATTTATATGTATTTGTGCATATATATATTTACACATATAAATAGGAAAGAAAACTCAGAAACTTGAAAATACGAAGTACATCACATAAATACAACCAAATCATATTTCATTAACCACTGACTTTCAGGCTTAGGAAATAAGTTCAGAAATATGTAATAGCTGTAAGATCTTTTTCTCACTTTCTCTGTTTTAAAGGTCTCTGAAAGATGGAAAGGGGTTACCGTTGTGTTGCTTGTTATTCTCCCTTCAGTTACCCATTTAAATTCAATAACATTATACCTGTCTGTACTTGTTACTTGAAATAAGAACATCTTTATTCTGCTTTGCCTTTTATTGCTTTCCAGTATTCTGGTAGAGCTGAGAATTCTCAACTGATGGGTCCCTTTGTGCTCAGTTCCACATAAGCCTCCAGTAAGACACATCCCGTGCCCCCATTGCTAAAAGTTTGTAGACTAAAAGATAAACTGACAAAAAAAAAAGTTTGAAAAAAGTAAAATATCATTGGTGTTTCATGGATAAAGATTAGCAGAAGGAAATGTTACTTGCTCTTCACCTGCACACACAGCAAAATCAGAACTGACTTCAGATCTCCTGTTTTCCTAGTACCATCACTACAAGACCCAAAGTCCTATCTTTGATTTAACTTTCTTTTATTCTTTTCCCATGCACCTGCTGTTCAATATCAGGGGTTCAGATTCTACGGAATGACAAGGTGAGCATACAAATGTGCAAGGTTGTAGATGTAACCAAGATAATTAACATGGAGAGGCATGCTCAGCATATTTTTGCTTTTTCTCTTCAGAGATAACAACTTTCTTGCCTTTGAATTTAAGAACAGGTACTATATAGTATTCTACTGCAATTAAGTGATGAATAAATTTCCCTCCTCCCCCTCTCCTCAAGTTTCTTCTTTGCCTGGAAACCTGCCACTATGCAACCTAAATATGTATATACAAAATAAGGAAAAGAATAAAGAGACAGAGAGAGGGTTGAGGTGGAGGAAGAGAAAAAGAGAGAAACTAGATGAAATGTGTCAGTTACAGTATTTGTGTTCTGAATTTATTCTTCTAACCTCACTTGAAATCATAGAGAAATTGAGTGCTTCAGTTAAAACTGACCTTAGGCAGTTTCAACTCACATGACGATTATTTGCTCAGAAGTTCACTAAAGGTTTATTTGACAGTAGCAGTGTTACAGGAGGTCAAATTTTTTCAAAGAGAAACTGGTCTTGAACATTTTTTACAATTTATTGGGCAGAAATAAGCCTTCCATCAATATAAAATACCTTTTTTTTTCCCCCCATACTTTTCTTGATTTTTTTGTTGTGGGTTTTTGTTTTTTTTTTTTTTTTTGCTTGGTTGGTTGGTTTTTTAAACCACTATTTCTTGAAGATTTTACAAGAAAATGCCACACTTTCCTCAACATGTTCTCCATGCCCTCTGTTACAATACAGCAAAGTTGTCACAGATTATACCTTCTGACATTCTTAGATTTTTAATTTTACAGTGTGAAGATCTGGCACCAATCAGAGCAACAAGTAATTACTATTTTCAGAGTATTTGGAAAATTTAAGTACTGTATAGGCCCATTGTGCTAGAACCTAAATGTGTATTGGTAAGTTTCTGCTTTTGAGATAATAATCCAGTTTGAAATGTGAGATAATCATCCAACGAATAAAACTATGCAAAAAAATTATAAATATACATATTAAATGAGAATTAGATTGTGTTTTAGAATAATACTGTAGGTTTTGGGGTTTTTTTTTGGCAAAAGCTGAGATGTTATTCTAATCAGACAAATTTGATTCCACAAAGTGTGCTTTCCTCTTTGTTCTGTTTGTCAAAAATGTAAATTTCTACACAGGTATGAAAACTGTTGCACTATAAACATTAGAAAGTTGAACTTTAAAGACTTTTCATAGCAAACTTTCTGAGGCTACTCCATTGAGCACAAATAAGTGAGACAAATATATGAAGTAATGCAATGTTGAAGAAATGCCCTATAGTTATCAACGGTTTAGCCCTTGCCCTCATTCTCCAACAAAAAAATGATGTCAAAAGCCCTCTGATTTCTGCACGGTTTTTATCAACCCATAAATTTTGCTAATAGGTAAGAAAAGTTTGCATAGACAAAACAAATCTCCTTGACATGGGGATTAATATTAAAATTTATTGCTACATGATAAGAACTAAGGGAATACTTATTTACACAACAACTTTAACTAGTCTTCCTTATAATAACAAACTTATACATTTACGAATACCACCCCTCCTTCTTTTCTTCAAAAGCACTCCAGAGGAAGAAGGATAAGGAAAAAAAAAAAGTCTTCAAGGTAACAATTACAAAGTATCGCAGGTCAAAAATCTCTTTCTCTCTCCATTGGAGTGTAGGGGAGTCTGCCTCCCACCTCTAGCCGCTTGTCTACGGCTCCTGAGGGTTTACCATGGGCTTTGAGGGAACACTCGTATCACCATGTCATCAACACGGAGTACAGGGCTCCGTGGAGGTTCCTTCCCATGAGGAGTTACAGGGGGTTTCCTAAGAGTCATCACCCCTCCCCTGGTCACAGGGGTTCTGGGTTTCTTTTGGCTCAGTCCATACCCAAGAACGCTCTCTGGTGCTATGCTCTGTTGCTCCAAGTAGCCTCTTCTCTTGCTTTCTGGAATTCTTCTGACTCTCTGCTTTTGGCCAGATGCCCAGTCTTGGCTCTTGACTGTGGCTGGCCACTCCAGTTCACCACCACTCCCCTATTTGCAGTGAAAGGGGTCATCCTGCCATCACACCCGGTCTGAAATTGCACTGGGCCCTGCAGTATCGGGGGTTTAGTGTTAGGCTCAGCTTTTGGACAAAGTCCCAAGGTCATGAGGGGGCTTGGCCCCTCAAAGGGGAGTTTACCAGCTTCTCCACCATTCTGTGGCTGCAATTCTGCAGCTTGTTGCATGCGGCTTCCAGGTGATTTAGTTTTAGCCTCAAGCCATCCCTGCCCTCCCCGGGCCAGGCCAGGCCCCAGGGTGGGGACCCGCACAAAGGTTTCTTCACTCCAAATAATCTTCCACAGGTGGTAGAGTTTTAGTTTTTAAGTCTTTTCACCTGCTGGAGGAGGAGGGGGTCCTCCTCCTGGGCCTCTCCTCCGCCCTCCTGCTACACTGACCTTGGACACTACATTGCCATCTCTTGTTTTCCTCTGCTCCTCTCTGGGATGGAATTTTTTCTTTTCCGGTTTTGTTAAATATGTCATTTGTAGAGATGTCAGAAAAGTCTTTGATTGTCTACTTAGCTGGAGTTTCACCTGGAGTTAACCATTTTCTACCCCAATACTGGGGGAATGGGCTAAACCATGACAATAGTGCAGTTCAGAAATGAGGAAGCATACAAGAAAATAGAAAAAAAATCAAAACTGGAACAAATAGGACATGGTTATGGAGTTCATTGCCACAGGATATCAACAGGAGAAGTGACGTGGGATACAAAAGAACCGGGGGATGTACATGAACAGAAGAACTATATCAGTGATAAATGCTTTTGAAAGGAGGAGAAACATAACTCTTCAGGAGTTAAAAATGAACTGGAGTTAGAGGGGAACCTTTTCCTAGTGGTGATTAACCTCTAACTGTCTGTAACAGAGATTTTCTGAAATTACTCAGTGACATAGCAAGCTAATGGACAACATAAAACCACACATCTTATCCAGAATGGTGTCTGGTGTTCTCGTATTTGTAAAACTCTTTTTTTTCCCAATTCTTGTCAGTTACCACTACATGGTTGAAACCGTGATGCCTAAATAACTTATAGGCACTAACATTTTAGGGTTTATTGTTACAAAGATCTCTGGATTGCAGAAACTTATCTTCCTGTTAATTATAGGCTCCATTAAGAAAGAGAAAAAACCCCAGAGATCTGTACTGAGTGCAATGCTTCTTTCTTCTTCATCATCTGAAAGAGTAAATAGAAATAATTGTACTACTTTTGCTAGCCTATCTGCAGTTTTTATACCTGTGTCATGTTGTCCTGTATTTTTTGCCTTTCTTGAATAAATAGGTCAAGACTCCTCCCTGCAGAAGCTCTAATGCCTTTCTCACATTCCTCTTTTTGTAGTAGAATGGTATAACAGAAAATGCTAATCCTCATCTATCTTTTTTTTTTGTGTGTGTGTGTGTAATTGGAATGCAATATTTTTGGTATAATTATCTTACCCTGACCCTTACTAATTATAGTGATTTTTTTGTCTTTCAGCTGCTAATGAAAACTAGGTTTGCAAAATGGCAAAAAGCGTAGTCAGTGGGATAAGCTGTGGGAAATGATGCTGAGTGAAATCTGTTTTACAAAAAAGCTTCTAAAGGAACAGATAAGAAGTTCTTTGGTACATGACACCATAAAATGTTTACTCATGTGTTTGAGGTTATGTGTGTACATATCTATACCTTCAATGGCATAAATTAAGGACAAATGCCAGATTCTGCAACTGGGAAAGTGTAATCCTGAATGTGCATACAGAGTGAGGGACAAGAGGCTGGAGTGAAGCCCTGCAGGAAGAGGTCTGAGGGATTTGGTTGATGGTAAACTCAACATGAGTCAACAATATGCCCTGCTTGCCGAATGAGCTGGCAGTGTCCTGGGATGGATTGGGCACAGCGTAGCTACCTGGTGGAAAGAAGTGATTGCCCCACTGCACTCAGCATTGCTAACCTCAACTCCAGTACTGTGTGCCCTCTGGGGCTGCACAATATAACAATATAAAAATATTAGTATGGGCTCAAAAGAGGACAAGAAAGATGGCAAAAGGACTAGCAGACCTGACGTAGGAGCAACAGCTGAGGATACTGGTTTGTTCAGCTTAGAGGAGAGGAAAGTGATGGGTCATCTCATTGGTGTCAACAACTTGCTAATGAGGAGGAGTGAAGATGGAGGTGCTGCTCTGCTTGCCCGTGATAGGAGATGAGGGATGTCTAAAAGCTTTGTGAGGGGAAGTCCAGATTGGATACTGGGAAAAAGTTCTTCACTGAGAAGGTGGTCTAGCACTTGAACACACTCCCCAAAGTGACCCATGGCCTCATACCTGTCAAGAGGCATTTAGACAATTCTCTTAGACTTATAGCTTAAGTTTTAGGTTGTCCTGTGTGGATTGAGGAATTCAACTCAGTGATCCTGGTGGGTCCCTAATGACTCAGCATATTCAATGATTCTATGACTTTATGCTATGATGAGGTGTTTTCTGATTCTAAATTCACTAGGGTGAAAGGTGAATGGAAAAATAAAATGGAGAGACTGGAGTGTAAGTAGATAACTTATCTGAGTACCATGGTTCAGACATTTATCAACCTCTTTCCCTTGATGATAAAGAGGGAGACTAAAAATGTTTATATTTGAATACCATCGTGAGTAATTAACATTCTTGTATTAAACTTCACCTACTATTCCCTCTTCCAAATAACACCTGTTATTCATGATGTAAGCTTTATAGAAGTCATTGCTTTCAGATAGTAGCAGCATACATTCATCTGCTCTTTCTAGGGCTCCATTTCATGCTTTATTGAATAAGAATAGCAGAGTTGTTTTTATTTGTTTTTTTTTTTCCTTAAATTCCCACATAATTCTTTCTTTGCAGCAAAGATCCATCAATTTGCATTACATTACCCTTGATAATGACACCATAACATTCTGTAAAAAAAAAATCAGCTTTGAACAAGACCCTGAGTCTTTTTGTTCAATTAATTCCACAGACATATTGGTAAATGACATCAGGAAATGCTTGTATAAAGGAATAGCTTCAGGGAACTATTAACTTGAACAGAGCAAGGGTCATGTCTAGGGCTGTTGAATACTCGTTTCAAGGCCACCTCTTCTCTCCTGTTAAAGATGGAGACATGCCATAGTTTGAAATCTCTTAAGATTTGAGATCTCAATCTTTCAGAGGCTGTAGACTTAATCAAGAAAAGCAGGAAATACCTACATATTTTATTTGTATTTTTTTACATGAATTGCCCTGTCTGATTTAATTTACAGTATTTTTTGTGCGCTTCACAGTACTTTATACATTTAAAAGATATCTGTTCAGGAAAGTCACTGCATAACAGGCTGGAAGGGTTCTCAGAAAGTCTCTGGTTCAAGCTCCTTCTCACAGCAGGATCTGCTCTGGGGTTGGACCAGTTTGTGTTCAATCATGTCCTGAAAACCGTGAAGGATGGAGACACTGCACTGCCTCTCTTGGCAATCTGTGCCATGGCTTGACACTGCTCATGGGAAACAATCTGCTCTGTATAGCCAGTCAGGACCACTCATGTGTGTACTTGTGTCCACTGTCTTGTATGAAGAGAATGGATCTAACATTTTGATTATTCATTGTAGGTATACTGGGGGCTGTTGTTATCTTGTCTGAAGCCATCTTGCTCCTGGTTGACCAAGCCCAGCTCCACCAGCTTCTCCTCACAGGAAAAGTGTTCTAGACCTCACAATCTTCATGGTCTTCCTTGAATTCCCTCCAGTTTGTCAATGTTTTTCATATACTGGGAACCCAACACTGAATATATCGGTACCTTGCCTTCATAGCCTTTAATAAAAAATCTCAGACTTGTGGCCAAGGGTTTTTTGGTTTTGTTTGTTTGTTTTAAATAAGATTTGTCATATTTCATTTATATCTCTACCGTATTTCACCTGATTCTCATCTAAGCTGCTTTAAAAACTCTGTTCTGCATAAGTGGTGACTTAGGAATGCAGTTATGACTACAATTCTCCAGAGAGTCTAACATAATATTTACCTTCAGCAGAACCAGGGCTTAAAAGTTCTTGTCATATCTTGAAAATTTTCCAACCCATTTTCCTGACTTTTTTGGCATATCAAAGTCCATTTATTTGGAAATTATTTATCACTTTCAAAAGGCATAGGTATTTGCTACCACTTTTTAAAGTACATGAAACAGAAATTGAAAGAAAGGGAATATTGTCTTGATATGATCAAATAATATAATTATAATACCCTGCAGGCTGAATTTTGATTTTCGTTTGATCCTTACATTGCAATTAGGTGGATACTAGAAATTATCATGATTTGAGGGCAGTCATTTTCTCCACAAAGCATGGTTTTACCTGTATGATTACTTGAAGGAAACATATAATTTTAATTATCTAGTGTTTCCTGAAGTTATCTAGTCCTTATTGTTCAATTTCTTGCTTACTCTAAGCTATCCCACAAAACAAATAAAAGGGAATGACATAAACAAAATTTAAGTTCATGAAAGGCACTTAAGGTTGAAATTCTCAACGTTTTGTAATTTCTGTTATTGTTCAGAAATGCTGATATTCAACCTGTGGTATAAAAATAAATTTTAAAAAGTTATTTTTTTTTTTTTTATTTCTAGCAAACTAGGAGATATACATGGCAGATATAGCAAGAAAAGAAAAGGGGTTTTTACCCCCAGAAATGTGTAAAATATAAACAATTTAACGGCGCGTTCAATTTCGCATTGCGTCATTTTTACACTAACATTAATCTAATGATTTACTCTTGATTTGGCATTCGTTATGGATATTGCTACCATGGTCAGAATAACTCTGTGAGGGCATTATTTATATTCTGAAAAGGGTAATTTGCAGCAAAGAAAACAAGTGACAATTATAATAATTTGATAAACAATATGTATACACATTTTTTCTTCTCCAATACCATATATTTAATTTATTTTGTTCATTAAATAATCTGTAGTGCAAATTTCATTTTTTTTGGTAATAAAAACTAAAAAAAGTTGTGTATATTGTATTCAGTGGCTTCAAAAATTATCCAAGAATTTTGGGTTTTGAGACAATTACTTTTGCCCATGCTTTAAAGTTCTTGCCGAAACTAGACTTCTCTTCAGGAAAAAAAAAATCAATATAATCCAAATGGCCAACAAATTTATACTGAATGCAGCATTTTAAAATAAACATTTTTATTTGTTGTTTAAGGTTTTTTAATATCTACACGGCACCTAAAATCAATACTTTTTACCTTTGTCCATAACAAAAGATAATAAAGAGATCCATGCTTTGCAGTGTAGTCAAGTCAGACTAATGCAACACTAATGTAAACATTCATTTCAGCTCTGCTGGGTTCCCTGTCCAGACAGGCAGAATACAAAGCAGTTGGGAAGTGTTTGAACTGATCTTATCATGATGGCTGTGTAGGAGTACAAGATACAGTGGTGACATTATTTATAATACATGCAGAATAATCACAAAAACTATTGCAAAGCATTTACCAACGTGCACAGCAAATGCTACTTCTTTTAAAACACCTGAAAACTTAAAGCAATCCTTGTCTATTAACTGATAGTCATAAATATAATTGTATGCCTACAAAATAATTTGTTTCTTATGCTTAACACAGGAGGCAGCAGTCTGCAAATTGTTATCAAGAATGCTTTGACATCCAAAAAAAAAAAAATTATTTTAAAACACAAGTTGGTCATCATAACACTATTTTTAGAGCCCAACAAACATGTTTTACTTTCAGCTTAACTGGTGAACCTTATAACTCCTGAACTTGCTGTAAATGTGTACTATTACAACCTCCAGGAAGACTAAATATTCCAAGGCCTTACTGTCTTGTTTCTGTTAAAAAATGAGCAACAGACTTCTCTTAATGGAATCTGTACTCAGATATTATTTTGTTAATTAAGAACTAAAAAAGAACAATTTAAATAGCTGCTCATCACAAGGATCTTTCCACTTAGATCTTGAAAACCTTTAAAATATGTGTGATGGCTTTTGCTTTATTAACAAGAAAAGAAAACTCTGAAATATCCCCTACCAATTCAAGTTTACACCTGCTTTCCTGAGTGATCCGCTAGCCATAATTGCTCCAAAATAGGGACTATTGCAGAGATTTTTCCCAATTAATTACTTTCAATTAGAGATTTTGCTTTTTCTGTTCAGAAATATAGCAGAGGTGGCTTTGATCTGAAGGGTGTTAGAGATAGTTCAGACCTCTGGAATTTGTACAATGTTTCTAGGACATTATTCATTTATTTTAATTTCTTCAGCTTTGTTTACATCTCCACAGATTGACCCAAATAATTATATTTTATTTTATTTCTATATTGCCATTGAAAGAGTACTTTCAGACTTCACAAATTACAATGCACCCTAATGCTATGATAGCAGCTACCTTTTTTTAATTATTATTATTTTTTTCTCATTTTTAATATTCTCCATACGTACTGGTCTCTACTGGTAGAATTTATGTTCAGTTAAAAGCCAGTGCCTTTTAAATTTGGTTGACATATTTCAATTGTGATGTTTTTCAATAATACATGTTTTCATAAGAGATGGAACCCCCACACACTTCCAATGTGACTATTTTGGTAAGAGATTAAGGAATAACAATCTGGATTTATGGTATTATCTAATATCCTATTCTCAAATTCTTATGTCCCAAATATTAAAAGAAAAACAAATGAAAAAAAAAAAGGAGTGAAAAGAAAGTATTTCTCCATTACTTACTGTAAATAATATTATTGAACATTACCCCTTTGTGATAGCTCAAAAGGATCAAATTTTTGGCACTACCAACCTTGAAAAAATCTTACCCTTTTTGGCGTGGGGAAGTTCACACCATCTTGGACCAAAAGCTTCGGACAACAGACCAATTGTTTTGGAGACAAGCTCCCTGAAGACCCTCCCCGGACTCTGCTCAATTTTTCATTAATTGCCTCCCAGAATCCCAGATGGCTGCAAGATAGTGTGATTCATAGTTTAATTATTTGAGCACCATGAAGCAAGAAAAAGTTTAAAAATCCAAGAGCTGGTAAAAGACTGAGAAAATCATCTATTTTCCATTGAGACAGAACAAAAGAAGTACAGATTTACACAAAACAATAACAATTTTCTGCTATTAAATATCACTCAAAACTGAAAGGCTGACAGATTTTCTTTTTCCAGCTTACCTTAATTGTAAGTAAGCTTTGTAAGATGAGCCTCTACATGAAATAGCTATCATAAAAATTTTTATCAGTGCAGTTTTTCAAAGCTGGCATAATGCTGTTACTGTGCATTTATCTCCTGATCCCAGACTTCTAGCTGGGTCTTATTCATCTCTCTGTTGGGTTAGGTGCTGCCATATAAGCACCATAGCTAACCCAATTTGCTGCTGGATATGCTCTGTCTTTCCCTCACAGAACATCTTCTGCCTTTCATTACTTAGAGTCTTCATCTGAGAATTTGGATTCCAGTCATAGCAAGCTCATATGCCTTACAGTGTTCCTTCACAGGTAACTTTGTGTACCAGAGCAAGCATTTCATGTTTGTTTTTTTTTTCCTTTTTCTGGGAAGATTTTTCCCATTTGAAAAGCACTGCTCTTTCTCTTTGTGACACACACCAAATGCAACAAGTCAAAATTCTTGAATCACATGATGCAAAGTATATTCATATTCTGAACTGGAGTTGTAAGCTATGTAAGCAGTTAGAATAGACAACTTTTTACACAATCAGAATTACATTCTTTAATTGAGATAAACATATTTCGTAATTATTATAATACACTTAGTATCAAGAGCAACTGCTTATCTGCAAGCAGCTTTACTAGTTACTTTATGGTTATATTCCCCTGGCTAGACCACCATTTCCTCTGTATCCTTTTAAAAACAAGTGTTTTAACTCCTAGAATTGTCTGCATAATAAGTGTTGGCTTCTCACTGGTGTTACAAGAAGGCTGTTAGCTAAGGCATTCAGCTCAGAGTCAGAAGAACATCCATTCATGAAGGGAAGGAGCATGAAACTGAAATTCTGACCTCTGGGGAGACAATGAAGGTGATGCGTTCTATGATAGTGTTTTGGAGTGGGTGGAGGTACAGGAGGAAGAAAACGAAGTGTGGCTGTGATAATTATTAGTTCTTACACATATGAAGGCCAGCTGGGAAAAAGTTTTGAGAATTTGTTGGTACAAAGACATGCAAAAGTTATTCTAAGGATTTAGGCAACATTATGCACTTCCAGTTAGAGAACTGTGGATACTACAAGTTTCATATGCAGATTCCGTATTTTTGTATCTAAATATGTCTGTCTCAAGAATTTAATCCTTACATTTGATCTGATGAAGCAGAAAGTCTGTGACTGAACACAGAACTGTGATCAGATATATCAAACTTAGCGCATTTCCCACTGAATCGTACTTTTTCTTTTCCAGGCATACTCTGGTTTGAAACTTTTCCTCTACAGCATCTCTGGGGCATGCTTTCCTTTGCAATTCACAACTCTGCTTGTGAAGTAAATACCAATAAGTCTCACACTGAGCTTATAAAACCTTTGCCTGGCAGCACGTACAACAGCTTTGTTGCTCTCCTTCACTGCTCTGTCTACATTTTCTAACCTTCACCCACCACTTCTAGAGATGTGAGGCTGGTTTGATCTTCATATGCATTCAAACTGTTCTCATTCTTAGCAGAGTAGGAATCACCAAGGGATGCCAGCTATTGTGTGCCTTTTATGAAAGCAACATATGCCTACTAGACTTGTTTAAAATGATTAAACACTTTTTCACATGTTCCTGTGATTTAATCCGAGCATGGGACTTTGCATATATATCTCAAAGAGTTGCAACCTTTTTTTAAATCTTTTTTTCTTTCTTGGGAAAAGTGTGACTGTTTAACATTTTTCAATTACTATAATTTACTGTGAGACTTTCTGCCATTTTACCCTTTGGTTGCTAAATTATTCATTTAAACTTTTAAGTGAAAGTATTCCTTTTTCTGTTTCATATAGAGACTAAAAAGTGTCATGGTTTAGCCCATCTCCCTCAGTTTTAGGGTAGAAGATGGTTAAAACCATGGCTAAAACCATGACAAAAAGAAAAAGATGAGGAGCTGGCCCTTCTTCATCAAACTCTTTCTTTTGTAACTTTCCTTTTTTCATGATTGATCTTTTGCTATCAGACACTCCTCTGATTAATTGCTTTGACTTCTCTCCTCCTATTGTGTATAATACTTGCATTAAAAAAAGAGAAAAACTAAAATCACAATTAGGAAAAAGACATGTTTCTAAAGCCATCTTGTTTTCCTTACATACATAAAATGTAACATAAAACGGTAAGTTGCTTTGTGTTAGTATTACACAACAGTTGTTATTTTTAAATAAGTTCTTTAAATAATTGCTTACTTGAGGAAACACATAAGAAAAACGGTGTGTAGATGCCAAGACAGTGTAGCACCGTAAAGAAGTGAAAAACTTACTGTATAACCTGCCCAATTTCATACTCTGCTGATATTCTCTGGAGACAATGCTCCTTCACTGTTTTCTAGGTTACAATAATGAGATTATATGGAGATTCAGGATACAGACCTCTTCAGTCTCTTTGTTATTTTCCCTCTGGGGTTGTCATTCATGTCAGTATTTTTAGATCATTTCAGACATGATATTTGTTTATAAGCATATTTGGATACGAATACATGGATATGTGTTTATATGCAGAGAGACAATCTTGAGAAGTACAGATATTGGAGACTGAAGAAAACATAAACATTAAAATGATACATTCTTCCTGTTTTAATCTCACAAAGACACTCTTACATGATGAATGCTTACAATTCTTCCTGAAAGTCATCTTGCTTACAGTTACCTCCTTGCTGACTGCAGGAAGTCACATCCTCAGCAGGCTAAATTGGCATCTCTCTGTCAGTAACCATAGAGCTACACCAGAGGACAATCTGTCCCTGTACAAGCATAAATCATACAAGGACTAATTTTCCTTTGCCTTGAACCCAATGTAGTACATAACATGTAGGGGAGAAATGATAAAGAATGAGTGAAATTCTGACTAAAATCCTAATGGTCAATGCTTGTAGGTAGAAAAGAGTAGTCCCAGTCCATGGTTCTGCAGCATTAGGTTCAAATTAAATAGAATCTGAGAAGAGTAAAAATAGAACCATAAAATAAAACTAACGAACCGCCCCCCCCCCAAAAAAAAAAAAAAATAACAAGACTTTATCTCCAGGAATTTGTTTGTAGACAAAGCTTTGGACAAAATTACTAGAAAAAGGTATTACCTGGTTGCTTTCCTACCAAATATTTAGGGGTCACTTTGGTGCCTGAAAAAAAGCTTTATCCTCACTGATACAGACTCTACTAAAAAGCCTTAATGTGTTATGAATAGTATGGGTGAGTTCGTGGGACTACTATAGCAGAAATATGTTAGAAAAATGGTGGAGCGTTTATTTCCTTGTGAATCTCTATATCTGGCTAGGCATTTATAGTACTACCTTTGTTTCCAAAATTGTCTCACTTGAAAGAAGGGTAAGCTCATAAACTGAAGGAGTGATCTGAACAGAAACCAGAGGAAGCTTTTGTTTCAAGTGGCTTTTGACTTCAGACAAAATGTCAAATGTATCTCTTTGTTGAGTTTCATATTGAAGCAAAACAAACAAACAAGCAGAAAGTCCTCCCCCGCGAAGAAACAGCAGTGTTGATGACCAGAAACAAATCCAAATCAGTCTGAGTTAAGTTTTGCACAAAGCTTTATTTGAAGCTATGGAATATAATTATAATTAAGACTTCAAAATGTCTTTTTCATTACATTCAGAGCTTAAATTGTGTAACTTATTTGCATTTGATATAGAAAGAGTTGCATATTTTGTATGTTGAAATTAGATTTGAAGAAGCAAAAGCTCATTCCCAATGGCAAATATTACTAATTCCAATTCCAGTTATGAAACACTAAATTGCTTTTTAAGTGTGAGCCAGCTCTCTTAATAGGCTTTCAATATTAATCCACTAATGTTTATTATTTCTTTACTTTCTAGAGGTTATGTTAGAATGGATGAAACAGGAAAGTCTGAATTAGATTTAAACTAGAATTTAAAGTTAAGAATTAGAATTACCTGGAATGAGATTTTCAGTTTAGATTTAATAGTGTTAAAATTGTGGCTGTAAATTTAGACATATTTCTTCCCAGACAATATAGGATTTAGATGATCTTACTGGTCTTAGACTATCTTTAGTATTAGAATTCTCAATATCAAACTATTTTTGAAAGTTTTCAGTGTGGTAATATTCAGAAAATATCCGCACTCACACATTCCTGTCAAATCAAAAAATAACAGGATTTTGCTGAATAGAATGAAAAACACTTTGCATTTTGGTATCTTACCTTTGATTGGGCAACCAAAATTATAAATAAACCATCAGAAACTTAAATTCTGCCCTTAGTTTATATTACCATTGCAGACACTGTTTGAGGAGGTCAGTGGCAACCATACAATGTAGTGGGACCAGTGCCATGCTGCATGGTCTAAATGGCAGGGAAGCAAGAAAAAAATTCCTTTTACGCCACAAGTCCTGTAAATCTGTGGTTGTATGAACCAGATACTTTTGGGAGTGTGAGTACCAGCTTTAAGAAAATAAGCCAAATACCTTTACAGTCAAGAAAGAAGAGATTTTAAGTTCTACAATCACCCGTCTACCTAATAATAATTAAAAGAAAAAATCATAGACATGATGTTTAAGTTTTCCTGCAGATGTATATGGCTTATCAGAGAGAGTTCTTTTCTGAGGGAGAAATCTTTGAAATCACTAAGATTTCCAGGTTTTTCAGTCTACTAGTAATCTTCCTCTGATCCAGCAAGCTTCTCCTGGTACAGATCTTGACTCATACACAGGGTTAAAATTATGATGGTTAAAATTAACCATGTATATAAATGCTTTTCTATACCAGTCTTCTGTAAGAACCAGCTGTCAGTCTCTGGCATCTCCATTGATAAGTTGTGCCAACAATGATGCTAATTAGAATTATAGCAGCTTTACAAACTGTAGGAGGGTGTACTGAAAGCCTTGAAGATTTAGTACAACAACTTGAACAACTTCTTTCACTCAATATTAACAACTACTTGCCAGTGAAATTGAAAATGAAAAAGGACAATAAAACTGCAAATCTTTTTCCTGGTGATAATGAGTATCCTGACTTTTTAATGGGCCAGATACAGTGTGCCTACAGCAGATAGGCCTTCTCCACCCTGGTATACTCCAGCATTTCCAGAGGCACTTTCAGAAACACATTCAGATAAACTCCATGAGCCGTGAAGCATAAGTGAAGAACAACCTTTCTGTGTGTTTCTGCTATTGTGACTACATATTTACCCTTAAATTTGTCCAGTTTTTGCAAAATACTGTTGGGACTTCAGTTACCCATTTTTCATAGTTCTCCACACACCAGGTCTGTGCAGAGCAGGGCAGTAAATACATCCTGTGCACTGACCTCCAGTTCCATATCCCATCATCACATCTTACAAATTACAGATACATGAACCAGGGGTTTTTTTGTTTTGTTTTGCTTCAATATCTACTTATTGTTTTGTCTCTTTCTCCAAATTTAGAGAACACATCGAAGAGTATGGATTGAAACAGGAGCTGGAAAGTAGATTTTTCAACTACCATTAAACTCATAGTATCTACAGAGGCAAGAAAACTAGAAAACACAACACTGAAATATGCAGGTTCTGCTCCTCCATCCTCACCATTTCCTGGGACTGTGTTTCCTAGGAAAGAGGTAGCTTAGAAAGACCTTTCTGCATCTAGGAGTACTTTGATTTTAAGGTTACATTGTGTAAATGCCAGTTTCACTGCATTTTGTCTGGACTCTCTGGTAAATATCATCCAGTTCTGCTGGTCTATTGCAGCTGAATTTCCAAATTGCTCTGTAATTTCTTCTTTATGGACTTCAATGTCTCTAAAGGCTACACATGGGAAAGGCCACTGGAAATTGAATTTTCCTGCTATGCAGGTTAACAAATGCCAATACCAAAAAATGCTTTTCAATCACTCTCATACATAAACATCTTCCTGAAATGTCAATTCAATCTATCTTTACATCTATGAACAATTAAAAATTACAGAATCTACAATAGTCCACTTTTCATACTGTTGTAAATTCACTTTTTCATGAAGGTGAAAGAGAAGCAAGCACACAGTCCACATGATTTTGTCATTCTCGAACAACAAAAATTATAATATTAAAATTTAATTCCTTTTGTTTTTGTTGTAATTTTCACAGCTTTGCTTAATGCAGGCTCACAGATTAAATACTGAACATATGTGATCTAAAACAGAATAAAGGACAATGAATTTGCCGGAGAGCTTTACAGGGGCATAGGACTACATAGTCAGATGCAGCCATTGAAAGATTGGAGTGAAATAATCTGTGTTGCATCTTGAAATCATTTGAAACGTGCTTTGACCTGCTGTTGCTGCAGCAGCTCCTTGCTGCCAAGACACATGCCAGCTAGTTTCTAAATGTGGTGAATAAATAAAAAATGCTATAGTAATTCAGTTATTTACCTGCAAGTGATTATACTCAATTGCTTTTTACACCATGTCTCCTCCATGGTGCAAAACCTTTAGCCCTGTTTCTAGAGCAGAACAAAATTAATCATTTCATAAGTTTCATATGTTTTGTAATTTTATAAGGGTATAATGAGATGGACACATATAATACACTAAAAAAGGTACAGTAAATACCTCCAAATATGAGTGATTAAACATCAATATATGTAGAAAATACACCACATTGAACATGAGATTAAGTAGCAACTTTTTACTTTGTAACTTCTGGAAAAAGGAATGTTTATGTGAAACTTGAATGTCTTTGGAAGTGGAGTCAATGAAAACACATCTGTAGACATTAAAGTGTATCTGCATTTTTTTAGGAAGAAGGCATCTGTTTTATCTGAAGAACAGGAATTTGCCCTATAGGGAAGTCTTTCAGAAGTCTATGGCATCTATAAGAGTCAAACCCTACATAAAAAAGACTAAGCCTAGGCTTGCATAGACCAAGAAAACTGGGATTTTCCCTTAGTTATGAACTCTATCTTTATCGTTTCTTTTTCTTTCTTTCTTAGAATTTTTTTTTCCTGAGAATATCAGTACTTAGTTTGGTGATGGGCCCAGGATCAATATTTTGATACAGCAATAAGAGAAAGCACAGAGAAATGTTCTCAACCCTTTGTCTTTTTCTTTCTCTCTTTCCTGCATTCCAGACCCTTTCTGTCTTTTCTCTCTGACAATAATGTGAAAAGCATTACATTTTTTGCAGAAGTGAAAGGTTGTTTTCTTACCTAGTTCAATCTTGCCCCTCATGTTTGGGAGCGACTTGCCTCTTGTCTTCTCCCTTGAGTTCTACCCTGAAAAAAAGTGTATAGAGCTAATGCAGAGGGATGTAGGGAAACATCTGTAACAACAGCATTTTTTCTCCCTGGAGGAGCCCAAGCTCACTTTCTGTGGCAAGGCAGGCTCTTAAAAGTTTGGTCACAGGTAATTTTCCTGACAGCTCTTTGTACACATGGGAGAAGGGAGGAAAGGGGTCAGAACAGTGATGGGAAGACTTCTGAAAATCAGAAGAGAAAAGAAAGGAGAGAGAGACTGAATCGTTTGGAAATATCTATCCTAAAACTTTTCATTATCCCCTCGTCACTCATATATTGATATATTGTTAAAGGAACGATTGTATATATCCTTTGGGTAGAAACAGATATCAACCAGCATGTGATTAGACAGAGAAAGACACTCCAAGTATATTTCAAGAATTGGCAATTAGAAATAGTGAACACTGAACGAAGTATCAAAGACTGTCTAATTTGTAAATTTTAACTGTACAAACTGATCCAAAGGGTAGTGAGTAAAGTTAAAACAATTCACTCTTCTCAGGATCAGCTGAAAAGGTGATAGACCCTTTTTGTATTTCTGATAGATACAATTCACTGAAAGACAGAAAGCTAAAATACTGATCAGAAAAACGCAAAAAATATCCTAGTCTTTGAGTAACCGAGTTGATGACAATTTTCTAAATTTTTTGAAAATTACTAAGATGACTATAAGATATAAATAATACTTAAGATCTTATTTTTGAAGGAAGCAAGTAATTGAAAGTGATACCTTATTAGCAAAAAAATCTAAGATCTATTTCCTTCCAATGATCTAGTTTAAAGACCATCCTTCTGAGCTTTAGATGCATGAAAAACATTGTAAGGAATTATTATTGCAACAATGACAGATGAAGAGCTTCCTATTAGAAAGGATAACAAAGTCAATGCAGGATGCAGGTGTGGCTGTCCTTCTACAGATCATGTCAAGGTAATCTTTGATGATGTTTAGGATGTTCTGTATATTCTTTTTTTTTTTCAATGTTAAAATATTGTTTTAAATACCTTCTCTTTTTAGCTGGACTGTGAGTTTCTTATCGCAGTACGCTGACTCTATGTGCTGTTACTGTTTTTAGAAAATCTATGATGGTTTAATCATAATTTTGATAAACTCTTCTTAAGTGGTAGCTGTCTTTGTAATAGCATGACAAAGTGATGTGCAGTGAAAAGCAAACTCATGTAATAAACAAAAAGAACTGTTATCAGAACTAGAGAAACATTGCATCCTATGGACTTGTGTCTTAAAGCTGACTGCATTTATAAATCTAATAAATTAAAAGCTTCCACTAGGATCTACATGTTCTTAGGTATTAGTAAACAGAGGGGCAGGGAGGGAGACAGGCAATGGCTTTAGAAAATTTCAGAAGTATTCGAGGGTAGGAGTCTGTATCTTTTTTTTTTTTAATAGTATAGTTTATACATGGCAGAAGAACCTGAGCTGCGGAATAGATTCTCTCATGTAAGAGGTGTGAGGTCTACCTGAATTTTTCTCCAAAGCCAGGTCACTTGTAATAGAGCTTTCCTGTATTCAGTCTCCAGTGGCACGTGTTTGTGACAGATCTTTTCTGTCCATGGAGACTTGCTCATTTGAGGGCCCATTTTCATGAGCTGTGTAGGCACGTAACACATTTGAATGCTGATGAAGCTGAAATTGACAAAAAGTTTGAAAGTGACTAAGAACTTTCAGACTGAACAGATATACATACACAAACAGCATGACCATCTGACCCTTATTCACACGGGAATCAAAATTATAAAGTTTTTTTTTTTTTAATGAGATAACAACTGTCTCTGGCAGATACAGGATTATATGTGTTGGAATTTAATATACGTGTAGATTATGAAAATACTTATTTGCTAGTTTTGTTAAAATAAACATTATATGTTTCTGCTTTTACTTGGGCCATCCAAGCTATCCATGGACTAAATAATACTTGTGTTTGGCAACCACATAAATATAGAGTATGTTGCAAGCCATAAATGAAGTTAAGTTTATATACCCAACATCTCAAATTAATTGTTAACAGAAGTTTGGAAAATGATGCAAAAATATATGACAGGAAAGCATACTCTTTGGTGTATTTGAAACAATTTCCTGGACACTCTTATTTCTTAGGACATAAAATCTCTTGGTGTACTTGCATTAAAACATCTTTTCACTTTAATGATGGCTATTTTTCACACAGAATTTGAGATCCCCCAGTATGAAGGAAGATCTAGACTGTCCTGAGTCAGCTATATAACTTGTACCTTTTGACCTTTCTCTAATAATAAAAGGTCTCTGACATATTTTCTGTGCTTCAAGAATATAAGAAAGAAAAATTAAATACAGTGAAAAGGACAGACACTTGTTTTGTTCTTTAAAGAACTGTTGTATTTCTAAAACTAGAAGTTATTTTCTTACAAGGTCTTTGCAGTCTCCATTAATCATTTCTTTAGCTAAATCTGCCTGTTAGCATATTTCTAGCTGCCATTGCATGCTCCAAGCAGTTTCTTTAAGCAGACCATGCATTTGTTTTTGACAGAGGCTGGCCTTAAGACAAAATCATCCATTCAAATCAATAACCATCATGTAACAATTGTTGACTAAGCCAATGCCTTCTCCTTCAGAACAAAAATCCAGTGGGGATACTGTATAATTTTAAATTTGCTTTTATATCAGGACTCATCTAGGTAATTCTGCTCTGTCTCCCTCCACCTGGTGGTTGTTTTGTATCATTGCAGTCAATTACCTCAGATCTCAAGCTGAACGTTATTTTTTTCTCGTGTATAAATCAAATATTTAAAGATGTTATCTTTTTCCGTGCTCTTATCTATCTACTGGAAGATATAGCTGATATAGCTGAAATTTACGTCTGGCAAATTACTTTTAATCGAATCACTTTTCCTGTCTTGTTCAGGAAAAGACAACTGTTGACAACAATACGCTTTGAGCTTTCTATATCCCGTCAGATATAGATATATATTCCTTTGTGATTCTTTTTGTTGAGACCATAAAAACATATTGGATTGTCAGAAGGCCGCCTTCAGTGGATTTTCTATAAATTAGATTCTTAAATATTTAAAAAGAGGAGAAAAAAATCCGATTCTGCAATCAAATCCAGGAGACAGTTCCCTCTCCCTTGTTTAAAAAGTTCAAATTGGAGTAGATAATCAGGAGGCCAGCTCTGATTATTGTTGTGCTTACTTTTAAAGCCAAGTGTCTAGTGACAGCACAGATTTAGGTGTTTTGGCTACCTCTGTAACTCAGAGGGAGCTCATACTGTGAGTTAGTAATCTGAATGCTGAGGAGGTCAACAGTTCATCATCTGGATCACAGCTAGCACTGAAAACAGCAGAATGTCTTTAATTGCATCTGCAAGTGCAAGTATTTCATCCTTGGAAGCAGGGCTTTGTCTTCAGTTGGGATTCACACTTATTTCTGGACTCTCTCAAGTGCTTAAATCACAATTTTATATTTGTCATTAGCTGGAAAGGGTTGGAAGACCAGCATGTGTCATTCACAAGACTCTTGAATTTAGAAGGATGAAGCAGAAATGATCTCATTCCATGTGGTTAAAATTCTTTCTTGTTTTGACTTATAAACTGGAAAGTTGAACCTCACTCTAGAGCCTAGTAGTTAAAGCCTTTGGGGAGAAAAGGAGAGACCTGCAGGCCCCTCATTAATCTAATCAATACTGAATATTAAAGTATTCACAAAATGGAGCAGCTGGTCATTTTTTTCTCCCAGATGAATCCATCAACCATTATAATCACACTCATTCTGTCTTCTGTGCCAAATGAATGTGCATCGATCCCATGTAAAGTGGAATGATTTTAGTTTAAGGAAAAAAAAAAACCAAAACCACAAGCACTTCCTTTCCTTAAAAGCCACCTCAGTGTGACCATTGGGGAACACACAGCCTTAGGATGCATACATTCCAGGACAGAACAGCTAATTCCCCTAACACAGGTGCATGCTTTTTCCAAAACCTGATTCAGGAAGGGACAGGATGTTCCCAGCTGTGTTTTCTTCTGGAATCAAACTACTTTGAGTATTCTCTGAGAAGGCCAAGAGAAACTAGCCCTGTTGGTGACATAGGCTGAGATTCAGGATATGAACTGGTTATGACTAAAGCACAAATTAGACCGGGAACTGCTCAGGCCTACCATGATTCAGCTCAGGTGAGCAGCTGTTTTTTAGGGGTAAACATCTTCTGAACAACTGCAGTAACAAATAGCCAACTAGGTTCTTGTTTTGTTTGGTTTTTGGTATGCTATTATGCAAGATACTTAATACAGTTTTTTTCCCCCCCTCGGTTCGGATATCTTGTACTTCTTCCTATGGTATAATTTGGGGCTGTTTTTCTTCCCAAATAAATGCTTCACAAGGCTATCAATTGTGCAGGTTTTCTAGCAGGTGAGTCATTAATTATTCATTTTGATGAGTGTGACCACTGCTATGAGACAGTCTCAGGAGGATTTCCAAAGGACCATTTGGTAATAAATATTCAACAATTTGTAATGTTTAGTTCTGAGTCATGTCCCAGTACCCATCAATGGCTGGACATGTTCACTGTCCATACATAATATCTCCTTTCACCATCATTTAATGACATCAAAATCATACATTACACCATCTTGAAACAGAAAATTAGCAGATTTTTAAAGTCACCTTGTCAACTCTAAGACTACACTTCAGTCCTGTAAGTCCATAAACTCTCTTTAAATGCTTATTAAAGGTTATAAATGATGTTTCTACTTCAGTGGAGCCGCTCTCATTTACAGTGTAAAATGATTTGGTTCATTATTTGCAAGTGCAAGCAATGTACAATGGAAAGGTGTAGAAAAATGACAGTGGTAACAGGCATAATACTCTTAAAAGGATAAAAATGATAGCTGGGAAGTATTTCCAACCCTAATAAAACACTGGATAATCAACGGTTTAGAATCTAGTAATGGTTTTTTTGTTTCTTATCAGGCAAATTCATACAATTCTCACCAAGCTCATTCTGCACATTTTTTCCTAAGTAATAGAAACAAGAAAACTCTACAAAATATATGTGATGATATGAATCATCAAAAAATTTAAACAAGTGTTCTGATCCATCTTTTTAAGTGTTCAAATCAACCCCTGATTGATGAGAAGGAATGAAAATGAATGAATATTGACAATATTAATTTAAAATCTCATTTAAAACAAGTCCACATAGACAGAGGAATGAAACTTTTGACTGTCAGATGCTTCTTCAATAAATGACAATGTTGATGACATGGTAATACCAGAGTGCTGAGTTGAACAGCATCAGGAAGATCATGGAGAAGAGTATGAAGACATAGTTACTACAACCAAGTAAATCTTAGTACAAAGCAGTGAACTTCTTTTCCTTCAGTGTTCTTTCTTTCTTCTTTATTTCTGAGTGATAGAAAAATTGTAAGTTTCTTCAAATGAGAATGACAAGCATGAAGAGTGGGAAAGAGTGAGGATAAGGAAATAAGTATCCAAGTTGACAGTATAAGGAGCAAGAATAAAATTACCTTGGATGATTCTGATACTGAAATTATGAATAATTATGCTCTCATTTACACTTTCAGTAGCACCACTAATATTAATAGCATGATGCACCCAACTGTGAAAACAGTGTAAACTGGAATAATAGAGGTTTCTTATATTAAACATTTAAATTTTGTCAGATTTGAAAGTAATTATTTTATCTCCATCATCTGAACTGGATAACATTCCACTTATAAGGTTAAACAAAATAATTACCTGGATTATTTATATTTTTTAAAATTAACCTCTTTGCTACCTAAAATTTCACAATGAATGAAGTAATCCAGTAAATAAAAAATGTTGAATTGCTAGTCACAGTGACTGGATTGGTCTTCTTTAAATATAACCTTCTGAAAGCTAAGCTTCTTGTGTAAGCTAGTTGACAAAACTCCATACAAGGAGAGAGACACCCTAGAAAGTAATTTATCAACTGCTAAGATTCTGTCTGAGACAGATAGGAAAGATTTCTTCAGGACACGCTTGTCTTTTTCTCTTGGCATTTGAGAAAGCCTACACAAATCTCTTAGGTGTGATACCTAATGTCTGGATGGTTAATGTTAGTTAAGTTGAAACCTGCCCTAAGATCTCCAGAGTTTTTTGAGTTATAAGCAATTGCAGAGATTTAATACTGACTCTAAACAGAGAGTTCTTTTGAAGGGGGAATCACTCAATATGGATATGTAAAAATGTTTATTATAGTTTTATAAAGAATAGCTATCAGTAACATGACCTTAGTTAATGACCCTAGTTAACCAAATAAGTTCCATAAGACTCTCGTTTCAGGCCCTCTCATGCATCTAATATGTAATGAATCAGAGCAGTTGTAGATACCAGAAATCACAAATTTATTAATACTTTCTTTGTAGCGAGTCCTCAATGGCTATGGTTTTTTTTATTTTTCATCTAAAAGAAAGCTACTATATTTCAGAAAGGCTTTCTGAGTGGAAGAATAGAATCACAGAAAAAATGCAGTTGGACCTTTAAGATCATCAAGTCCACTTATTAACCTAACTCTACCAAGTCCACGTTACACCATTTCCCGAAGTGCCATATCTACATGACTTGTAAATACCTCTAGAGATGGTTAATGAGATGCTAAAGAAGATGCCTAAAAAAGGATTATAGCCTTCTATGGCACCTCATTGACTCTATCCGGTGTTGGCTGTATCTCAACTGCATGACTCAGTCTGTCTATGAGAAGAAAGCTGTGCTACACTACCCTATAAGCATTCTTGCTTCTATACATGTCTTCATATAGCCCTAAAATTTATTTATAAAAGAGTTTGATTGCCAAAAAAATATGCTGCAAGTCGAACTAATATAATGGAAGTACATTTTGGCATTTCCCAGGGGACAGGGTGATGAAGAGACACGCAGAGAGTCTGTTTAGTTGACTGTGATGGGTGAAGTTACATACTTAAGGGCTGATCATTAGTGTGTCTTTAGTCTGAGAAACCATATCCTAGTGATAAATAGTATTTCTCACAGATCTGCTCTGACATGCTGTTGTCTCTATTTGTTTTATTTATTCCATGTGCTTGAAAATTTTCAATTTCTGTGGTAAAGCTACACAAAATAGAGATCTGGTATCTCCTGAAGGAATAGGACTCTTAGTGTGAAATAAATAGGAAGGGAATAAAATGGTAGTCCACATCAAGTTCTCCAAAGTGTTCTAAAACTCTTAAAGGTGGTAGCTAATGAAGTAGCTGTGACAACTATAGAAGAAACCATAAATAAATAAGTAAAATTACGTAGGTAGGTAGTTTTAATGAAAAGAAAGACATGTTGTCTTGTACAAAATCTTCCAAATATATTTTTTTTTTATTTCTGATCTTCAGTATTTAATATAACCACATTAAAATTATTAAAAGTCATAATTGCTAGAACTAATTATGTCCTTGTGGAAAGAAAGTTGATTATGTAACCATCAAGGAGTGAGGAACCAAAAAATAAGATTCTGAAGAATTAGTAGTTCTGGCATTACATTAATACAAATTTATAATGTAAAAGATTCATGAATATCTGAAATTGAAGGACATCTGGCTTATGAGGGTTTCTTTAACAACAATTTAATGTAAACAAACTAACTCCCCCAACAAAGAGAAGTAAAATACTAAATAAAATACCTAGACACAGAAACTTTAACAGATGGGAGCTAACAGAGACAATACCAAATCCCAGAGCTCAGAGATCAGTAAAGAGGCTGCTGGAACATAACCTTGGAGAGTTGGAGACTGATAACACTGAGGAAACAAGATCATCATGGGGCTCACAGGCAAGGTAAAACATAAGCAATATTCAGGGGAAACTGAGGGAACATGAACCTTTCCATGGGAGGATTAGGGGAGGAGATGAAGTTGGGAAATTAAAAGATCAAAGTGAATGGGAAGATCTGTATATGGACCTCCATGGCTTGCAAGGGGACAGCCTTCCTCACCATGGTCTTCATCATAGGCTCCAGGGGAATCTCTCCTCCAGCACCTGCAGCACTTCCTTCCCCTCCTTCTACACTGATCTGGGTGTCTGCAGGGCTGTTTCTTTCATAGATTCCCACTCCTCTCTTCTCTTGCTGCAAGTTACAGTTTTTTCCCTCTTCTTAACTCTGTTATCCCAGAGGTCCTACCACAATCACTGATGGGCTTAGCCCCGGCCAGCAGTGTGTCCCTCTTGGAGCTGGCTGACATTGGCTCAGTCGGACATGGGGGAAGCTTCCAGCAGCTTCTCACAGAAGCCACCCCTGCAGCCCCACCACTACCAAAACCTTGCCATACAAACCCTATAGACTGGCCAAGCCACGTACCTTTTTGTTGCCATCTGCTCTGTTTCTGTCTCTTCTCTGTATAATATGGTTCTCTATTGTTCGTGACTTGCTAATGAACCTCAAGCAGGATTATCCCATGAGCAGGAGATTTAATCTGACCAGACGCAAGCTTGGGCTGTGTTTTTCCTGAAAATGCCCACAGAGCCAGAGCTCGAGAGACTCTCAGATATGTCCCTGCCTTGTGAGAGTGAAGGCACCTGTATGTTTGCAAGCAAGCTCCAATTATGATCACCTGGAGAAGAGATGCAGCTCTCCGTGCTGTTCACAGTGATGAGAGTGCTGCTGGTGCATTTATGGCTTCCAGTAAAGGCACTGCTCTCTCTTTGCTGATCAGTACAGTTGGATGCATTTGAGCACGGTGTGTGTATCATCATATGCACAGTACATGCTTAACCTTGCTGTCCGCAGTTCACACACTTGGGAGCAGAAACACACAGACAAGAGAAGAGAAATCGCCTGGGTCTTTAAGTCCTCCAGATCTGACTTCCCTTAACAACTAGAAAACTGAATACAATGTTCAGAGCATGCAGTGGTTTGTGAAAGATACTATGTGCTCTGGCTGTTAATGTTGTACTAAAAATTTACATGTGGATTTTTTAAATCTAAATGCAGGTTTTTTAAAAAATCTGGATATGGAAATGCTGATTATAGATATATCGATATTAAGGCAGATTAGATATATTCATATTAAAGTAAGTTAGATATATTCACATTATATACTCACAGAAGCAGACAAAATCTGGGAGACATTTTTGATAAAAAACAGATGAAGAAGAGCTGAATTCCCTAAGGAATGAGGAAGGACAGACATTTTACCTATTTCTGAAAAAGAGGTAAGAGGGAAGACCTAGGTGCATCATCTTAGCCTCAATACCAGAAATATTCTGGAACAGCTTGTTAATTAGTTTGGATGCACCCTGCAGATAAGGTGATAGGGAATAGCTGACATGGATTTGTCAAGAGAAAAAAAAAAGTCATATCAAATCACTCCAAGTTTTTTCCTGTGGTGGGATAATTGCCTAGTGGACAAGGGAAAAGCTAAAGATCTGATGTATCTTGACATTAGTAAGCATTTTCACACAGTCCCATTTGGCACTGTCATACACCAACTCCAGAGAAACACAGCCCAGCAGTAATTGTCACATGGAGGGTACATAATAGTTTGAAAAGCTGAACTGCCTGATGGAGACCATCAAATCTGAAGGATATTTCAGTAAAATTAACCAATATAATTAACAATAATATAAAACCAATTATTAAATGAGTAGCAAAAGCTAGTATAATTAATAGATTGAATAATTAACTAATTGATAGTACAAGGAAGGCTTTCTAGGGAGTCTGTTGAGTCCTTGTCATTAGAGGTATTTAAGAGTGAGTTAGACTACTGTGTGTTGGGGATGGGTTTTTATAAGTTTGATGGACAGATGTGACTAAACAGATGTTTGATGTTCCCTTTGCCTTGATGATGTCTTTACTACTTTCTTTCTCCTTGGCTCTGTCACAGCTTCTGACATTACTTTGGGGTGTTTACTTGCTTGCTTCTTACCTCAAGCCTTTCTGTGTCTTATAAAATCCTTGACAAAGGATCTAAAATAAAGGCACTGGCTGGCACAGTTTAGAATTTTCGAACAAAATCACTGTATAAGCACAAAGTTTTCTCATTATATGTCAAATAGGAAGTTATTTGCACCATAATTTTCTACAGATAGCTAGAAGTTAAAGAGTTATCAGTCTGCCTATTGTGTATATGCATGTATAGATATATTAAACAGAAAGATTGTATATAATTTCCTTTAATTATATCTTTGCCTATTAAAAGCCAACTGAATGCATTTTGTACCACATGATCGATGCTGTCAAATCACTGGCATTTCATAGCTGAAAATTTATTTTTGAGATTCAGTACTTGAGGCTATAATAGATTTCCTAATTCTAAATCACAAAATTATGTTCTGCCTAAATTACAGTGTAACTTTCAGCAGAACACGCTTTGTATCCAAATATAGGGTTTTGTGTTTTGTGTGAACTGCAAAAGCATTCTGCTAAAGATGGTTTTGCATAAACTTGCATTTGTTTTACTGTATTCAGTGTGTTTATAGAATAATCTATATTTATGTAACATCTTTCCCACTACACACACATGAACACAGTGGAAGAACTTGGAAGTTGTAAAGTCAATTATTCCAATTCAGGAAACGAGAGGGTGCTGAAATTCTGTGGGTAGGAGATTTTTTTGTTTGTTTGTTAGTTTGTGAGTAGTTGTTGGTTCTTGTTTTTTACCTCATTTGCTAAATGAACATCATTGGGCCATGTTTGATTACACAGTACCATAATACTCTTTGTGTTTATAGGCTCTGCTCTTGAGTGTGGTCTTAGACCTACTCTTAGCTGACAGACAAATAGATTAGGCAAAGCACAAGCACACTGTAGAAGATTTCTTTCCTTATAATGAAAAGAAAAGCAAATGGTGTTGAAAAGTAATTGCAGTCAAAATATAAAAATTTTAGTTTCTTCCCTCTACCAGCAAATAAAACCTCAAAAAAGAAAACTACACTGTGAGAGGTCAGAGATATCTACTGCAAAGCTTTGACCGTTTAAAGCAGCTATTCAGACTATTTCATGTATCAAGGTGACTGCTTCTAAGTAGCTTCCCACCCAGTGTGCAGAGACCCAGAATAATATTTCACCTAAGATGAGTGATGAGGTTCTCCCTATAGCTGGGGAAGACTCCCAGTGTAATCTGTCAAAATAGCTATGCAGAGACTTTCAGAGGCATCCTGCTTCTTCTGGACTACCTCATGGTTCTGGATTTTCTTCCACAGACCAACACAGAAGGGGGAAGGTTAAAGGTGTCTTGGATCTCATCCCAGCATTGAGTTAAAAATAAGGTTTTTCCCTCCAATATGTAGTTGGTTCATAAAACAACTCAACACTGTAGCTCTCAATAAGTCACTTCTCAAATTTCTCACTAGTGTTAGTTGGTGGATGAAGAAGGTATGTTTTCCAAGGAAACAATTTTCAGCCATTTAAGATGCTGTAATTTATCCAATTTGAGCTTCTAGAGGTGCAAAATTAATCTTCAGTTCAATGAAACCAGTCCTCAAAGGGTTCAAACAACGTTAAAATTAAAGTGTTTAAGTCACATAAGTTCACAGCCAAGTGAAAGCAGTTTTCACAGGCAGAAGCATAAGCAAAACTTACATCTTTGGACCATAAGCCACCTGACACAATTCCTCCATTTATGATCTAAAATGTGTGAGCATAGAATAAGAAATCCAGGTTAGTAGATCAACCTGTATAAAATCAATATCATGTGATAGATATTTGTCCTTCAAATAGTTTCAGTACTTCCATTCATCTAGAAACTTTACTCTCTTTTTTTTTTTTTTTTTTGAATCTCATGTCTTGCATTCCTGTTTAACAGGATTCCTATTTGACCCCAAACAGCGTGACCTTCAGTTGACTTCTTTATCAGTCTCATGCTCTTTGTGGAAGATAGTCTCTGCATGGCTTAGCTACTGTTAACACCTTAATTTCTGGTGTGTGACATGGCCTCTGGTTCAAATCCTATTTGATTTTCTACACCAAAGCAAACAGTTATGCAGATGTCTCTCTCTCACACATAAATTCTGAGGCCTGAAAACCTACATATGAGTGAAAATTTGAGGCTTATTCCCACCTGTATGCTTTATCAGAAGGGATAAATATCTTCAGGCATATGTGTAAATGTCTTGATACCTCCTCCAGGAGGGAGTTTTGCAGCTGAGCCTTAGCGGGAGGGGGGAAATTGACATGATAAAAAGCATTATCACACCTCACAGAATCTGCTTCTTACTGACCTTTTCCCTTGTATGTTCAAAAATCATCTTGTTCCTAAGCAAAGGTTGGCTTGTTGTGGTCATCCTCCAGTGGCAGGTGCGCATCTACCCTCCACCTGGACTGTTCTTACGCAGACCAGAGGTTTTCCACCCACATCCAAAAACTCTCCTCTTCCCCTTCAGCTGGAGGGGTGTGCAAACTTGGCCTCAGCAAAGGGCCCTGCTGCTTTTGTAAATGGCACACTGTTTGACTCATTAGCCTTTAATACTTCAGTCTCTCACTTTCTCTGAAAAAAAAAAAAAAAAGGAAAAAAAAATCTTCGTTCAAAAATCTCTGTCCAGCAAAAGACTCAGTTTTGCTGAAATCCCTGAAAGTCAGTAGCATGGATAGATACATCAAGCTCAGTGAGGACACAGTGAAGAGGCCGATGGAAAATTCTTATCTCAGATAAGCATCGTCAATAACTTCAGGATCAGCTATACATAAAAAAGACAACCACAGTCGTATGCCTTTGTTCTTCAGACAATTATTTCCATTCAGTTTTTCACCTCTGCTTCATCTCACCAATGTTTATGTACCTAACAGATGTACTTAGATTGGAAATATAAGTATACTTAACAGCTAAGGAGAGAGAAAGGCACCTCCAAAGATAACTTAGAATTAAGATGGTCTAAACCCACAACAGAGATGCCTTTCTTTGTCCTCTGAAAACAGCCAGCACCTACAGCAATCATGCTTCCAAATTAGGTCCTTTGATTAATTGGGTCAATCAGGATCCATCTGGGACTTTGTCTTAAATTAGATTTAGCATTGATGCTCTCTTTCTTTATAGTTTTATTTTTCTTTTACAGTACTTAAACAGTAATTCTTACACTTGATTAGTTTTTGCTCTGTGCCACAATCTAATATAATAACACAGTGTAAGCAAATAGCTAGGTGATATTATACTGTGATCCTGGCAGACTTTCTAAGCTAATAAGGGTCAATGTAGATCAGTTTTACACCTTCAGGGAGTAGTGGTACCCGTATACTAATTATTCAGGGAAGCAGCAGAGGGTGTGGTAACAGGAACAATAGAGCTGCCTTAGGTTTTTTATCAATTTAAAAAATACAGTGGAAGAAAAATACATGAATGAGTCTAAGACTTTAGCTACCTGGCCTATTTGGAAATGCTGGTTTCAACTTGTTATATCCCTAGTGCAATAGCTACCCAGAGGGTTTCATCTTATCTGCTGGACAGCTGTAAGCCTGCAGATGCTGACTGTACTTACTGTGTTGGCAGGGGTTGTGGGAATTAGGCCAGAATTTAGGCACATGGTTGTTAAATTCCTGAGCTGACGGCTCCAACAAATGTTGTAAACATATCTTTAGCACAGCAGGAGCAATTCTACATGAATATTATGCTTCTTTCCCAGGAGGAATGTTGACACTAATTCTTAAAAAAAAAAAAAAAAAAAGAACAAGCAGAGGAAGCCTTTTGACTACAGTGCAGGTGAAATCCAAAAACAAATGAGATTCTATTGCAACAGAAAGGAGAAAACAGACAGTAAGGATGTGACAGTAAGCACCAATCACAAGATATTGGGGAAGACAAAGAGTAAAGGTTAAATCACAGACGTGGTAGTTCAACTTCTTTCCTATACATTACATATCAGGTATCATGTTCAAACACCATAGAGATGAAAAACTGTTCAAGAGGGCATGTAGGTCACCTTTATGCACCCAAATGTTGTATGTATGTATTTTAAAGAAAAATAGTTTATTTGGCTAAAAAAATATCTGTAACACAATGACTCCTTAGTCTTTTTTCCTGATCTGAAAATAGGAATGATAATCTCACCCTGCTTCCCACTATCTACACAGTGAAATTCCTATTCAGACATTTTAAGGCCAGAGGCTTAAACCTTTGTTTAGATACATAAAATTTGATATGTTTGGATGCATAAAATTTCATTCATTATTCCTGCATTTAGCCTAACAATTGACATTTGAATAAACAGTAGCCTCTTTTATACAGGGTCTGAGTCTACCTGGAAGACTGTAAGACATGGAGTCTGTCTTTCCCGATAGCTTTTGATGAAAAATATATGTCTTGTTTCCAGCTTGAATCAGTCTAGCTTCAGCCATTGTTTCTTGAGGTGTGTTTCTTTCCTAGTCTGTAAACCTCACAGAGGTGGCACAGAGGGCCTTGAACTGAATACCACTAGATAGTCATGTAATAAGCGCAAGAATAGTTCTTCATTTTCTCATCTGCAGTAATAATATTGTGTGCAGTAATAATATAATGTGGAGGAAAGGTTTGATCTAGAGGCATTTGGGTTACCAGCAGTTCTCCTCAGCTTGTCTTAAAGATATCAATGTTCCCACTTACAGTTGATTAAGGGGGAAATAATGATAAGTGTTATATTACAGGACAATCTGAGCCTGTTCATTAAAGTGTACAGGAGATATTTTCTCAGCAGTCCTAATGGGAAGAATACAGTGCAGTCTAAGAGCAACAAATCTCTGCAATAACCCAATGGTCAAAAATTTATTTCAGATAAAGAATAAGAAAGCCCAACAATTTTGATTTATTTTTATCCTTTCAGACATAAAAATGGCATTCAAAGGCAGAGTCATTACACTGTGCTTTTACTCTGGTAAACAAACAAATCTCTGCTAATATTTTTGAACACTTGCTTTGCTATATTTGAACCAGTTTATGTTCTTTCTACCTGATGGTTTATTGAGAATCGAATGATATAGTAGACTTACATCTCCAGCCCTGTGTATTCTAATATGGGTATATTGACAGAGGTGGCCTAATGTCCATGTTTAGGACAATATCTCTATGTATGTGCAGAGACTCATGCTTTAAAAATTAAAAAACCTAAATCCAAACCAAACTAAAAGTTTCAGTCTTAAAAGCTCAAACTCAAATGCTGCAGCTTTTAAGGCAAACTCTTCTACTTGTAAAAGAGGGAAGAGGTCTAGACTGGTGTTTGTGACATGAGTAAATATGCCTGTAAAAGTAGAAAAACCTGAAACTAATTGACCTTCAGTTTGATATCTCTGGTCCAATATTGCTGGATGGTAGCTGCTGAAAGGAAAGGAGAGGAACTTCTTTACTTCCACAGACAGAAGAGAAGAGGAAAGTGATGCACCTGTAAGGCTAGGTAGGGCACATCTTCCCTGTCTACAGACTATGTAGTGGTGTTCCCCAGTGCTCAGTACTGGGGACTAGTTCTGTTTAATATCTTTATCAATGATCTGGACAGGGGTATCAAGTGCACTCTCAGTCAGTTTGCAGACAACACCAAGTTGGGCAGAAGTGTTGATCTGCTGGAGGACAGGAAGGCTCTACAGAGAGATCTGGACAGTCTGGATTGATGGGCTGAGGCCAACTGTGTGGTGTTCAACAAGGCAGAGCTGGGTTCTGGGTTTGGGTCACAATAATTTCATACAGCACTACAGGCTGGGGACAGAGCAGCTTGAAAGCTGCCAGGCAAAAAAGGACCTGGGGGTTCTGGCTGACAGTGCTGAACATGAGCCAGTAGTGTGCCCAGGTGGCCAAGAAGGTCAATGGCATCCTGGCCTGTATCAGAAATAGTGTGGCCAGCAGGATTGTCACCCTGTACTCAGCACTGGTTAGGCTGCACCTCAAATCCTATGTTCAGTTTTGGGCCCCTTACTACAAGGAAGACATTGAGGTGCTGGAGTAAGTCCAGAGAAGGGCAATGTTGCTGGGGAAGGGTCTGGAGCACAGGTCTGATGAGGAGCAGCTGAGGAAGCTGGGTTGGTTTAGGTTGAAAAAAAAGTAGGCTCAGAGGCAACTTATTGCTCTCTACAACTACCTGAAAGGAAGTTGTTTTCAAGTGTAGGTTGGTCTTTTTTCCTATGTACCAAGTGACAGGACAAGGGGAAATGACCTCAAGTTGTGCCAGCGGACCTTTAGACTAGATATTGGAAAAAATTTCTCATCTGAAAGGGTTGTCAAATGTCGAAACAGGCTGCCCAGGGAAGTGTGGTGAAGTTAGCATCCCTGGAAGAATTTAAAAGATTTGTAGATGTGGTGCTTAGGGACATGGTTTGTTGGTCATCTTGGCAGTGTTAGGCTAACAGTTTGGTTCAATGATCTTAAAGGTCTTTTCCAACCTAAGCAATTTTTTGATTCTGTATTTCATGTTTTGAAGTAGTGACTGATTTGTTAATAGTGTCAGAAAAAAAAAAAAAAAAAAACCAACAAAACCAAACCAAAACCCCAAAAATGCCCTTTCAAATCTTTTTTATTAGGTCATCACAAAAGAAAAATATCATTGATAATCACCATGGTCATACACAGTTGAATTAGGAAGTCTTATCTCCTGCTTCTGACAATTTATACCATAAATTACAGTATGATAATGTTGTTCCTGAAAGATATTATGTACTGCAACACACCACACTATTCTTACATATATTTCTGTCTTAAAAACAAATGCACCTCCGATGAGGACTGAGTCATGCTACATGGCTGCAGAAGACAAGAGTCCACAGAGCCAAGCTATCCCAAGCATTGCAAGAAGTATCTGAGAATAAGAACATAGTAAGCCTTTTTAGCTATGGAATGATTTTAACTACACTTGGGTTTGGAAACACATTATTTATACTGAGTATTTTTTCTGTGATAATCAAAAGACATACTACTGTATATTTTCTATTTTCACTTTCAGAGGTTTTTGACATTTCTCTGCATTTTTTTTTCTTTTTCAATAGAAATCTTTTAGCAAAAGCTAAAACTCTCATCACAGGTGTAAGGATGTTTATTGACAACCGAATTTGAAGTGACTGTTGTTATTCAGAAAAGGTAGGAGTTGTTTTTTCTGTATTTTTTCAAGCTTTAGTATTTAAAAGAAAGTCCTTGAAAGGCACATTAATTATCTTTGTTTAGCCTGGAAAAGAGGAAGCTCATCACTCTCTACTACAAAGGAGGTTGTAACCAGGTGGGGGTTGGTCTCTTCTCCCAGGCAACTGTCAGTAAGACAAGAAGGTCTGGTCTTAAGCTCTACCAGGGGAGGTTTAGGTTAGATATTAGGAATAAATTCTTCACAGAGAGGGTAATTAGGCATTGGAATGGACTACCCTCCATCCCTGGAGGTTTTTAAGGTGAGACTGGATGTGGCATTTAGTGCCATAGTCTAGTAACCACGGTGGTGTTGGATCAAGGGTTGGACTTGATGATCTCAGAGGCCTTTTCCAACATGGCTGATTCTATGATTCTATGATTCTATTTATTGATCAGTGTTTGAAAATGTGGAAAATCAAGGCTAGATTTTTAGAAAACAAGATCTAAACAAACTGTGTAACATCAGCTGATTAGCTTGTACAACATGCTTGCTGACATGTCTAACAAATACAAATTAAAAAAAAAAACAAACCTGAAAGCCTTGTGGAAAAGCAGAGGAATGTCTAAAGAGTAAAAAATTAATTTGAAATGTAACACTTTAAGGCCTGCTCAACTTAACATTTGATCCCCAATAAACCAGATATTTTCTTCTTGACTAGTAAAAAGTTGCTTGTCGTTCTTGCAAATGTAGTGATAAAACACTATCTAAGTGTGGCTACTCCACTTTCACAGTCCTTTGTGGTGGCAGAATTGTATTCCAAAGAGGTACAAGAGGTACAAGACTGCAAATAGTTTAGATCTAGTCATTCATTCACACTACACATTGCAGTAAAGAGTTTCTATCTATTTCATAAATTATGGGTCTATTTCCCATAAGGTAAAAACTGCCCCCTTTGAACTTATTGACAACCTCCTATCTTTCTTGAGATTAAATTGCCAAGGATTTATACTGTGAGCTGCTGGAGTGGAGTACTCCATCACTCTCTGTATACTCTCTGTCAGTTCTCTGTCTTTAATGAACCCAGAATGATCTCTCTTTATAAAAGTGAAGTTACATTTTATGAAGCCCGTTATTTAGAACTGGAGTTAGGATTTTTAGATCTATGTTTAATAGTGAAACAGATCTGCAGGATTAACATACCATTAAAACTTTCCCAGGAGTAGACAATAATGTGATAATAACATCCTGCAGAAATAAGAGGCTCTTCCCCATTTGACAGTCCACTGAATGTATCTGCATCATTATTAGTAGCATTAAAATTTTGATTTTGATCACAGTCGTTATTCACTATACTAGGACCTTAAAAATCCTACGGTTAGTGTATAAATCATGCTAATATCTATTAGGTAATCAGTGTCAGTAAGTTAAAATCCATCAGTTTAGTAGTTAAGTAGTGAATTGCACATACCATAAACCTGAAAAATTCACAGAAGAATCTGTGCTAAGTCTTCATAACATTATTGCCCCAAGCTGAAACATTTTCATTACTTTTGACATTGTGTCATCTCTGCTTCCCCCATCCCATTTTATATCCTTTATATACACCCTAAAGTTGTTTCATGTTAGAATGTTTGATTTTCAAAATTAAATCAGGGTGAACCTTTTAAAGGGAAATGTAACGAGCTGTTAAGTGCAAGGCCTCCTAAGGAGAAAGAAACCAGACAAGCAACAAGGGAGAGGCAAAACTGTTCAAATCCCTCTTCTGTGTCATAACTCCTTGCTCTGAAAACTCAGGTTTGGAATAAAAGAGGACGCTAAAGATCTGAAATTGCTCCAAGTGTCAGTGGGAATGTGACAGATTAAGTTACAAAGCAACAAAGGCACGTGGCCAAAACACTATGTCGCCGAGCTGGATGGAATTTACCAGGGACATGTGTACATGCAAAATGTTGTTTGTTGGGTTTTTTACATGCTTAGAATCTCGACGAATTAGCAAGTTAACTTTGCAGCATGTCATGGTAAATCTCTGTTGTCACATAAACTGAATCAAGGACCGAAATAAGATAGGTGTATGCCATTACAAAGGCTGAAACTCTAGTTTTTTAGCTGTATCAAAATAAGCTTGATTGGGACTTGAGACTACACCCAGAGAAATTTAGGAAGTCCATTATGTCATTAAGAGAAGAGCTAAATCAGGAACTGCAATGACAGTAATTGTGTAGTGGTCATGTAAGGACATAAAACTGGACTGAATACTTGGAAATTATAAACTCTAGTCACTTCATAGAATCACAGAATCAGACGGGTTGTAAAGGACCTCTGGGATCATCAAGTCCACCCCTTGGTCCAACACCACCGTGGTTACTAGACTATGGAACTAAGTGCCACGTCCAACCTCATCTTGAAAACCTCCAAGGGTGGAGAATCCACCACTTGTTGCCACATATGATACTGGTCACAAAAACAGAAGATCTGGCTCTATATTCTACTCTAAAGAAGAAGAATTAGTCTTGAACTCCTCAGTTACAGACTCTGCAGAAGAAGAAAACATCTAAAGGAGAACTACTTGTCCCATAACTTCCTCCCTCACAAATCCTGGTACAAGTGACAGGAAGAAAAAGATATACTAGAAATTACAAGGAAGAGTATTCACAAAATAATTGTTCTTAGAGTCATTTGATTGTAGAAAGGGTATTTTCATCCAATATACATTACAATCCAAGAGTTGCCTAAAGTAGGATTAAAAGGAGACTCAGAGGTTGAATTAGTGACTTTGCAAGTAATTGTCTCTCCTTAAACACTGACTCCTGTGCATAATAGTATTCTCATTTTCCCCACTGACAGTGTTGTAGTTCTCCATTTTGTATGACAATATACATGCTTATGGCCCTCTTCGAACTGTTTCAGCTATCTTGTATCTACGAGTGTAAAGGACATGATGGAGACAGATCTCTACAATTTTTCTAATCTTGGGAAATCTTATGCAACTAGTGATGTCTCTTCCATGGAGAAGGAAAGATTTATTTTACTGACTTCTACAGCATATGAAAAAAGGATCACTGGAACAAAAAAAAAAAAAATTACGAGTCACATTTTGGGAGATTAATAAATAATTCAAGTTACAAGGAATCTGCAGCTGCTTTTAAAGTGGGTGATTTTTGCAGTAATTCCCAATGTAAAATTGAGGTAAAAAAATGAAATTCAGCAGGCATATAGTAAAGATGATACATTGAACTCTAATTTTACTTCTGTTCATATTATTCCATATTCACAATCTTTTCAATGTTTAATCTCCTTTACATTATTGGACTTTCAATCATCTATGATTCAGCTCCTAATTTATTTTATCTTTGTTCTTCAATATATTTCTTCCTGTGAGTATTTCCATGATGTTTTGTGAATTAAAACAGAATAAGAATAGAATACCTGCCTAGCTCACATGGACTTATATAAATGCCCTATGCCATGGGTTTAGAAACTGGACAAGATGTTGTTCTATATTTTAAGTACAGTTACATTTACAGTACTGCTTACCTCCTGAAAGGATCATAGAATAGGTTGTGTTGGAAGGGACATTAAATATCATTTAGTTCCAAACCCCTCGCCATGCTCACGGACACCTTCCACTAAACCAGGTTGCTTGAAGCCCTATCCAACCTGGCCTTGAACACTTCCAGGGATGGGGCATCCACAGATTCCCTGGTAAACCTGATCCAGTGCTTCACCACCATCACAGTAAAGAATTTCTTCCTAAAATCTGACCTAATATCTTTCAGTTTAAAGCCATAACTCCCTGTCCTATCACTACGTGCTTTTTTTGACTTTGTCAAAAGTCCTTCTCTAGCTTTCTTGTAGGCTCCCCTCAGGCACTGGAAGGTTCTGGAGCCTTGTCTTCTACCAGCTGAACAGCCTCAACTGTCTCAGCCTGTCTTCATAGGAGAGGTGCTCCAGCCCTCTGATCACCCTTGTTACTGTCCTCTGGACTCACTCCAACAGGTCCATGTCCTTCTTATGCTGTGGACCCCACAACTAGACACAGTACTCCAGGTGGGATCTCACCAAAGTGGAGTAGAGGGGTAAAATCATCTCCATCAACCTACTGGCTATGCTGCTTTTAATGCAGCCCAGGACATAGTTGGCTTTTTGGTCTGCAAGCACATTATCGAGACAAAGTCCCTCAACAATGGTAAGGTCTTCTCCTAAGGGTTGCTCTCAATCCATTCTCTATCTAGTTTGTATTTGGGGTTGGCCCAACCCATGTGCAGGACCTTGTCCTTGGCCTTGTTGAACTTCAGAAGGTTCGCATAGTCCCACCTCTCAAGACTATTCCATCCATCTGGATGGCATCCCTTCCCTCCAGCGTGTTGACTGCACCACACAGCTTGGTGTCATCATACTGTTGCTGTATAGAATTCTTGACTTTATACCAACATCTGATTTATTTTATGTTTCTCCTAGTTGGTTTTACGGTGAGTAATATTAAGTAATTCTTAGTTAAATGCTAAGGTGTCTTTTAGGAAACGATGGGAGTCAGTTATATATTGTCTTCCAAAATATGTTACACTCCAATCAAACACAGTTCAGTACACTTAATTTTATGATAAATATTCTACACAAACAATCACTTCAGGGTTGGGTTTTTTTGGTTGTGTTTGTTTAGTTTTATTATTTAATGAAAAGTTCTTAGCACTTTTGGAGATTTTATAACTAAGTGATAGGTGATGGCAGTGGAAGTTGAGGAGGTAGTGGGGAGACTTAGATGACTGAAAGTAAGCAAATATCACTGCTGTATTCAAGAAGGGCAAAAATGGGGATCTAGGGAACTACAATTTGTCAACCTCACATCACATCAAGCCAGCATGGTTTTTTGAAGGGGAAAGAGTAACCCCGAAATCTGAAAGGCTTCAACAATGAGAAGTGGAGAGCAGTAGGTGCTGTTTATGTTGACTTTTATAAGGCTTTCACACTGTCTTATATCATATCCACATGGAAAAAATTAATGAGGAATGGACTAGATAAGAAAACAGTGAAGTGAAATGTTAACTCAAATGGTTATGATCAGATACACAAAGTCCAGCTGGAGTCCAGTTATTCCTGGTTTGTCCCAAGGGTACATACTGTGACTAGTAGTATGTAATATTTTCATTGTTAATCCTCAGCAAATTTACAGATGATAAAACTGGGAGGGTTGACTTGGTACCACAGGGTTGATATTCACAGAGACCTTGGCAGGCTGGAGAAATGAGCAAATAGGAACCTCATGGAGTTCAGCAAGTGGAAAATGCCAAGTACATAACCTCAGGCACCAGGACAGGATGGAGCCAAACAACTGAATAGCAGCTTGGCATGGAAGGAGATAAGGTTCTAGTGAACAGCAACCTGACCTTGAACCATCAGTGTGCTCCTGCAGCAAAAAAGGCCATTGGGCACCTGGGCTGGATTAGACAGTGTTGTCAGCATGTCAAGGGAGGTGATCCTCACCCTCTGCTCAGCCCTTGTGAGACACATTTTGAGTTCTGTGTCCAGTGTCGGGCTCCTCAGTGCAAAAGAGATGTGAACATACTAGAGACAGTCCACTCAAGGGACATGGAGATAATTGAGAGCCTGAAGCATCTGTCATATATGGAGAGGCTGAAAGAGCTGGGGCTATTCAGCTGGAGAAGAGAAAGCTCAGGGGGGTATTATCAATATTTTAAATTCTTTATGAGAGTAGTAAAGAAGATGGAGCCAGACTCCTTTCAGCGGTGCCCCATGACAGAATAAGAGGTAATGGGCACAAACTGAAAAATAGGAAACTTCATTTAAATATAAGAAACACAGTTTTTCATGTGAGGTTGGAATAGGTTTCCCAGAGTGGCTGTAGAGTCTCCAATCATGGAGACATTTAAAACTTGATCAGATATGATGCTGAGCATCCTTCTGTGGGTGACTCTGTTTGAATGAGGTGGTTGGACTAGATATCTTCAGAGGTGCCTGCAAAGCTCAGCCATTCAAGATTGTGTAGCAAACTGATTAAGGCTGAGAAAATGCCATCAAATCAGTTACTGTTTACTCCTTTTTACCAAAAGCTGAAGTTTTCCTCTGAAAAACATAATAACCTCTAATGTTGACCACGGCCTAAAAAAGACTGTGGTTAAGGTACTTTTCATTGGTGTAAAACCTACTTGTTTATCTTCCCTTCAGAATGTAATTTATGTAAAACACATAAGATATATGTTCTTTCCTAAACTTGTTCTTTGAAAGCAGTGGCAGTTCTGAATTGGAATTGTATGTTTAAAAAATTACAACAGAGAAAACTTCCTTTAGAATGACTGCTATGGGCTCATAGAATTGTAGAATCATTAAGGACTTTCAAGACTGAGTCCAACTATTACCCCAGCACCGCCATGTTACCACTAAATCATGTCCTCAAGTCCCACATCCACGCTTTTTTTGAACACTTATGTGTGGGTACACTTAGATGGTGTATCCAGTGGTCAGAGATTTAGGTAAAACTCCCAGATTATATATTTCAGGAAACCTTCCTTCTCTGATTTTTGTATTCAAAAAATGAATGAACACTTGCTTATTTCACTGGGGTATTTTCAGGCTGAATAAATATGTGTTAAAGGCTTCGTTTCAAAGTGTCTGTAATACCAGATCCCTTTGCACAAGCTATTACAAGAATACACAGATTTGTATCTTGTGGCAGCATTCTCAGTAGTTAACACAAGCTTTTGTTTTAGAGTCCCAACACAGTGAAAAAAAACCCCACTACTAAAACACTCTCTCCCAAGAAAAAATCCTTTACCCGTTTAGACAAAACCTACAGGACAGCTTCTTTATATAGGTCATAGGATTTTTGCTTATCTGCTTCAAAAGTAACGGTTGCCTTTTATAAAACTTTTACGCTTGTTTTGTATTTTCAGTTACCCAAGCATTAGCATACACGTAGACATGTGTCTACTTACAAGAGGCCAGTTTGTAAAGCTCTGCTTTTATTTCAGTTTGATAAAAATATTTTAATACAAATTGTCTTTTCTCTTAAAAAGCTGATTTCTCTGTGAGATGAGAAGCTTCAAAAGGGTTGCCTACGGAGACAAAACTGTTTGCCTTTAAACTGAAACATTAAAAGTACCATAGAAGGCTTTGGATTCTTGCTGGGCTTTAAGTCTTGTAGTATACCATAATTTATTTAACACTGCCTGAAAAGAATAGGGACTGTATAAAAAGATATTAATTGTTCCTCTTTTTTCAGGGTTCAACCAGAACTAAGTTTGACAACGAGAAAAAAAAACAATAAAATCTCTTTTATAAATAAGCACAGTACAATAAACAGCAAGTTTTTTGAGAAGGTATGAACACTACCAACTCAGAAGTATAGAGTAATTACTAGCCCTAACATGTAGTGGTATGGATTTGTATGCTGTAAGAGAACAGAAAACAGATTAACACAGACTAAAACATGTATTCCTTATTCCATTAATATAAATGTATTTTATAGTATAAATATATAAAGAATAGTATAAATATATATATAGAGAGAGTATATATATACTGTTCTTCCTTTCTCACTGTTGAAGCCTTCCAGGTCTCGGAGTTACTCTTTGCCCTTCAAAAAAAAGAAATTATATAGTGTAGTATAGATATATTTACATAATATATATGTATAGAGTATAAATATATACAGAATTTGATTCATATAAAGGTTATTTAAAATTGGCTTATTGTTACCAAAATGGTCATGCTAGGAAAAACTTTTAATCTGAATGCAACTGATTATACATATGAGCTTAGTGTAAACAACTAATACATAAGAGTGCTTCATTTTAACTGGACTATTATACCCATAAACTCCTAAAATGTAGATTTCTGTAAGCTACCTTATTTTCAATTTAACTCCAAAAACTGGTCAGGGACTATGTGGTTCTGCAAATATGAAAGTCAGATGTGAAAGTTTTGGGCAGATAACTTAGAAGAACTTTCTGCTTGACTCTTCTTTAAGAGCTAGCCCAAAATCATGGCTGCTAAAATATTCTGCTATTAAAAGATTATTTTTAAAAAATTATATGTTAAGTGCTTTTCCACTTCTTAGTTAGCTTTTGTTTTCTAATTCCAAGCTCCATCTCCTTTTACTATATGACAACACATCTCATCCAGTATATTTTAAACAAAACCTTTGATATTGTTGTCTTTCCTATAATTAATTTATCTATGTATCTGTGTAATTTTAAGAAATAATTGCAGTGGGTTTTCTTTTTTTGTTGTTGTGTTTTTTTCCCTACAGAACCTTATTTTGCCTTGTTTTCTTGTGAACAACATTTTCTTAGTATGATCCATCACTCATTGATATTTTATTTGTTTCCTCAACTGTTTCCACTGGATTATTGGTCTGGATCCTACAGGTCCTTTTCTTGTATTCTTGTCACAGCTGATGGACATGTGAAAATCATGCTGCAATCCATTCAATCCATTTGTACTAAAGAAGTCTTTCCTCCATGTTTCACAACTGTGTAATAAGCAATTTGATAAAATCTGCAGATTTGGAAGTGATTAAACTAAAAAAAAGGTCTTTGTAATACACTAGTTCAAATCAATAGATTTTCAGTAAATATCATTAATTTAGTGATGAACTTCCAGCTCACTTCTGATTGAATTTCACGCTATTGCACACTGACAGTGTTGCAAATTTGGAAATCTCTAATTAAATTGACAGGGATATTACAGCAAAACTGTTGATGGTGAAACAAATGATGCAGTACTTGAAATCAAGGTCTGTGTAGTAGAAAAGGAGTTCAACCTTTTCAGTTTTTTGCCAAGCAAATATCACTTCGCACAAGTTGCTATTTAGAGGCTAACATGCCTTCTTCATCGAGACCAAACAGTAGAAGTTATACTGATAACTGACTTTCAAATACTCTCAAAAATTGCAAATGTCAGACAGAACATGCCATTCAGTTCAGATGAGGATGGTTTCTCAGTGTATTTGGGAAGTGTAACCTCCAGGTCAGGGGAAAAGAAAAGTGGGTTAAGTGGCTACTATTCATCCACTTTTTATTTATAATCACATTCCTGGTTTCCCTTTCTAAATTTTTGTTTCATTTTTACTGAGACATACTTTTTGGAATCTTACTTTACTCTGTGTTGCCATTTGGCTTGTCTTTTTACTCAATAAAACTTATTTTAAATAATTCAAGAATAAATTAATGAGAGGTTATTTTTCTCTTTTTTCTCTACTTCCTCTATTTTTTTCATTTATTTTATGATGTGCTCTAGAAAAAAAAAAAAAAAGTTTTTTAACTTGACAAGTTAAAATATGTAAATATTTTATTATTAGCTACAAGGAATATCTAAGATTTTTTTTTTTTGGTATCTTTACAACTCTATTTTTTATACAGTCTTCGGAGAGTTAATAAAAGCTAGAAAGATGCCATGTTAAACATTAGTGTTGACTTGCCAACCATACATTAGTGGTACTCTCATTACACCCTGAAAATGGTGTTGGATTGGGTAAACTGAAACAATACTGAAATTTGTAACTTTTAAAAAAGCATTGATATAACATTATAAATAAGAGCATACTGACAAGCCATAGAAAAATAAAATATAGACCTCTTAGCCTCAAGAAGCATTTCACTTCTCTTCTTGAGGGTTGCCACTAATTTCTGTTAGTAATGAAAAGAACAGAGCCTTTTATTCCTAGGTACAGGACAGCTGTCCCTCTTTTTAAAGGTGGAGAAAGAATAGCACAGAGAGAAAAAAGGACAACAATTTTTAATCCAGGAGGTAGAGTAGTTTAAGAAAACTAATCATTTGTAGTGCTCAGCTCAGACTGAAAATTACTAAAAATAGACTAAACTGGCCTTTTTCAGCCTTTTGAGTATTTTGAACATTAAGCAGGTGGGCAAGAACTGTTTTAAGCTATCAGTTTGAATATGTCATCAACTCAGAAGCCTAAACATTTCAGCATAGTTAATTATAATTAAGTGACTAAAAAAATATGACCATTGCTTGTTTATCAAATCACATATGAGATATCGAAATGAGGTACGATTTGAAAAACATGCACTTTTGCACTTTTATATTACTTTTATTCCTGCTCGTGTTTTCAGGCAGTAAAACCTGTATGTAGCAGGTGTTGGTTTGTTGTGGGGTTTTTTGAGTGAAAGGAACTCAATCTTGTCCATATAAATTACCTTGCAAATATTCATCTCAAACTTCTATGCTAAAATGAAATTCCAAGTTGAGAGCCAAGCAAGTTTCCTGAAGTATCATTGCTCTCACAGAATGATTAGTTCACCACAATGTGTGCCATACATGCAGAGGGTAAACTATTTCTCTTGTCCTATAGCACCTTTACATATGCATGCATGTTCTTACATCTTGAACCGTCATACATTTACATGCTATTTTCTTCACATCTGCTTCTTCTGTATTCATAGCTTTAATCCCAGCAGTTCCTTTCTAATACTCCTGTGATTGCCAAAGCACACAAGTAAATCCTCCTTTAAAACTCCATATTCCAGTAGGTCCTACCTACCCTCCATGGAAGGGTGATAGTTATTCACAAACTGGAGGACTGGCTTGTTTTTCACGTGTGAAGTCAAAAGCTGCAATCTTTAAAGGCTGGAAGAAACAAAGCTTGTTTTTTACTCTAGACAGAATGATTCGCAAAAGCTGCCAACCTACTGATCTTCTGCTGCTTTGTGTGCCCTGCATCGTCTTGGCATTGCATTTAAATAAATGAATGCAACCATTAATCAATCACCTTCTTCAGTCAGGTGAAGCTATAAGTGTATTACTAAGAAAAATAGATGAAAACAAAGTATAGGGGAAGCTAATGAAATTGCATAAGTCTCCTATTGACTTTACCTGCTTCTGGCTCTGGGAATATTCTAGTCTTTTCAGATACATTTCTGTGCTTAAAATATGGAAGAGCTAAGTCTTGGAAAAATACAGAGGCAGTACCTGGAGTGATGTCCTGAAGCTGTTTTCTTTCTGCTGCTGGGGCGTTTGGCAAATCTCAGCCATTGGAGCAGGATGTTCTGTAAAAGGCAGTAATCTGGCCGGAGAAAAGTTGGCGAGGGCAGTAATTTAGTGTACCATTAGGGAGTCTTATGCTCTGGAGTTCAGCCCATTAAACCACAGCAGAAAAATTGCCTGTTAGACCTCCAAGTGTTGCTGACCTGTCCCTGCACTGACCTTATTGGTATTCAAGCCCCAGTGTTAGGATTTAGGGAGGCAAATTGGCCTTCTTAATGTCACAAAAAAACAAAGAATGCTTAGAAGAGAGTCTCTGATTCAACTCCTGCCAGTGCAGCAGGCTCATCTGGCCCATGTTGTGGTTCACTTTTTTGTCAATAGCAGCGGTCAGAGCTACAGAATTGAAGAAGTACATTGAACAACAACTGTTTTTCTGAAGCATTGCTGTTAATGGTGCATGAAGAGGTATGTGAACCTTTGCAAAAGAAGGCCCTCTGGTCGTTGCTGAAATATCTAAGGACAGTGCATGCAAAGCTCTATATTAAATAGACTTTTCTGATGAAACCTCCAGAGTTTCTGAAACAGAATAATAAATATGGAATCATGTTATTTTCCAAATTTACAATGACAAGTAGTGCTCCAAAACTTCTGCATGAGCTGACAAGTCCATACAGGCTCAGTTTCCTTGACCCTGGTGCTTCCAGTGTTAGTGGGGTGCCAGCACACCTATGTGAAGAGGTTATGTTCCTTCCCTGGAAACTGGCTACCTCTCGCTGTCACAAATATGTGCTAATAATTTTGACATCGGAAAATGTGTGCTTGATATTTCTGAAGGACTGCCATGGTCTGATGGGAATTTTTTACCTGTCATTTGTGGGCATAAAAAATATGTCAGAAATAATATTTTTGATGAGGAGAAAGGAGAAGCCAGTTATTCCTTGAGGGTTTGGGGCTCTCTGGGAGTGTCAGTGCCTCCTCGTAGTGGCAGGGCCTGGCAGTCAGGATTTGCCCCACTGCCTCAGCCAGGAGCAAGGCAGCCAGGGGTTGGTGATGGGCTCAGTGGGGCCCACGGCCTGGGAAGGACAGGACTGTGGGGAGCTGGGAACCAACATCCCACAGTGTGGCTGGGGCAGGAACTGGGCCAAAGTGGCCAGGGTAGGTAGAGGGTAGGTTAGGACAGTCAGGGTTCGTGCCCTCAGAGTCCTGGTAATTTCTCTTGTAGAGTGAGGTTTCCAAGATGGGCTACAGCCATTGTGTTAACCATTATCTGCGCCATCCTGCCTCTGAAGAAATAGGATATTTATCAGTCTTCCTTGGTTTGAAGGGGCACTGGACCCATTTTTTAATATGATAATGAAATAAAGTGTTGACAATACCCATCATCACAATGCTCTGTGATTTAGCATGCACATGTTCTGCTTGGACTTTTTTCTTTAAAAAGTCGTACTGTAATCATTTGTTTTCCTCCTTATCTGGAGGAATCCTTCCTCTCTTTATCTAATATGGCTTATAACTGTATGGAGGGCCCCACTGAGAACTCTTTTCTCCTCTCTCCAGCTGCAGAGTGATGGTGGAGGGGTTATTTAGACAGCTGAAGTTGGAGTTGCAACCAAAATATCTTTTATTATAATAAGACCAAACAAAATACTTGAATGTAACAGCCTGATAAAGAAAATGCTAGCTTTTTATATCCAATATCTATCTTTCAAAGTATCTGCTGTTTCAAGAGCTTTCCCTAAACCCACAACAAGGCAGGACTCGGCCTGAACTCCCAATGACTCTCTGGAGCCTACGCATCTGGGAATCATGAAGCCATTTGAAGGAGTTTACATTCACAAGAAAGATTTCTGTATATAAAATAAATAATTCATAGACAAAAATGGAATTAAAAATTAAATCACATGTAATAAAAACTGTATTTTTGTCAGGTCTATATGTAAATAAAATATACATGTGTTTTTCAGTGCTCTATAAAGTTGAAGTATGTGATTCATCAAAGTGTCTTACACATGGCTACAGCTGGAAAGTGTTCTGTGAAATCATGTGAATCCATGGTCAAGGGAGGCTTGGAAAGTAAGAAGTGCTTGAATACATCACACAGTAGTTTCAGTGAGTGACTGATTACTAGTGTACACACAGTTTATTGGATTGGGAAATACCAAAGAACATCTTTCAGATGTTAGCTTATAGAGTAGTAAAGAAACTTTCCACATGCTTTTAATATATGTGGGGTGAAGGGACTGCTAATCCATATGGAGTATATTGTGCTTGATTAGCTTTATGGAGAATGTTGTGTAAGGGTTGATTTATTTGCTGAATAAAATATCAACTTACATGTAACTCTATGTGCTTTCTGCTTTGGGGACATGCAGTGCCATTTAATTGGCTTGTGTAGGTAGCTTGCTGGGTTTCGATACTTTAATAAAACCTTCTGGTATACCTGTCTCTTCACATTTCCTTACAATTAAGTGGATGGCAATACGGTCAACACCAAGTGTTTGAAAAACACAGAATTTTATTAAACTTACTTTTATGAACCAAGGAAAAAATTAGGAACAATGAAGTCAGACAGATCAATGCTAAAAAGAAGTAAATAAGCCTTTAAACTAAATTTTGAATTTTAACTTGCAGAAGTGAAGTAAGTGGAAAAAGGAAAATCAACAACTTTATTAGTTGTGATGTTCTTGCCATCAATATCCCTTTCTTTTGTTTTCCCTCTTCACCCCCTCTGAAGCGTTTTCTATCATGAATGCTTCACTCTGATTTGTCCTCAAAGTTTGTTTGGTTAATTTTAAGGAAGTTCTGTAGCTATCACTTTACAATAAAACATTTCTTTTCAGGATCTCATCTCACGGTCTCATGTCACCAACTGATACAGGACCATGAGTAGAAATGCATACAATTAGGAAATGTTCCCATAAGAGCATATGAGAATGTTAGATTTTACTAGCCACATCAGTAGAATATAAATGTTAAATCTCTGCATCATCATTCAATGAGTCAGTTTTACTGCTACATAGTATTTAAATATATTTTTATTTTAAAGCAAAATCAGTGACTACCAAAAAAACCTCCACTTATTTGACATTGAGACAAAGTTACTACAGAGAGACAACAAGACTAGGCCCAAACTCACAGCCATTGGTATTTTCTTTGTAGGTATTGCAGTCCTACCTTAAAAATAACATTTTTTTTTCCCAGTGGGTGCTTTCTTCTTCTTCTTCTAGTGCTGCATAAAACACTGAGTAAAAGCTCTAATCTTTACTATACCAGAATATTCCTCCTTTGTCTTCTACTAGAGGTTGATTCTTTGCAATAGGATATTGCAGCAGCATCCAGGGCTGTACCATGGTACTTCTGAGGCTTATATCACTTCTTTATATCCCTTTTTTCAAGTTGCTTAATTGTAAATATTACTTAGCACCTGCCTGTGTGTTTTTCTCTTGGACCATTATGTAGAGACTAACTAGTTCAGAAATATAATGCAATGTAATACCGTAACTAATTAAATTAGGAATGGATTGGTTAGATTTAACAAAAATCCCTTCTTCATCTCTCACTGCTTCGCATATTTTCAGTTTTATGATGATACCATGTACCTTTGTAGACCCTTTCTTCTCATGTAGTAATAGACATCTATGTGCATTAGTAGCAGAGTCATCAATTGATGTGAGCTTTGCCGATGAAGTCCTGAAACAACGACAATGAAGTGAGATAAATCATATATTTGAGGCCACTAAATACACTCAAAATTTGAGTTTACCTCTCAATTTTGCTGTATTTTCTGCTGGAGCAATATGCATCCAGAAGGAATTTGTGGGTCACTAAGATCATCAAATGTAGTTATTTTTCAGGCATGTATCAGGAGAATTTTTGAATGTTTCCTCCTTGCCTTCCTTCTTCAAATTCTATTAGTGTAGTTCCAGTTCTTTCTTGCTGAAGCAGTTTCTTTGTTAGATTTTAAAACTAGGAAAATGGTCTTTAATTTATCCTTAATTTGCGTTCCTGTGTCACTTGATACATGGTTACAGAGTTCTGAAAAGAAATAGCCTTACCATTCTTAAACTCCCTTCAATCATGAATATTGAGCAGATACATTTCAAAAAGCACATGAAAATAATTTTGCATTAGAATCTGACAACATATTAAAAGAATGATTACTTCTCAATTAGTCTTAGTTCCAAAATCGTTACTTTTAGGTCATGAAAAACAAATTTTAGAAAGATCTATCGATCTCTGGGTTCCCTTTTGTGCTTCTGTGTGTGATTTTGGAGAATTTTCAGAGCAAAATACCAGCCTTAAGAATGGAAAAGAAAGCAAACAAAAAAAATCAGTTGATTTATAAGAATACTTAAATCTACACAAAGAATAATGTACAGAGTCTTCAGATGAATACAGAGGCAGTCTGTCTAGCTCCAGAAAGGGAGAAGACAGGGCAGGCCTTTCTATAACCCTTTTTCCAAAATTGACTGAGAATATCAAGATTAAAAAAAAAAAAAAAAAATCACTGTTGTTTAAAATTAGAATCATCAGGATATGATGCTCTCTGCTTCCAGGCTCAAGGCTGAGAAGACAAGGAGCAAATAAACATACCTCTCTTCCATTTCTACACTTTTCTTCAGCTCTTATTCCATGAGAAACTGACTGCAGACTTTTAGGAAAATGGTTTCTTTCAAGTGGTTTTTTTTGTGTTCCTGTTGAGAATATCATAAAGACATCAATGATATAACAAGATACATTTGCACTACATGAAACATTGCATCTCCATGAGAAAATTAGGGGGGTTGAGTATTACATAAAAAATGTTTACATATTTAACTAAAGATTAGCTTTAGATATATTTCAGCAGAAAAAGTACCATTGTTTTCCATACTCCAATTTTTATACTTGTCTTTTAGATCAGAATAAATTGAGATTTTTTTTTCCTCCTTGTGTTACAAATCTACTTTTCCATTTAGAAGTGCAGAAACAGTAAAAGGCAATGTTTTTTCATTGCTTGAAATGCCTTGTGAGATGGATTTTGCTCTTTTCTTCAGCAGTCATGCTGTGACAGTAGATTCTGTAAATCAAAGGCTTACAGAAACTATTAAATAAACTTCAACATTTTTCACTTTGCAAGCCCTGGTCTCATCTTTGAACCACAGCTTCAGAGTCTGGAAAGAGTTTGTGCACAGCGTACACCTCTTGAGTGTGATGGTGTGCTCCCTCCCCAGACTGATCTTCATTTCCCGTAACCCTGCTCACGTGATTACTGCCACTGGCAGTTGTAATGGATGTGACTGGTCATGACGGCTCCATCCCGCTTGAGGTGGATTCAGGAGAGACAGATGACAACACTATAACCAAGGGCTATTTTGATCATGTGCCAAACAAAATGTGGTTGGTATGCAAATATAAGTCAATCATCTTACTCCATAAACAGTAAGGGCCTAGGGCCCATTTAACTCTCCTGCATGGCAGCAGGCTGCATGCCAGGATATCGCCTTGAGTAGGGACACCTCTCAAGGTTATTGCTTCAGGATGATAGATTCATTATTGCATCAGGCACTCAGTAAGTGAACTGGGAATAAGCACACAGAAATTTTGAAATCTTAGCTAAGTGATATAAAGGACAGATTATTCATATATCATCCTTTACACAAAAACCATTACAAGTCTAGAACTGGGAGTCCATCCAGCTGCACCTAGACTCTTCTCTGAGAAGGAGTTTAGAACATAAGGGGGTCCTTTCTGAAGCTCATGACTCAACAGAAGGATCTTGTTCAGAGTTTTGCCTGACCTTGTCCTCTAAGCACTAAAAACTCATGTGTAACTTCCCATCAAATCTCGTCATACCACTGTTGCATTTACCACTGAGCTTTGTTGTAACAATAAAGTATATTGTTACTTCTCTCATACTAGTGAAGTGCATGACTCAGCCTGTGACACTGAGAAAACATTACTTGAATATCCTTCCAAAAGCATCATATGATCTGAGTTCTCTCTGCTCTCCTCCATCTTGAAACTTACCTTTAACATGGGAATGAAATTACATCCTGTACCAACATTTTTTTTTAATTCCACATGGAATATCTAATTAAAATTACACAAGAGTGCAAGAGAAGGACTACTAAAATAAAATAAAATAATACAAATTTCACACACTTTTGGATACAATCTTATACAATTGTTTAGAATAATAAAGCCATGTAGCATGAACTAGAAGTGACCAAAGAGTTAACTTCATGTAAAAGATAAATGAATTTTTGAATGTAGTAAATCCGAATCAATCTCGTTCCTCAGAAAAAATCAAAGTATGAGAAAAACAGACTTATAAAAAGACAAAAAAGAACAATGAATGCAGGATAAAGGCCTTACACAAACAATTTGGAAAAGGGGCAATGTATTACTAATAACAAGTGGGTTAGGAGTGAGATTTAATTACGGAGAAAATGTTTAATGTAGTTTAGAAGGATTTTCTACTGTTCAATGTAGACTGAAAAGGGAAACTGTCTCTCACAGAAAAGCAAAATTTCACTATCAAGTGTATCCAAGTCCTTGTGATAATTTTTTACTTTAATGTTGAATTTAAGGCCACATTCTTTAAGTTCCCATCCTGAACTGAAGATCAAGACTTGAAACAGAAAGTTTAGTGCAGAAAAGCAGTCTTTCAAAAGCCATCTTCTGACATGCTTATCCAAGTTCTCTACTTTTCTTAATGAGAAAATAATAAGAGTTGTCACTGTTTGGAAAACAACAGTGATGAATCTACACTGCCAAGATTTTTTTTTCTAAACATGTAAAGAGAATTGTTTGTTGGTTTTTTTTTGCATAAGTCAAACTATGCTGTACATAGAACTAACAAGGGAAAATACTGCAATTACTTTTATTGTAGTTATAATAAATTCTATATTCAACTTGATCTCAAGCTAGCCACCAATCTAAAATAACTTGTATTAATAGGAACATTCCTGAAGTGTTTTACTACATAATAAAAATTTTCACATTGATGATATCAAGAGTTTTTGAAGATAGGTGTTGAAGTTCAACAAATTTGCTTGTTTAAGGGTCAGAAAAATTTAAAAACTCTGAATTCATATGGACAAAAATAATACCTCAGTTTATAATAAAATCTGACTCCCTAATTATTAAACCTGGCAGAAACAAATACCTCATTCACTGAAAAATATATATATGATTAATCCAAATTTCTTACAGATTCAACATAAATCCATTGGAAAAATATTCATATGCAGATGAATGGTTCACAAACATTTAATTTCCCAGATGATTTCTCAAACCACTAGAATCGGGATAACCTTTAGTTGTTTTATTTGTGACAGTCTTTTCTTCTTTTTCCCGTTTTTTTTGCCTTTACTCCTTCCTACCCCTAGACATTAAAAATAATTTTTTTTTCTAAGTTGCATTCTCCCCCTTTAAAATTTTATGCAGTGATATTCCTTTTGACAATAATCTAATATTTTCATCAATATTTTATTATTTAAGCAGATTTTTAGGACTAAGATATATCAGTGTCTATAGCAAGGGAAATGGATCCCCTTGTATATCCCTACTGTAACACTCAAGATTCTTCTTAAAAATGCTGTTTAATATTCCTTCTGGAAAGGGACTGAATATGTCTCTAATCACAATAAAGTGCCAGAATACCAAGAAGTTATTCTATTTCTTAACACATCTCAGACTTTTCTATTTGATTTCAAAGTAAATTAGTTTTACTGACAAATATTTTTTTTTTTAATTGCATTATTTGTGGAGAGTTCAGGTTCGACAGAAAAACAAATAACCAAAAAAATCCCTTGTAAACTCCTGTTTGGCATATTTTAGCTATGTGTGTATGTCTCTCTGTCTGTGTATGCGTGCAATATGGAAACAGGTAAACAAACACACCTATTTTTGTAAATACCAGGAACTTGAAGACATTTGAATTGTAAGACATTAGATTACTAGTTTGGAGGTAGCTAGACTATTTCAGGCAGCCAGTTGTCAAAGAGAAGACAGAAAAAGAAAATAAATTTTAATTCAATTATACATAAAAAAATAGGAATTTGGTTTTTAAATTCTTTGTATCTTGTAGAGAGGGAAGTGTGTGTGCTCTTGTACCTAAACACATCATTAACATGAAAAAACGCATTATGAGGGAAAGACTGTGTTCAAATAAAAAGGAGCTGCATGTTTTTCTAAGTCATTTTCCAGAAGCAGAAAAAAAGTGTGAAAAAAATTATTTGGCTTGAAAGTATTTTAATTAATGAAGATTTTTTTAAAAGATATAATATTTCCTCCCCGTATTTCTCTCATAAATTATTCTCAATCTGTTTCTCATCTTGAATAAAACTCCATGTTCTCTTTCTTAATAACTTACTCTGAAGCAGGCAATGTGATAATATCCACTACTTATAGCATCTTCTGGAATTAGGTGAGAGAAAAGATTTCAACTTTGTAGTCTGAAATCCATGATTAGAAAATCAAACTCAGAAATTTTCTTAAACCTGTAACAATCCACCATCCTAAAATTCAAGATGTTAACTATTTGTTTAACACAGTAAATCTATCAAATGTTGGATTTTGATACATGGTGAGCATTCAAAAGGAATTTCAGATTTCTATACAGACTGTGCATGAGGTTGTATGACCAGCACGAACTATCTTCCCTGATAACTAAAAACATCTCTTGATTTGTATTGTCCTGACTTCATGAAGTAGCAATAAAGTAATCTCAGGTAAAAGAGAAATTAAATTAAATCAAGCACACTGCAAGAATTCATTTGATCTCATCCATATCTCCATTTCTGGTTTGGTCAGTAATGAGAAAATAACTGCTTCTAGCTCATGATTCATCTCAATTCGGAGTAGACAACTAAAACAGGTCAGATGAATCATACTCTGAAAAATGTTACTATTTTTCCATTGATTATAAAGAGAGCCTAGAGCAAAAATCATAGATAAGGATGCTTCTGTGGTAGATTTCTAATGTTACGTGAGATTAATCCACCACATGATATATCTACTAACAAGCAACGCTGACAGCAAGCATGACTGCAAAAGCTTGTCATGCTTTCAAAGAAAGGAACATGGGGAATTGAATTTGAAGGAAAATTTCTGACCAGCTCATGATTATAATCAAGATGTAAAGTGCCAGTGTTTGTCATGGATTCATTTCAGCATAATTCAAGGATAAAGTTTTACCTCATTATTTGAATTATTTGGACATAAAAAGCAGGACAAGACAAAACGCTGCCTTAGTATTCAGCAGTTTAAATCCATATGTTGGATTTTTATTCACAGTCCTCCTCTAGCCGTTAGGCATCATAACATCCCTTGTGAGCTCTAGTGTAGGCCCAATCAGCACAAACTCTGTCAGTTTGTATGAATAAACACAACTGCTGTTGCTCTCAACTTTAGCACTTTGATTTTTATAGTTAAAAAAAAAAAAACCACGAAGAAAATTAATGTTGCTTCAGTAGATTTTAAATAGAACATTATGGAGCTTCAGTAAATCATGTCTATTGAAACACCATACAGAACAGTACAACAGATGCAAAGTGACTGATACTTGTAAAAGTAAAGCTATTGCTGAACATTATCCAAAATAGTTTCATAAAGCCAATGTAGAGGAACTAGTACATTAAATTCCAATAAACTACTGTAGTGGACCATTACTAATTTGCTGCTTCTGTGCAAATGAGTTGTCCAAGTAGCTAAACTTGAAAGATGACTAAGAATCAACAACATCTGCAGCACTAGGATGATGATATTAGACCTGAAGTAGTTGGATGAAATTATTAACAATAAGGAGTTGAGAAGAACAACAATAAAAGTGTTGGATCCTTGTAGAAGAAATAGTGACATAGTTGTGACCTGTTGCTGAGTTTTTTTGCTAAGTGGAACTTTACAAATGAATGAACCTAAATCAGAGTTTCAAAGTTGATTTTTTTTTTTTCCTAGCTAAGGCTGTCCTTGGGACGGATAATTATTATTTCTCATTTTGTCTTTCATCTTATTTGTTTATGAGTGGTTCTATTCCAGCAACAACCTCCAGCAACAGAGTATAAAGTCTTACACTGGAATTAAGTGAAAAGATAATAGTCTGTGCATTTTTGCTAAATCAAAAAAGTCATAACAAAATACTGGTGCATAAGTAAGTCTTCCAAGGAAAGCACTGGTCTTTAAGGCAAGCCGGTTTGCAATTGTGTGAAGAAAACGGTCCTATTGTATCAAAGATATTGGAACATATGACATTTAAAAGTCAACAGGAAATGTCTATCAATCACAGTGTTTTCAATGCCCTAAATATTAGACAACTAGGAATATTTGTGTGTAGAATCACAGAATGGCTAAGGTTGTCAGGTACCTCGGGAGACCATCTAGTCCAACCACCCTGTGCAATCAGGGTCACCTACAGCCAGTTGTTTGGAGCCCTGTCCAATCAGATTTTCATTGTCTCCAATATTTCTCCCTCTGGGAAACCTGCTCAAGTACTGAATCATTGTCATATGAAAAAAAGCTTTTCCTCATGTTTAGATGCAAATTCCTGTCTTTCAGTTTATGCCCATTGCCACCGATCCTGTCACTGTGCATCGCGAGGCATGCTTCATTCCATCTTCTTTATTCCCCAGTGCCATCAAGTATTTGCACACAATGCTAAGATCCCCCTGAACCTTCTCTTCTCCAGGCTGAACACTCCCAGATCTCTCATCCTTTCCTTGAGTGTTAGATATTTCAAGCTCTTAGTCATCTTTCTGGTGTTGTGCTAGACTTGAATCAGTAAGTCACAGAATCACGTTCAGCTCTGCATGCAAGTAGTGGTTTTGATTCTAGGCCTTCCTTGGTAACCAGGTTGTAGCCAAGGAACCAAGACCATGTTCCCAGTATTCCATACAATTTTTATGTAAGCAAGGGTATAAATAAGAAGGGAGAGAAGTCTCTCTCTCTCTTCTCTTTCGGTGGTCTGAACGCCCAGGTATTCTGCTGTCGGTCCTACTCGTGTAGAGGAGTGAGGCCTAGTGAGGCCCTGTAGGCCTTGGGAGGCAGCGGGTGCTGGCAGTCGTTTGGCATGATTCTGCTATCTCAAGATTTTCTTTTATAGCTCTTTATTGGTTGCTCCTGGGTTTTAATTGTGTATATCTGTTTTCCCCTTTTCCCTTTCCCTTTCCCTTTTCCCTTTTCCCCTTTCCCTTTTCCCTTTTCCTTCGAGTAGGGGTATTCAGGGTCCCTAATATTGTACATAGTATTCTAACAGTATATAACTGTAATATATGTAAAAATATATATATATAGATATAATTGGGTTGTTTTCGGGCTCTTAAGTTTCTATAGTTTTTTACTTTGCCCTGGGAGATGAAAGGAGGGGGAGGTTTTCCCTGTGGGTTCGGACATTTGGTGGGAAGCCAACACAATGCAGCACTGTAGATGTTTTTTACCAGGGCTGAGTAAATCACTGGGGCAGGGCAACATTCTACCTGGAGCAGCCCTGGGGGCTAAGAGCCTTTTTTGCTGCAAGGGTACATTGCTGCCTCATGGTCAGTATGCTGGCAGCCCAGGTCCTTCCCTGCCAAGCTGCTTTTCAGCTGATTGACCCCAGCCTGTCCTGATGTTTGAAATTGTTCTTCCTCAGATGTACTTCCCTTTGTTGAATTTAATGCGATCCTTGTCTCTACCCTCTGGAGGTTCCAGTGAATGTCAGCACACTGGTCTGGTACATCAGCCAGATACAGTTCTGTATCATCTGCAAACATGCTGAGGGTGCACTCTGTCCCATCATCCAGGTCATCAGCAAAGATGTTAAACACTGCTGACTACAATATCAACCCTTGGGACAAAGCACTAGTAACTGGCCTCCAGCTGGACTTTGTGTCTCTGACTTTAACTTAGAGTCAACAATTCAGCCAGTTTTCAACTCTTAGCTGTCCAACCTACTGTCAGTTCTCTACTGTCTAATAAATTACTGTCCATTTATCTCCTCTGTACTTCATAATTTTGACTGTGGAAATGTTATGGAAGAATAACTAAAGGCATTGATCTCCCCTGAGCTGTTTATCTCATCCTAGAATGCTGTCAGTTTTGTTGAATGCAATTTTTCTTTTATAAACCCATGCCAACTACTCCTAACAACCTTCTTGACCTTTATATGTTCGGAAAGGATTTCCAAAATTATTTGCTCTATCACCTTCCCGTGTAACAGTATATAGATCTTTATATAGAGAATTTTTAATGGCTGTATTTGAAAGATAGTAAACCTTCGTATATGAAAAAGTCTCAATTTTCATATTGTACCCTCACCAAATATTTGCATTGTGCAAAAATTTTTTCAAGGTATAAACTTAAATCTATATCTGGATAAACTTAACACAATGCCTGGATCAACAAAAAAACAAAAAACCAAACCAAAAAAAACCAACCAACCAACCAACCAACAAACAAACAAACAAACCCCAAAAAACAAAAACCAAACCAAAACAAAAAACACACAAAAAAACCCACAAAAAAAAACCCAAACAACCCCACCCCAAAAAAACAAAAAAAAACCAAAAAAAAAACCACACACACACGAAAAACCAAACAAACAAAAAAACCCCAACAACAACAACAACAAAAAGGCAAAAGAACCTGCATTCAGCCCAATTGCTTAGGAACAGATCAAAACAAAACCAAATCACATAAGACTTGAAGGTAGAGAATAATTAGGTGGCATCACAGTGAAAGCAAAACTGAAGAAACAAATAGGCTTTGCATGAATCATGAATGTCATGCTACCACAGGCTCCACAACAAAGAAAAAGAGAGCCAATTGAAGGTCAAATGCCATATAGTAGAAAATATTTTTTACTTAGCACATAAACTAGAGGTTAAATAGTAAAAAGAGTAAAATCTATATAACCTAAGGCATAGAGACTGTACATGCATTTCTGATAGCAGCAACTGAAATCAGATGGGAAAAACATCATTATGCATTTTTTAAAACATCCAGAAACAGGACAGAAACCAACATACTGCTTGTGATGTTCAAGTAAAAAAGCTCACTGCTTTTACAGTGAAAAGTATCTGTAGATTTGAAATCATCTTGTATTGGGTTTGTGTGACAAGGTTTTGATAGCTAGGAGATTGCAGAGGTGGCTTCTGTGAAGAGACTAGGCACTGCCCTGTGTCCCACACAGACACTGTCAGATGGCTCCAAAATAGAACCACTGCTGGCCAAAGCTGAGCACATCAGTGATGCTATTGCTCCCGCTGTGACAACATATTTAAGAAATGATAAAAAATGCTGTGCAGCATCTGAGAAAGGAGTAAGAAAAAATGAGAGAAACAGCCCGGCAGATCCCAAGGTCCCTCAAGAAGGAAGGAGGGAGGTGCTCTGGATAGAAGAGCAGAGATCCTCCTGTATCCTGTGGAGAAGACTGTGGTGATGAGGTTGTCCTCCTGCAGCCCATGGAGGACCATATCAGAGCAGATATCCACATTTCAGCCCGAGTAGGAACCCCACAACAGAGCAGATGGACATGCCCTCCATATTCTCAATAGGCTTAACCAAATGAGCAAATAGAAGCATAATTCAATAGCAGCAGAGAATAACAGTATTACTGAACGTTTGACGTTGGAAAGGGCCTGTGGAGGTCTTTAGTCCAACCTCCCTGATTGAGCAGAGTAACCTACTGCAGGTTTTTCAGGACTGTGTCTAGATGGCTTTTGAATATGTAGACTCTGCAAGATCTCTGGGAAACCTGCTCCAGTGCTGTCACCTTCACAGTGTCTTACTGATAAAGGATGATAAAGACAGCAAAGGGTGAAAACACTGTTGGTTGAGAGTGGTGCCAAATGTTTTCACCAGGAAAAAAACCCAATTATTGAACTAGATATGCTCAGAGAACTTGAACCATTATGATATCATACAAATCACACTTGTTTTCGATGTATTCAACACTGGAAGAAGCCATATGAGCCAATATGGAAACTGCCTTGCAAATGTTCCAATGTGGAATCACAATACAGAGGCATAACATACTTCTTAGGCTGTACCACAAGTACAGAACATTGTTAATTATCTTGTCTTGAGGGACAGCATATGACCTTTTTATGGCCCCTTGCAATTTAGACACGTATAATTTAAAATGTGACATTCCCTGCAGTTGAAAACAGATAATTGTACATTCAGAGAAATATGTTCTCAGGGAACTTTCTCAGGTCTATATATGCAAGGTCAAGATATGTGTATTTTCTTCTGGTATAAAATAGACCAAAGAAACATACTTGGTTCAGATGCCTTTGAACTCTTTAACTTGTATAGTGCCTTCAGCCTAGGGAATCAAAGCACTTGTGGAAGTTGTATCCTTATTTAAATTGAAACAATAATTCCTGTATTTTGTAGAAAAGGAATGTTACAGAGGTTCATTTATTTTTACAGTCAACATCCATTCTGTGCATAGCCTTTGTTTTTGCATTATTAAAACTGCCTTTATCTTGACCTACAAGTTTTCTTTCATCCTATTTTCTGTCTCCCTTCTTCTGAGGAGGCAAAGTGATAGACCAGCTTGGTGGGCACCTGGTGTCTAGCCAAAGTCAGCACACCACAGTCCTTTTCATGCAGAGCACGAGGAGTTTGAGATTAGGATAGTAATTAGAAGAGCCAATGGGCAAAACTGACTGAACATGGCTAGAGAGTGAAAGATGATGGGAAATTTTGGTTCATGTAATTGTAGTGAAGAAATTAAGCATATATTGTGTATAAATTGTCTGCTTTCACTTGGTGTTGTGATGATGTTATTTTGATTTTAGTGTTTTTGTTATGTGAGTGAAGCCTGTAAGAATTGTGAATATTGTGTGATAAATGTGATTTTTAATGATAATTCTTAGATATGTGATTCAAGAAATGAGAAGTAGAATGTATTGGGTTCCCATGGCAAGATTTTGGTAGTGAGAGGGGCTGCAGGGATGGCTTCTGTGACAAGCTGCCAGGAGCTTCCCCTGAGTTCAACAGAGCCAATGACAGCTGGCCCCAAGACGGACCTGCTGCTGTCCAAGGCTGAGCCTGTTAAAAATGGTGGCAGCACCTTTGAGGTAACAGATTTAAGAGGAGGAAAAAACAAAACGCAGACTTTGCAAATGCACTCAAAGAGAGGAGTGAGAATATGTGAGAGGAACAGTCCTGCAGACAGCCAGGTCAGTGCAGAAGGAGGGGGAAGAGGTTCTCCAGGCACTGAAGCAGATATTCCCCTGCAGCCAATGGTGCAGACCACGGTGAGGCAGCTGTGCCCCTGCAGGCCACAGGGGTCCATGGGGACACACTTAAGTGTAAAAGGTGGAATAGAATTTAAAGGTCTTTTTGATGTTAAAGAGTGGAAGACAGAACAATAAATGCGAAACCTTTGCATTGTTTTTCATTGTCAAATGGGAACTTCATAGCTACAGGGAAAGAAAAATGTTTTTTCTGCCCAAATGGATTTTCTTAAAATTACATATCAACATGAACTCAGGGATAGCTTTCATTTCATGTGAAAAGTCTTTAGACCCCAACACACTAGGTGTTTGACAGCTGTCCCAATATACTAAAATACAAACTGGGTATATAGCAGAATAGCAAAATTCTGCAGAAATCTGTTAGATGTTTATGGAAAGTTCCATCCAGAGAGCACTGATCAATCTATAGTGCATGAGGGAGAAAACCTAGCTACAGATTTAGGTGAGACACTTCTTTTCTGTCAACTGTGGAGTTTTATATATGATTTCTTAAGATCATCACATAGGAAAGGATCAAAGGGTAAATGAGTATACGTTAATAGGTAAGGATCAAAGAATTCTTTTAAACTTGTACACTACCACATAGTATGAAAGTTCATGTACTCAGGCACAGCAGCAGCCCAACTTTCCTTTGTACAGCTCTCTGGAAGCATTTGTTTCAGAAATCTTTCCAGGAATTTCTTTACCGGCTTGTATTGCTTGATCTATTATGTGATATACTCCATGGAACCCTTGATTTACAGATTTTTAAGCACACTTACATTAAATATCCAGTGACACAATAAGATGTAAATGGTACAAACTGAAATCCAAGAAATTCCAATTAAACATAAACAAAAGAAAAAAAAAATACTGGGAGGGAGATCGAACACTGGAACAGGTTGTGCAGAATGGTTATGGAGCCTCCACTGTTAAAGACACTCAAAACTTGAGTTTCAAGTAACCTACTCTAGATAATATTTCTTTGAACAGAGAGTTGGACCAGAGGTGATGTGTACCATCTTTTTCCAACTTTCAGTTTAAATCTACTGTCAGGTCATTTCAGGAAGCCAGGAATATACTTACCTTTCTGGATTATTAAAAAAAAAATAATGGCTGAAAGAAAAGCTATTACAGAAGTGTGTGAGGCTGAAAAAGTTTAAAGGACAAAAAAAAAAAAACAAAACACAAACAAAGCACATAAAATCCACAAACACCCTCCCCCACCACCTGTGATCCACCTCCAGGGAGAGAAAAAAGTAGACAGGTGGATGACAGATAGGAGGGTAATGACAGGACAAGAAGATGAAAATTTTCTCCATGTTAACCAAAATTTGGCTTGCTTTTGAGTTTAAAGTTATGCAGCTAAATTTAACCTAATTTTCAGATGCAGTAAGTACTGCTGCTTCATTAACTTCAATATGGGTGCTCAGCCTCCTATGAGAGTAAGGTCACCTTTTGTTAGGTACTTAACTATGTGTTTCATGGCCTGACTCAAAGAGGTATTACACACCCGTAACATCCACTGAATTCTGAGGAATTTCAACACATGAAAAACGGGTGTTTATGTCTACTTCTAAGCATGAAACTTTGTGATTCATTCTGATTAAAGAAATTACTATCGCCCTCGTAAAAGAACAGAGTTGATCATATGCAAGAGCAGCACTTCTAGCAAATTTTATATTCTCATTATACTGCGAAAACAAGAAACAATAATGTTTCAGATCATTCTTCATTTCAAGTGACATTAAATCTTTCTGCTTCAAGAAACTTTGTGAAGTTTTTATTTTTCTTACATTTGCAACACAATGAAGAAATACTGAAATTAAGTGGTACTCATTTTGGACTTAAGGAGTACTATTCATGATTGCACAAGTTAGCAGAGTTCATAAGCTTTCTCTGATGGGAGGGACTATATTTTAACTGAGTTCTGTCCTACTAACCCTGAGTGGGAAATAAACTGGTAACAAAAAGAAGGAGAGTAATTTTGTAGAATCATTTTACCATTTGTGATCATGTATTGCCATACTAAGGCTCCAAATATAATTATTCATTTGGATAGGATGAAATTTTTCTTGGTTGTGTGTATTTCATGTAGGTCATTAAAAATACTTCCACCTAATAAATACATACCTGATAAAAATCATAATGTAAAAAGTTGAAATTTGTAGCAGACTTATTTATGGACTGTTACAGGAGTTCATTGATGCTCATGCATCATAAAAACTTATAATACTGTAAATTATCACAGAATAGATACTGTTAAGGGGAAATAAGATATCAGGTTTAAATTCTATTTTATTGTTCAGGGAGGATGCACTTCCAGACTAAGAAACTTACATATCAGTGTCAACATATACAATAAGGCGTAAATTCCTGTTGTGTAGGCAGTGGAGATGTATCCAATTCTGAGCTGGAACTACAGTGCAGATGTGGAACGATTTGACTCCTACTAAAGCACATGATTATGTATCTATCCATTTTTTAACATATGTGTCCAGTGCCTTTTGTGTAGGGAGAATTTTGCAAAGGAATGATGAATATTGCACAAGACATTTGAAAGATTCTGTGCAATTCCAGACCACAAGCTGAAGATCAGATAGGACACCCCACAGAAATTAAAATGTCTCTAAATGTCATCTTTAGTTGGCTGAATGAAGATTTTTTTCTGGGAGAGGATTTAGTTACCTAACCATAGGTGTCTAACATATAAGGTATAATTTCTACACTGCATCTATTAGTCCTGAGTGGATGTTTCAGGTACTCTAGGAGGTCTCCATGGCACTATTCAACCTATTCACTAGTAATTAAATTTTCTCCCTGTGTACATGGTCAGTTAAATAGCCAATAGGACAGTAGTGACTATATTGACTAAATGATTTTTGGACATAGACATACATTTTATTCTTTTCATCTGAAATGTGGTCATGCCTCCTTTACTGGGAATTGTTCATATTCACTGACATATGAGTAAAATACATTTTAAAGAAAAAGTTAAACAGAAACTAATTCTTATGAGATTTGTGATGTAACAATATAAACACAAAACTGATCATTAAATGGCTTTTTTTATTGTTTACAAGCAATATAAACACATTTCCTAACAAAAGTTCTGCCAAGTTTTTATCATTTTACACTAACACTAAAGACCTGTGATATGGAACTAGATGATCTTTAAGGTCTCGTCCAACCCAAACCATCCATTATAGAGATGCATACTTTGCCAGTATTGTGTTAAACAAAATATTATGTTCAATCCTTTTTTTTTCCCTCCGGGTGAGACCAGTTTTTTTCCCAAATGAGCTTAGTGTTACCATAGAAATATTTTACACAAGACTTCTCAGCAAGTCTTAAAAGGTTAGTTCTTACTACTTTGCAATTGCAAGTCAGAAGCTGCACCAACATTTTACTCTCAAATCTACAATGCTGCCTTATTCACTTATTGACTATTCATGCATTTAGCATTTGTCGTTAATGCTTACTTTTAAAGAAACAGAATTGTTTTTAGAGGAAAGCTGTTCAAGGCAATGAAGTTCTGCAGTGATCAATGCCCAGAACACTTAGCTTTTGTAAGCAGAGTAATAAATATATTGTCATAAGCAGAGAACTTGCATGCAACAGTATTTGTTTCATTAGATATGCAGTACTTATTGCATGCACTTTCACAAATACATTTTATCATTGGTGTAATTCCACAATAATTTATGTGTAACACTTAGGAACACTTCCTTATGATAGAGTTTCCAAGAAAATGCTCTAATCCTTTCTTGTAATTCCTGAAATAACTTATGGCTTTCCATTCCAGCAGAGTATAGAATTAGGAATCTTTATTTAGACAAATTATTTATCTTTCTTTAATGGCCTTTATAGGAAATGAAATCTAGAAAGCAAATAACTTTAATAAAGCAATATTCTTCTTGACGTGTAGCAGTTAGACAAAGAATAGAAATCCACCAAAAGTTCTTTGTTAATTCACTCTTTCTCCTAGTTATTGTTTGGTGGTTGTTGTGGAGTTTTTTGTTGGTTTTTTGGGGGGGCTTCTGTTTGTTTTTTTTTTAATTTGTTTTGATTTTTAAGCAAGAGTAGATTCTGAATCCGAGAGCTCATGCTGTGTTATAACTGTTCACAGAAAGCATATATCTGATGAATGCTTTATATTTAGAAAATTCATAGACAGTGCTGGACCAAAAGTAACATACATGCCAAACACCTTTACTTGCATTAATGATAGGGCTGCTAACCAATGGGCTTTTAACCACCTCATATCCAAATCATCAGGCTGTTAAGCACCTTGACTCTAATCGTCATGAATATATCTTCATATCCAAGGTGACTTTCTTTTTTACATTCTGATTTAAAAGTGTATTTGCTAGAGTTAAATTTGCAGGCTCCATGCTGTGGCAGTCACAAATTTTCCTGTACCTCTTTTTGTTTCAGATAGGGAAGAAACATGCTAATTTCTTACATTAGTATTACATCTCTGTATTTTCATCTTTGGAAAGAGGTGTAACACACCTTTCTAGCTTGCGTAGATTCTACATTTCCATTGAAACTGCATTACTTTCTCCATCAAATGATCTGGGAAAGAAACTCCACAAATATAAGCAGAGATTTATTTAGAAGAACTTGATCTAAATCTAAACTTTAGGCTTGCTTCATGTAAAGTCTACAGGTTCCCAGATATTTAAGACCCAACTGAGTTTGACTGAAAAAAAGATTCAAAGAATAAATCTTACTGGAGGTTGTCTATCTGAAGTTTTAGATCCAAGTGTGAGGCATACTTCTTGCACTCAGCCATGGACATAAAGAAGATTATTGTGGTTTACTTAAAGCAAAAAGAAAAAAATCTATGAATGACATTCAGATGTAAAATTATTTTTAAGACTACAAAATTAATTCACTATGTACCTGTCACATTAGAATCTTTTATGAAATATTTCTGTTGCTTGCACTATTCTATAAAAAAACATAATAATTCAGAATACTGCTTTGATGTTGACAATACATTGAAAAAATTTATGGTTACTTTCTAATGATTGCTAGGAACATTTATTAATGTTTGCCCTATCCGCAATGTGTTGCATTTAAAACGTGCAGCATATTACTAATTTACTAGTATTATAGCCTAGACTTGTTTATGCTGGAAAGATGCTTTTTCAGTCCCATAAAGGAAAAAGCTCTGAAATTCATAATTAAAATTGTTGAAATTTCCTCTTCAAGGCAGACAAGTAGAATTAGTTGTCCACATCTTGTTTTCATTAAAGTAAAAATTGCATAATTTAGTGCAATTTTTTACAGTTTATTGTGAAATAAATTCCAGCTCTTGAGATTTTTTTTTTTTTAATCATGGTTTATTTCCAATGAGTTTAAAAAATAAATTGAATATTTTTAAAGAAGTTTGTATGTTTTGTTTTGTTTTGTTTTGTTTTTTTTCCCATAACCCTAAATTTTGTCTTCCTGTTTTGGAGAACAGCTTCATTTCCTTGAGTGGCAGTTACATCCATAAATCAGAAATTGTTTTGTCTCCTGAAATTTCAAATATATCCACTCATACATAGCCAGTCTCCCACTCAGAACTGAATAAACAGTCCCGTGATGATTTTCACACCTTGGTTTATAAGAAAAAAATTGGGATTAAATCTACTCAGAAATATATTCTGTGTATACCAATGCTATAGAAAACTGCCCTTATTAGGAGAAGTCAGAAAAAAAATCACCCTTTAACTCTTTTTATTGTAATATTGCTAATTTATTACAGAAGTCCTCAAAAAATCTTTGGTGTACATTTGGTGTGCATGTTTCAGTTATCTCCACTGAGGAAATTCAGAACCACGCATCAGATTTTATACATGACTTCTCAGGCCTCCTGTTGAAAAATAGTAAGCCCAAGATGAAAAAAATAAAAGGAAGAGAAGAAAAAGAGACTTGTTTTGGAAACACCACTGGTTGAGCAATTGACTTTGTTCATGAATTAGCAAGAAAAGTGAGAATGGGTTTTCTTCATTTGTCTTAGAAATTTGAATGTTTCTAGTACATTTTATTGCCATCTTAAAATGATTAACAAGATTTATTTATGGAAAAGGTGAGGCTATGCACACAGTGTCTAAAGCTAAAAAAACAGTGTGGAAAGGGTACATTAAATATTCTTACTGAATTCAAGTTTACCATTCAAAAATATCCTACTCAGAATAATTGGCAGCAGTGAATGTTTCAAACTTGAATTACATTTGTAGAAACTTCTTGCATTTTTGTTTACCTCCATCAAAGTCTAGTTATTTTGCTTCCATGGTGTATAATGGATTTGTGCTATAGGTGAAAGAAATTAAAAATAAAACTTTGATGTCAATCTAGAAATGACTCTTAGTTTCTGCATGACAGAGAGCAAGAGAAGATGTTTTCACACATTTGTTTAAATTTGGCATAATCATGTCAAATTCAATGGCTTTCGCTGGCTTATTAAATATTAAAACAAAATTCAAATTCTGATTAGTACTATATACACATGAATTCTAGGAGAAACAACTCTTAGAGGTTTTGCATTTCCAACCTTCCTTTTTCATGCATAAACAATGTGACTACAGATCATTAAACATAATTTTTGTGTTTTTTCAGGTATAAGAAAAAAATATTCTACAAGGGGTCAAAAATATTATTTGAATTCCATGCTTTTTTAAGTTCAGTACAGTATTAGAAACATTGTCTTTCCTTTATGTCAGTATTCATGTTGACTGAATCTTAGTTTGGATCTTAATTGGTATAAGTGGCAATTTTTTTTCTGCTTAAATGTGTTTAAGAAAACATAGTGTAAAGTTAAACATCCAGATTAAATTTTTATAATTTTCATTTTTTTTTTCTTGC
>VXAY01007483.1:970523-1013287 GCA_013399855.1 Oxyruncus cristatus | reverse complement strand
AAAAAAAAACAACCCCAGAGAAGTTACAAAAAGGCCAGGTACATGTTCACCATTAGGTTTCTGTGCACAGTGTCCAAGAAAATAAACTTCCCTCTGAATGATGTGAATAAAACTCATGGAGCCTCCCGTTACCAAGGGACCTGAGGCACACGATGTGACGGCTGGGCGGCTGGACCCGAAGCAGAGCACAACAAAAGGAATGAAGCTTTCCTGGGACTTCAGCAGCCTCCTGGGCAGAGGCCACTGGAGAAGTCTTGGTGTGAGATTGGAGGAGGAACAGGAAGGAACGAGTTGGGAATTGCATAGTGAGGAGCAATGTGGTATCAAATATGCAGAGCACCTAAGAGCTTCATGCTACAGTTATCCTCATCAAGAAAGGAGTATTTTGAACTTTCTGGTTGTCTGTCAATTTATGTTCCACTTTGTTCATGCAGCCACAGGGGCTGGGTGAGCACCCGGGAGCTCCAGGCCACCAGTAACCCATCCCTTCTCTCCCAGCTGAGCAACATGCTCACCATCACGGCTTGGCAGGAGATCCCACACCCCCCTGAAAGCACAAATCACTTGTCAGCCATCTAGGAACTGCTACCAAAGCATCCCACGCTTCTGCTGGGCCTCCTGGAATGACTGGGGAAGCCATCCTTAGCATACACACAAATGATTTCTGGAAAACGGGAGTAGGCTGTGGGGAAAGGAGGTGCAGATTGAGTCGTCAGGCCTCTCTCTCAAGCATTAGATCTACTCCTCGGTATCTCCCTGGAGGGCTTTTCCCCTCCCACCCTCCACAGAGATGTTCACTGAGTTACACTAACAGACTTGTTGAGCTGGGGAAGACCCTGGCTTCTCCTTGGACCCCAGGCAGGAAGTACTTCAAAGACAGCTCCTCTCCCCAGCTAAAGGAAAACCCATCCACCTCATCTCCTCCTGAATCAGGTGGGGTGGTGCGGATCGACAAGCCAAGACACTTCTCTCTTCTTCAAAGGGCTCAGAGTGGTATTTCAGCTGCTGCTGGAAGGAAGAGAAGGTGGGAGCAGAAGCAAAGCCTGGGTTTATTCACGCAGGTACCTGTACCTTGCTCTGACGGGCACTCACCCACTCCTGCCTGCTGCCACCCTGCAGCACCAAAAGCTCTTCAGAGCAATGGCTGAGCAGCTCCCTGAGGAAGGGTTCAACTCTCAGAAAGGCCAAACTTTTCATGTAGTTTCAGGGAACTGCTATGGAAATCCTAACTTAGGATCACTTGAAACCCCATGCACTGTGTCCCCCTCAAAGCACTCAAATGAGCATGATGCATCCCTTGCATCTTGGCTGAGATGACTGTACACGGAAAATCAACACCTATCAAATGGAGAAACTTAAAAGGACAGGAGGGGAAGGGAGCACTCCATCCTTCACATTTGGATACATGGATGCACGCTAAAAATCTTAGCTTGAACCCTTTTATCAGCACACAAAATGAACTCAATTTAATAATACATACAGGATACAAACACTACAGTTATAATTCCCAAGACAGCACAAGAAATTCACAGCCAAGTCTTGATTTGATTTCCTTTACAATTACAATGCAGTCTTGAACACTGGACACAAGAGTCCAACATGCTATTTACATTTCACATTGTGGAGATGTTTGTGTGCTTGGAAGAGTTCTCAGTTCCAGAAGAAAGTGTCATTCACACATGATGATGCAGTGGAAATAAACCAAGCCAACCAGACAAGCCATTGACCACATTTGTGCTTCTGAAAAAGTAACATGAAGTGTCTTCACTGCTGCAGTCACCCTCCACCGGACAAGCTGCCTTCCGTTCTGCAGTCAGAGAGGTGTCCAGAGGCCAATCTCAGCTCCCCTGACTTCTGGACCCTCTTGCTAGAAACCAGTCACATGAGAAATGTCCAATAAGGTCAGCTGGGACACACCAAGTGATATGGCCTTGGCATTTTGTCACATTAAAAACAGAGAGACACGATGGAAGAGAGAGAAGTCTCCACAGCTTTACCTCCTGCAGCTTGAAGAGTCTGGACTCCCTCAACCATGAATGCCATCCAGAACAGATGAGTCTTCGCCAGATAGCACCTGCTGTTCACCCGAGAGGGAGGCACAGAGTCTGGGAGATCTTGGCTTTTCAAAGTCCACTCCTCAGACAGAATGTGACCATATGGATGAGACTGATTATGTCGCAGCCATAAGAATAGGCAAAGGCCATCTGTTCTTCAGCAGATCTGTTCAGACCAGCCTGCAGAAACGCCACGCTGTTGCTCAAGGTTCCAGTAAAATAAGAAAAGTTAAAAAAAAAAATGTAGTAGTAATAACAATAATAATAAACCAAAAGAAACGCATTTGTCTGTGTTTCCTATCCAGCGCTCTGCACAGCATGCAGCGGGGCAGCAGAGTTCCAGGATGCTTTACAAAAGTGCAATATCCATGTCAAGTAAAGGAAGTGCTGGCTGGACACAGGTACACAGCTCACACCGCAGTCCCGTTGTGCTGGCCTCCAGAGAGCAAAACCTTATCTCCGCAACATCCTTTCCAGCTACATGTTGAAGTCACAGAGCACACGTCTCCACAGCTGTGCCTTGCTGCAAGCCCCAAACACTGTCAGAAGTTGTTCTGGGTGTTGTAAGTGGCTGTGCCAAACCTTGGAAGGAAGCAGGTCGAGGTGGCTGCTCCGCTCTGCAAACAAAAAGGCATCGGCTCGCTCCCCGTTACTGCCTGGTACAGGCAACGCCACTGTGACAAGTCAGACCCAACCCCAAGTGCAGTCACACACGTGTTCAGGTGCATTCTGTACACAGAGAAGTCAGTATACAGAAGCACCTGTTTTCACAGGGTTCCCCACACCCTCCAGCCTTCAAAACACTTGCCTTCAAATGAGTAGGACCAGGGCCACAGATTTCTCCCCTAAAATTGACAGTGTGAGTAGCAATCGGAGCACATCCTTGCCAGGAGGATGATGGCAGAACAACTCACTTTTAATAAGGATTATATGGCTCTTACTTCTTTTTTTCAAAGTGAGGGAAAGGTTGGGTTCCCTCCAGATAGCAGTTGGGTGGCTGGGGCTGCAGGCTCACCAAAACCACACATGCACCCCCGGGTCTCCAGGTAGGCTCTAAGACAGGGTGGAAAACCTGGTGCTCATGAGCCACAGTGTCCCTCCATACCACTTGTGACCACATTTCCCTGCCCTTGTTATTTGATAAAACAGAGGTATGTTTCAGTGTGAAGCCCATCCAATGTGTCTGAAAGGGCATACTCCGTCCTGAGCAAGAAAATCCTGCTTCCAGAGATTTATGGTGAAGCGTGAAGTTTTCTCCAAAACCTTCTCTTCCTGTCTGCACGGTGGTACCTCCTCCCTGTCTCCCTCACTCCTTTGCATGGTAACAGCTGGCCTACAGCTTTTGCAGTTAATTAGTGGTTTCTATCTTAAGAAGAGTCTCAAAGCTTGCTCTGCCACAGAGCTGGTACCATTTCACAGCAGATACATCAGCCTAGTTAGCTGCCTGCTAGGAGCAGTTCCTACCTCACTGCAAGAAGGCAACTGACTTGAGTAAAGGCAGATTGGTAGATTCTGTGCCCCAAACAGCAAACATGGGGTAAATAGACACCCAGTCTGAACATCATGGAGGTGAAAACTAACTGTCTCTGCCAATGGCTCAACTCCAGTTTGAGAGATGTTTCCCATTTTATTTCTTCTGCCAGTTATTTAATATAATGCCCAGCAGCTACGCTAAGATGCCCCTACTAAGAGGTAAAAAGACAAAAAGGAACATCATAGTTACCCTACTGAAAGGGCAGTACTCGACAGTACCTCCTCTTCCAGCAGGAAGCTGTCAGTGCCCTTTGGAGCACTGCTCTTCAGTGGGAAGTACAGCACCAATGAAGAATGTTGCCCTCTGCAGGCACCCAGCTGCCCCTTTGCAAGCTTTGTTCTGCCTCATGTCTAGAAAATGCCTTACATGTGCATTAGTATGGTCAGATAGTGGTTAACAATGTGCCTTGAAAAACTAAACAAAATAAAACAGAATAAAATATAAACCTGTTCTGACAGTCACAATGTTCTCCAGACACCAACTGGGTTTCTGATCTAAAACACAGAAGATACACCGATGATGTTGTGAGTTTGTTAGGACTGAGGCTCCAAAAACCTCCTTCAATGCCAGTTCAGCAACCCTGTGCTGTAAATTATGACTTATAAAAAAGGAAAAAAAGTCCAGCAGAGTTCACAGGTCACTCCTGCGGGGAGAGCTTCCATTTGCTATAAATCCGTTGGTGCTTCCAGTTTCTCTCGCTTTTCCAAGCTGACTGTCCCATAAGATTTAGCATCAGAGAGTCGAAACTCTTTAGTGCAAAAATGTCCCCCATAAAGTCTTATGAGTCTCTCCCTGGAAAAATTTGGCACCGAGTGGCTGGCTCCTGTTTGATCTGTGTGTCAGCCTCGAAAAGGCAGCACCCAGAACGCCATCTGCAAGTACCTGAGCTTCCCTGATGGAGCAGAGAGGTCAGGTTCAGAGCAATGGACAGTGTAGCTGACTGGTGCTAGGCCCCCTGCTCCTCCTCGAGAATTCACATGATAGATATAGTAGCAAAGACAAAGGCATTTTCTTAATGGACTTTTTAAACAAAAACAACAAAAAAAAAGTTAACGAGGGTAGTGAAATGGTTTGCTCTGGAAGAGCAAATTCCAGCAGATATGCAGTGACACCATGAGGCGGGAGTTTCCCTCCTTCCTCCCACAGGGCAGTGGACCAGAGGACTCCCACTGAGATGCTGTGGGATGCTGGGTCCCACTGACTCAGCATTCCCTTGTTGTACACTGGTCCCAGACACCGAGCCTCTGCTTCTTCAGGGTTTGACAGACTGCTGGTCCCACTGCAGAACTGAAGAAGATCTACCACCATCTTTCACCAAGTCCCTCTGGGAACAGGAGGAGGGGAAAAAGGGGGCAGAAGGTGTTCACCCACTTTTTCTGACAGGCTGCTCTAGTCAGCTGGCCCACGGGCTGCTGGACCCAGTTTCCTGCCCAGCTGCTCTCAGTTGCTTGCCTGCACATATTTCCTCTTTCACATCAGGTACAAGGTGAAGGTTTAATTTCAAAAGGAGCTTCCAGCTCCAGTGGACAGGTACCAGGTTGGAGGGGTGGTCTGGACTGGAGAAACAGAAGGAGCTGCACTGGATTTTGGGCAGAATAGCAGGATTGTTCTACGAGGACAGCACAGGGGCACAGCAGTTGGCACATTGTTTAGTCTGACTGCATGTGTGGGTTTTGTTTTGTTTTGTTTTTTTGCTTTTGCTTTTTCATTTTAATGCACACTGCCAGCATCTGGACGAGGTTGGTTGGTGGCGAGGTATTTGGCTCTCATGCTGGAGGTGTACTGGAGGAAGACAAGACAGAAAAAACAAAATAAACAAACAGAAAAAGTAAGTCAGAACGGCTATTGTAAAGACAGAACCACAGATTTCTATCACCTCACAGCATAAAATGGTCTGTATTCACAGCAAGCATACCAAGGAGTTGCTGGCTCAGTCTTACAAGGAAAGTTTCACAAGTCACTGTATAGTCCCCTCTAAGTAACATCCTGTCAGTCTGCTGAGAGGATGGTGCTGGCCAGGTCAGCACAGATGGGCTAATGATTTATCCAAGTTCTCTACAGAGAAGGAAATCCAATAGTCACTAAGTCAAAATATGACCTGGGTCACTTGGGAGAAGAGAGGGAAATGGGAATGATGCAGATGTAAAAACCCACCTCACATCTTCATCCTCTCTTTAGTCTTATTAGCGCTTTCAACCGTGCCAGAAAAGCAGGTTGAAAAGAAAATGGGTGCTCACTGCATTTTCACACTGCACTTTAGGGCAATGAGGGCATCAGAAGATTGCTCGTGCCACAGATGGGTAGCTTGAAAGTGTGGAAGAACAAATCTCTATATTTCTGGCCAAGAAAGAACAGACCCTGCCTGGCTGGAAACAGGCTGCCATCAAACAGGATGATATTAGCCAAGTTATCCAATGGGTTACAGCCCACTCTGACTAGGGATCCAACCTGTGCACTGTGCAGCAGCAGACAAGACTCCAGTGTGGGGGTAAGAAGAGCAGGTAAGAAAGATGAGAGGCTGTTTGGATTTGGGGGTGGTGGTGGTGTTCTTATTTTCTCTTTATTCTAAGCAAGGTGACCTGAGACAGCTCCTCCCAGAAGCTACTGAGGTAACATATGTCATTCAGCTTTGAGTAGTGAGCTGAAAAGCATGTAAATAATATCCAGCAGTAAGAACAAAAGACTTTGCCTCTGTATGCCAATGTGTTCAATGTCTTCATCCTGACCACATTACTGCTTCTGGGGTTGTGCTACCATGATATGAACAACCAAGCAATGAGGACAGACATTTCATTCCTCTTTTTATACCTGTTGGAGCTTGAATAATTCTATAATATCCACAGCTTACTTCCCAAGAGTGCTCTTCAGCATACTGACTTTTTATCACCTTTTAAACTGAACCACATAAAATAGCCAGTTCAGCTGGCAAAGAGACAACTGAAAGGCAGTTCCACACCAGGAGGTATGATTTATCTTTCCCACTGGGAAAGAACATTATGAGGCATCTTTAGGCTCTCAAAAGCTCAGCTGTCCATAGGGGTTTTCAGAGAATTAACAGTATTTTATCGGTTTTCCTTCAAAGACTGACCCAGGCTGAACCTCTGCACAATAGAAGAGAGAAACTGCTCCTTTGGCAGAGCTGATCCCATTGGTAAAAGATAAAGACACCTGTGGCTTATTTGCACACTCAGCTTTTAGTGTCTTCCATAACTGGAAAACCTTCTGCAGAACAGGGATCTTAATATAAAACTCTGGCCCAGAAACAGCATCTATATTTAGAAGACAAAGGGTAGGTCTGTTCTTTCTAAGATGTATTTTTTGTCAGTGAGAGGGCAAAAGATAGAAAATACCAAGCTGAGCCACTTTAAGGACTATATTCTATACAGTTCATTAAATGTGATTACTGTTTTAGAAATAAAGTTTAGGGCATTATTAAAACATATGAGACTAACCCAACAGGCTCAGATAGGCTTAGAAGTCAAAGAACTTTCTCAGAGAGTAAGTAGGGCACATTTTAGGCAATGCAATGCTGAAATTACCAGCCAAACATCACACTAAGAGGAGAGTCTTAGATGGGAAAATGTGTTTGATTGCTCATTTTCCATTTTCATTCTGTACGGTGACTTGTGACAGGAGATGAGTATGAACAGAGAACTTGTCCAGGTGCTAGGGATTTGTAAGAAGTGCTTAGAAAAAAAAATCTCAGATCATGGAAGGTTATTGTGCATCTTTCCGGACAAGTCATATAGGTTCAGCACATAACATGCAACATCAACTTCCTTTAGAACATTAAAAATCAAGAAGTGCCACTTGATGAACTGCATTTCAGGGATGTACAAAGTACACCTATCACAGAGGGAGAAGTTGAAAAGAATTCCCTCCTTCCTCCACCAAGACAAGACTCCACAGTTGTTAAAGTGTCACTAAAACACAGTAATCAGGAATACGTGATCTGGACAATCAGAGAGCATTTTACATTCAAACCTACCTGCAAATCCACCAGAAGGAATAAATCAAGACTGAGTAGTCAGAGTTAGGGCTGATGTTCTCTCCTTAACTCAGGATTTTTGCACCTTTGTACCTTTTCCCATTACGGTTTAAACCAGTTGCTCTTTCTGTGAAGTGTATTTTTAATGACCATGATAAATATGATTGAAACCTGGAAGTAGAGAGCCAACACTTCACTGTGCACCTCCCAACCAGCACAGCTCTATCAGCGTGCACTGGATCTTCAGTCACAGCATTTGCCTTCATCTGCTTTGCTCCACATGCTATTGACAGTAGTCCTTCCTCCAAATCCTTCAGGAAAAATGCTCTGGAACACACAGATCCCAACATCTGGACAGGCCAGCAGATGAAGATGGATCAGCAGACACTTGCCAGTCTTTGGATATGTAACCAAACTATATTACCCATAGTTAAAATGATTAAGTCTTCAGTTCCTTTAAAAAAAAAATATCACTAAGCCTTTAGCTCCTTTAAAAAGTAATTCTGAAGACAAAAAGCCTGAGCACAATTCAGACTGAGGAGGTCTTGGACTCCACTCTGAGGTACAAAGCTATGAGGTACACAGTTGCATTTAGTTTCCTTTAAAGAGGAGCTTTCATAGAAGGTTAAAGAACATTTACAATGCAGTCATTCTTCCAGCACTCACTGGAAGTACCCATGTGCCTATACACCCTCATTCACCCTTTCAAAAACAGCATGGAGGACAAATTGCAACCCATACCTTCCCCTCACTGTCAGCTTCCCTAAAAGGTACCTGAAAGACTCCTTGTTATCATTTCTGGTGGTCACTTGTGCTATTCAACACAGCACACCTCTCAGTCACTTACCAGCCAGCTAGGACAAACACAGCTGATTGCACACAAGCTTATTTTTGTCTTTCTCCAAGGAAAATTAAAGTCTCTCCTTCACATTCAGCCTTGTGGAGGGTATAAACTTTCACAGGTGTGGTTTGCCAGCACATACTAGTTGGGTGCTTAACACATATAGCCTGGGTACAAAGGAATCATTGGGTGGCAAAAAAAAAAAAAATTTAAGGGAATAATCAGTTCATTTTAGAGGCCATAAATTCCACTGACTCCTGTGAACTGTGAACTCCATAAGTACTTCACAGCTAACTAGGCTATGCTGAAAGATCACTTACCATATGAAACCACGACTCTGAGTACAAACTATTTACTATTTGTGGTTAAAACCCCACGTGTATCTCTCTTCAGCTACCCTGGCTTTGATTTCCTGCCAGAGCTATTCAGGTAATCCAATAAAGACCAAAGCTTCTGGATTCAAGTTCTGAAAGGCTGATCTCAAATAGCTAGAGCACAGTAAACACACAGGGGTTGGTCTTATTATGCATGGGAGGTACAAGATGCAGGGAAACAGCTAATTCCAGCCAGTGGGTTCTGAATTCAAAGGGACTTAGGTTTTTCAAGTCAAAAGAACAGAGCTTCTGTTTGTTTTGTTTGTTTTTAAAGCCTTGGAAAGAACGCAATGGCTTTTGCACAGCCCTGCAGACAGCCACATTAAGCTCGGGTGGGAGCATAGATAAACAGAAGACAGTGCAGACTAGGATCAGGTCATGTTTCAGCCCAGAGATTTCAAGTCCAGAATGAAGGCACTAGAATTTCCCCACCTCCACCCCGAGCAGTATTTTATTTCATGGAATACATCCAGTTAACATCGCTACAATACCACCTGCAGGAACCAAAAAGCAGGAAACCCACCATAAGCTGAGGCCCAAGAGCCGTCTTAGCAAGACTTAAGACTGAAGAAAGCTGTGACCCTCCCAAGGGTGGTAGCACCATGCTTCCAGACAGGGTTGTTTGCGTTCATGCAGGGGACATCAAGACACCCCATCCGGAGAGCCCCTTCCCAGCAGGTCACACGGCAGGCAGGCAGACAGCAAGAGGCAGCAAGGATGCAGACCAAGCACCAACATCACAGAAAGGAGTCCAATGCAAGGCTGACAAAAGTCCCAACAAGAACAGCAGAGAAGAAGGAACAGCTGCTTTATGCACATGTATTTCTGGGAAAAGAATGCAAGATAGTCACTGATCGCACGAGCCAAAGGCAACGGGCTCTCTCTGCTCCAGCTGGAACCAACACCTTCCCAGTACTACATGACTGGAGCTCCCCTGAAGGAGCACTGTAGCCCTAGTTATACCCTATATTTAACCAAGCTAAAACCCCACAAAACGCAGACCACCTGCTCTTTTCTGCAGGCACGTGGCTTTGCCATGGACCCCTGTGAGGGAAGAAACACCGGCTGTCTTGGAGAACATCAGCAACTACAGCCCATGAGGAATTCAGACAGTGAAATGGTTCTAGGAGGGCCCTGCTCACAGAGCCTGTAGGGCATGGATGGGATGATTTGGACACACACAGAACAAACAGAACAGCAAAAGGTTTTGAAACAGAATGAAACAGATCTTAGTGATTATGTCTGGTCCTTTAGGGAAGTTTTTTGGTGTTTTTTTTTTTTTAAACTTGCTGCATTCTGACTTTCAGTGCAAGGATAAAAGGAGAAGCTGCGCACAGATCTGACAGGCAATGAAGTAACTCTTCAGAACAGGCCACCAATACCAGCCAGGATCTTTCAACTACTTAAAAATCCTATGAATGAGCTAAAAGCTTGTAGCGGGTCAGTATCAGTGGTTTTGGGCACATGCTGTTATGGCCAGTCAAGACAAACAGAACAGCAGTAGGGCTCAAGGGAAGCCAAAAGCTGAATTAAGACAACCAGTCCCGACTGAAAAGCTGCTAGATTGGTTCTCTACTTCTAGAAAATGGCTTCTTGCAATGGGAGATCTTCTGTACTGCATTTGAAGTGCATTTCTGCATTTGAGCAGCACTCAGTTCAAGCTGTTCTCAAGTGTGGACTCTGAGTTGAAGCTGCTGTGAGGTGGTTTTTCCAAGGCACGGGTGCCTGTAACCTTCGCAACGTGCCCCAGAAGCCTCTAGAAGGTTGATGCTGCTCCTTGAGTCTGCACCAGAGCCAAAACGGATTTTAATTTTAACCCTTGGCAGGAGGGAATGGGGTGGGAGGTGCAGAGGGAAGGAATGCGAAGAAATAAAAGGCACTGGCCTGGGATAAACAGTGCAGGGATGAAGGGAGTGGTTGGGAGTGGAGAAGGGGTTGAGCAAGAAGGACCTTTTTTTCCAGTACCTGTTCCATTTGCGGGCGCTGTTACCAGTATGTCCGTGCACTGTCCGAGGGCTTAAGCTGCCAGCTCATATGGCTGCTACTGTCCATGGCAGCCAAATACAACTGTGATGACGCAAGAAAGAGAGAGAAAAAGAGAGTGCAGCCTCAACGTGCATGAAAAACACAGTGCAAGCAAGTGAAACGCTGTGGTGCGTGTCAGCGACAAGGTGGGCTCTACAACCCTAAGGGAATATCCCTGTGGCAAGAAGGAGAAAACAGAAGGAATGAGAGAAGGAAAAAACACAAACAAACAAACAAAAAGCCAGGAAAAGTAACGGACAAACAATGCAGCAGGATCATCACATCTTAGTTTTCACCATCTGTTCACAGAAAGCTAAATGGAATAGGTCAGCTCTGTCCATCCACTGGACGTAACCTACTTGGATGGTTATCCCCCTCTCCTCCCTCCCAAAAAGAGGCAGGGTCATGTGCACTGGTATTCCCTTTTCAACTCTCTCCTCCCACAGACAATTTGCTATGAAAAGTTACAATTTCTTCTGCCTCAGTACACTCTTGGCCACCTGGTGTGGGGAGCTGTGAATACAAAAATCCCAGAAAAGCTTTTCCCCGTTGCCTGCCAATATGAGAGTAGACAGTATTTTTCTTCTCTCCGCTGTGTGTCTGCTACAACCCTCCAGAAAACACATTTATCCTATAGTCTGCTCCCTGTCTTGTCTAGGAGAAGCTCCTTTGTCTATAGGTGCGGTGCTGCACCCTCCTCCTCCCCAGCTCCTGTGCTACCCTACAGCCCACACTGATGGCTGCCCAGTCAAGTTACTCTGAAAAAACATATCTTTATCTCCTCTCAGAAACCAGCTCAAGGCACCAGGACTCAGATCCCCCCTCAGGGTATTAAACACAAATAGCTACTGAAGAACCAGGGAACTCCTTGCCTCGCTACAGCCCCCGTGGAAAGGAGTGTGCTTTCTCTGAAGCAGAAGAGCTGTAGGGCAAGGGGAAGCAGGATATTGAAGGAACACAAGCCTTGGCAGTACCAGGGGGACAGTGCCCTTCTGCCACAGGAAATGCCAGCGGTACAGCGTGTGCCACACTGCACTGGTGCAGCACATCAGCTCTTCTCCTGAGGACCATCTCGTTGCTGAGAGCGGATAATGCCACCAGAGCTCACGGTCGGAGTACCAGGGGTCAGGAAACCTCTTTGTGAAGGGTGAAAGAGGTTTGGCCAAGGACAGAGACAAGGATCAACTCTCCGCATTTCTGCTTTCTCTACAGCAAGATGAACTGGTCCTCTTGAAGTGAAACCATGAATGTGATGTCCTCTTTTCCACCACAGTTCCTACTCCTCCAGCCTCCTCTTCCTCCCCTTCCCACAAATTTGAGCCATGCACCACAGAGTCTATTTTTTTTACCTATACCTGAAGACTGGTTGACCATTAGATATGCTACTACTCATCCTCTGTAATCACACCACCAGGTTTGTGAGCACTGCTATGGCATGTTCTCAAAATTCTCCTGTAAGTAAGGCTTACAGGATCCAGCAAAGGACAAGATTCATCTTAGTTCTTACACAGACATGAAGGCAAGTCCATGTTTTATCCAGCATACAGAAATGGCTATCAGGCCACTCCAAATAGCAAAACCTTCCATGAAAGTTTCCTTTTTTTTCCTCCATAGGAAATTAAATACAAAAATAGATTCTAAAGAAAGTAAAACAGTTGTGAAAGAAAGATTTAAAAAAAAAAATCTCAACATAAAAAAAAAAGAATACAGGTTTCATCCTACCATCTCTTCAGGGCAGATTAAGGAGAGAGGTTCAGCAATAACTCTGAATTTACAGTTTTAACAAGTTTCTTTTTAAAATTGAGGAACCAATGCCACAGATAGCAAGTACACTGCATGCAAGTGAACCATTCTGCTGAAGTCACCCATCAAGATACTCATGCACTTCAGTGGTGGCAGGACTGGGCCCATAGGATTACCAGTGTTAATTGATTGAGTTTTATTCTTTTTATGTGCAATGTCCAAAGTAGCATAGCAGGGTTTCATTCTCCACGGCAGCTGAGACATGGCTTGTCTAGTCAAGTTGCTGCCATTTATGGGCCAGATCCTGTGTTTGGCTGCACAATCAGCTCCCCTGGGAGTACACAGGAGTGGCAAACATGTGTTCCCCAAAGTTGCTGAAGCAGAGAGGAGCAGTAAAGAGAGACTTACTGAGGGAGGTGGGGACTCCCGGCCAATGAGCGGGGTATTCTCGCAACGGGGGTTCTGGAAATTTGCATTCTGGCTCCTAGGAAAGGAAGACACACATGGTAACAGGGGGCATGTGCCATGCTTCTCTGGGGAAGGTCTCCGATGGTGACATGGGGACAGAGCATCCGCACCCCCAGAACTACCGTATCAGGTCAGTCACCCTCAAAGCTTTTCCTGCAGGCCAGGTGGGTTCCCCTTTTTCAGACAAGGGCACAAAACTATAATTTTCCTCAGAGAGAGCACTATTTTTACATTCTTACTCAGAAGGGCCCACACTGAATCATGTCAAGTGATTTAAAAATAGGTCTGTGTGAAAATCTGCCTCCCTGCAGCATCAGGCCTGCCAAGCTGCAGAAACGGAGATAAAATGAGGACAAAGTCTCAGGGGATGAACAAAATGATGCGGCAGCCCCAAAAACATGGGCCCTGATGTAGTCCAAGTGTGATCAGGGTCAGGCACTTCTGGAGACACCTCTGAAGATCCCACCTGGACTAGGTAGCTCCAAACTGCAACAGCTGTCAGAGCTGACTGCAAATACTGTAGGAAGACATAGCCCACAGGTTTTATCTTGGCTCTCAGCCTCTTGGGAGGCTTAAAATCTTCTGGCAAGACTACTCTGTCTGAAGAATTAAGTCTTCTGGTGATCAGATTCATCGTGTAATAAGGAGCCCAGACAACACTTTCCTACTTCTTTTCTCTAGACAGATTTCTAATTCCTGGAGCACAAGGCTGTTCACCTTTTGGAGCATGCTGTCTAATAAAACTCTTCCTACTGCAGCACTGTCAAGCCATTCCCTTCTCCCAGTAGATGCCAATCACCAGAAAGCATGCCACTTTGCCATTTGACACTTTGGACAGAATCCTTCATCGCTTTCTACTGCTTGTTCAGAAGTTCCAACCCCGCAGCACTTGTGACAACAGAAATCAGAGTGAAGTGATGTGGACAAGCTTGTTTTCGGGATACTCACATGTACTCCGTGACGGGAGCATTGCTGACTGTGTGTGCTGCTGCTGGAATGCTGGTCTCACTGCCATAACTACTCCCACAGCTATAGAGGCTGGGCATGTGCACTCTGTACAGATTATCGTGTGTCTGTCTACTCCCTTGAGCAGCTGATTCTTCTTCCCCATCATCATCTGAGCCTCTGCAAGAAGGAGAAAAAGTTCCTCCTAGAACCCTACAATTACCCCCACACGTGGGGTTTGCAGGAAACCATGGTGATCCTAGGAACCTCCCAACCATCTTCCACACCTCCACATTCACACCCATTTGGGATGCCTCAGGGTGGCAGTGTCAAACACAGCCTACACCACAGTGACTCAGACCTCCCGCAGATCCCATCTGGACTTGCACACTGCGTGATCCCCTACAGCCTCCCTATGGTCTTCTGTCAGGGCTTGGCAGAGAGCACAGTTCTGCAACTGCCCAGTCACACAACCAAGGGATGGACACACACCCCAAAACGTACAGCACTAAAAAAACTCAACAAACAACAAAAAAGTGAGGCAGTGGGGGTGTAGTGCCATGCACCCCACAGAAAGCACCCTTGAAAACTGCAGTCTCTGTCCTTCCATTTCTTGTAGACATGTCCAAAGAGCTTTTAGGGATAAGCCTCTGTAGACTTCCCTGAACTCCCATTCTGGTTAAAAAGGGTCTGTTTCAGCTTCTAGCAAAAGCACAGAAGTTTTTATAGAACTGAGTTGCGAAATCTGTGTCTAAAGGCTTAATCCTCTCAAAAATGCCAGGATTTTAAATCAACTTCAGTACAGAGCAGAGCTGTTGGCCAGCTGGTTCCTTCCCCCTCTCCCATGGTATTCTCTTGCCCCTCCTATATAATACACACTGCTGACTTATTTCCCTAATTATGGGGTGAAGCACCAAGGCTTGAAAAAGATTTTAGCCACGCTTGTCAAAGCTAGTACAACGTTCCACAGCATGGGCATCACTAGAACATCCCACACATCACCTGCAGCTTCTGTACCACATGGTGGCACTGAAGATCGGGGAATTGCAGCCTGTACAGTCTCTTAGAGGCAATAAAGCATGACATTCTCCACCTCCCAGAGGGAAGCAGAGGGAGAAATGGTGCTCCAGGGAATGCAAGAGGGAACCCTTCAATCCACAGCAGCAGCCTGAGCCTGATGAGGTTGGCAGGGCAGACAGCAGCCCACAGGGAAGGCAGCACAAGAGATGCCACGGGGTAAACCTTTCTCCTTCAAACAGGCAGACTGCCATGCTCTTCTTAGTAAGGTCTCTGCAGCAGCTGCGTGTGGAAGAGGTGAGGAAACCAGCCATTTTCTCAAGTGCTACTCTGACGCACTTCCCAGGGCCACTTCTCTGTGGGCACTGCAGGCTTGGCTGGCTCTGACTTCCTCCTATTGTTCAGGACATTCCATTTTACTTTGAACCTTGGGTCTGGGCTTAGACCACAAAAATCACGTTTCAGGACCACAGCGGAGAACTTGCTGCAGTCTGCTGCTCTTCTGCAAGAACAGAAAACTCAGTGCTACTTTACCAGCTGCACGTGGGGCAGCAGCCAGTCAGCGAAGCGAAGGTTTGCTAAAGACTTACAGATCAACCTGGTTACCATCATTAATACTAGATCCATTTTGCAAGTGTCTCACCTGCCCATACCGTTGCCAACAAGACAGTTCCTGGTTTCCCTTATCTATGCAAAGTCGCCCCAGATTGAGCAAAGCTAAAAAGGCAAGTGTGAACTGCTTCCTATTCCAATTCTCCTCCCCGTACTGGAACAAATGCCTCAAGGCAATGCAAGAGAATAGGAATTTTACAGAGATGGCAATAGCTCAAGTATTACCTCTGTATTACAGCTATAATCATTCATCTCTGACTTGACTCATAGTCCTACGGTGGACTGAATACTCTGCACACAGAATACTCCAGTGAAATAAGGTTCAGATGTTAGTATTAACGACAGCCAGAGCAAAAGGCAACAATTTTTTTTTCTGTTAGACCTGTGCTTATAAATCCTCATCCCTCACACTCCTGGGATCATATAGGAATGAGCTCCATATGCTCATGGGCACAAATCCAACAGCCAGTCTTCACAGGGAAAGAGCTTTATAATGCTACAGGATCTAAACCCTCTCTATACCTCTTATTCTGCCAAGTGTGTGGGATGCTGCAGACAATGGAACTGAACATGAGGGCTGTGACAAAGGAGAAGAGAACCAGGTAGATGAGGCCTTCCACTCCATCGTAGCAGAAGCCCGTCAAAGCCTGGACATAATCCTGCAGAGAGAAAGGAGCAGAGTTTCCTGATCACTACAGAGTTAACAGTGAGGTCTAACTCAAAAGCCCTTCTCCAGACTACATTCTCTGAAACACCTTATAGAGATTGCAGTCCTGTTTCCAGAGCATACTTCTATTTTAATTTCAGGGACCTTAAGTGTTTTTCGTAACTGATCTAACCCTTATTTCCCCTCACAAAACCCAGCTTGGATTTAGACATGGAAATATTTTCAACCCCACACAATAAGACTTTAAGAGAGGGGGGGAAAAAAAAAGCCAAGGCAAACTTATCCACCCAGCTGAAGATACCATATTTTTTCATTAAGCCTTTCAGCTCCCTCAGTATGTTCCATGCCCAAGAACACAAGCATGGATTGTCTGTGTATCTGCCTTCAGAGACACAGCTGGAACAACAGCTAGGCCATGCTATACTGCAGCTCCAAGGCGCTGCACTCCATGGGAAAGGCAACCAGTTATGTTCTATAGACAAAAAAAAACCCAAACCAAAGCTGAAGGCCACTAAAACCTTATGGCTCCAATTTGTAGATGTATAAAGGCACATTATCTACTTTCCTATATTGATCTTTAAGCAGAAAGCTAACTTGATCCAAATTCCCATTCCTCCTTCTGCTGGAATCAATCAGTAAAAAGCTGTTGTAAACTGTTCTGGCACACTAGAGATTTGAAACTCCAAAATAATCAGTAGGTTACAGGCTATACACCCCCTTTGTTCTTTCTCAGCTCAAGCCCAGTTACTGAGCACTCACCAAATGCAGACTCCGGCAGTCCACTAAAGCTGTCAGCTGCTGCAAGTTGATCTCTGTTGAATTCAAAACCTCCTGGATCCGAGTAAGATACTCCTGTAAGGAACAAGCTATTGATTACTGCAAGGGAACGGCTTAGCAGGAGCTGGTCTTGGGTTCTGCACAAGGTTGAGGGAAGACGGGAAGAGCAGGGAGAGCAAACCTGAGGACAGTTACCTTGGAGTTGGGGTACTCTCTGGTCGCTGACCTCATGAGTTCCAAAACATCATCCTGCATTTCTACCAGAGCCTTGTGACTTCCTGACAGCTTCTGCTCAACACAAAACATGAAATGTTTCAGCAGTTCAGGCCACACCAAAAGCTCCCCTTGGAAAAAGACTGACATCCTATTTCCCAAATATTGAAGCACGAATGCTACAAGTTAAAGTCGTCTCAACTGACAAGGGTGCAGCTGCAATAGGGTTAAAGCTTGAGTTTTACCAGAAGTACAGAAAGAAGAGGGGAAGGGAAGAACCAAAAGGAAAGGAAAAAAACCCTCCATAAACAAAGAACAAAACACATACACAAACTGTACACACAGCTGGGGCTGGCTCTAGGACAGAGAGAAAGAAAGGGAAGGAGAAAGAAAAGACACAAAGCACTCGAGTTCTCACCACAGAATACAGCTGGATTTATTTTTACTTAATTTAAATGGATGAGAAAGATTCAATGTTAACACCAGAAGTTGTTTGTATTAGGGTGCAGCCTTCAGATCCCGTTAAAGCATCCACGAGAATTTCACATGCAATAGCATGTCAGAGAGTACAGGGAGCAACCAGAAATGCAACAGATAGCAACGGTGCATCATACCACAGCCTGGAGTGCTCTCACCCCACCCTTCAAAACAGAGGAAGACAAACTTAAAAAAAATTCCAAATATAAATGGTGAAGCAGCTGGGGCCTGCCAAATGGTGGGTGGTGTGGGCTCATCTGGCCTCTGATACACACGACCAAGTTTGGGATGGGCCCAGGTGCTGTTCTTCAGCCCCCACACAAAAGAATAATGACTCACATTTATACCTCAGGAAAAATCCCTTGGATGTTGAAAGGTCTGTAAGAGGCATGTGTGAAAACGACTCCTTCACCCACAGAAGCGGCTGCATTTTGGGAGTGGAGTGTTGCCACTGCTTAACCCGAAAGAACTTTCAAGAAGAGATTCAAAGCAGGAAGCAGCATTTTCCCACCCTGGCATTAATTGTGGGTGCTCTGTCTCCATGTTGCTGCTCTTAGACAAGCACCACGTAAACAGAGGTACCACAACTGAAGCCATAGTCCTCACCACATCACACACAGGCCCTTCTGAGGGGGCACCCTGGACCTGAAGCTGTGCAGGTATTGATGAAGTCGGAAAAATCTCCTCACTAACTCACAGTGCCACCTCCTGCACAGCTGGGAAGGAGCTACCAAAGCTTTACCAACAGCTGGAGCGCTCCTTAAAGCCAACACTCTGCAACTTGCTGCATGCCGGCATTAAAAGCACTTCACCTATACCCTGCAGGATGACAAGACCCGGGGGTGAAGGGAGTTAGGGTGCTCACACTCACCTGCTGGAAAGGGTTGGGGTATCCAGCACTACAGGTCATGTAATAGCGCAGAATATCTATTAAGACACAAGAGAAGAAAGTCAGGCCAGACACATCACTCCAGCTTTGCAGTATTTTACAACTGCCACGAGGGAGGTGTTCAGCTCTGAAAGCAGTGCACAAAATGAAAATGCAATATAAATGGAATCAGTTCCCTCTCTCCATGTAGGACTATAGTGTGTAGATGGCACCAGCGAAAGGGATGTAAACTGCCTCTGGGGGTAAAAGAAAGATTTGTTTCCTTTTTTTTTTTTGAAAGGTAATAGGGCTGCTCCACTTAAAAAGTTAGATAAAACATAAAAAATTTTACTCAGAAGTCAGCACTATATAAACTTAAGACAAGACATCAGTCTAGGATAAATCCAACTACACTACAGTGAAGACATACTCATAAATTTCCAGATAGAACTGATACTATGCTCTGCCAGCAGCATCATTTATTTCCAGGCTTGAAGACAGTGTTGTGTTCCTCTTCATTCAGATGTGTGTGAAACCAGCCTGGTGCCCTTGTGAGCCCTCTATAAAACTACATCAACTGCCAGCACACACAAATTACAAATATCAGGCTTTCCCCTGCCACTCTCAATAATACTATCAAGGGAGGGAGCTCTGAAAGACTTGATCATCAAAATACCTTTAGATTATTTCTCAAACATTTACAGTTCCTCTTCAGATGAAGATGGGTGTACCAGCTCAGCAAAATCAAGGGTGATGCTAGCTCAGTAAAGACTACAAAAGCCCCAAAACACACATACCCTCTGCATTCCCCCTCCACCAGCATCTTTTCCTCCAGTCTTTTTAATCTTCTGTCTGTGACTTCCAGTAACACATATTCCAGGCTGCAAAGCTATTCTGATGAGTCCCAGCTCAGAAATCAGCAAAAGGCACGGCCAGAAGTGAGGGGAGCCGGGAAGGAAGCAGACCTGACTGTATCCTGACTCTGCTGTGCTTCCCATAAATATTGAATGCACCTTTCGGCAAACCAACACGCTGGAGACCAAGTGGTACAACACAGCCTGTCAGCTCCTGCACGCTGGCAATGCAACCTGACAGCTGTTATTTATAATTCATTAGCCTACTCTGGGGCAGCTTCTGCCAGCTGCTCCATCTCCATCCCACCGACTCCTTCTCTGGGATGACTTACATCACCCCAGCCAAGCCTCTAAACAGCAATTAGCAAATTCTGGGCAGATAGGAGGGCAGCAAGAGCTGCTCTGTGCCTCACTTTGGGCTGACCACAGAAGAGACTGTCTGCCACTACTGAGCCATGGAAAGGGCTGCTCCTCCCCAGCTCGTAAATCTCATTCAATGGCTATGGGAAAATGGATTAAAACACACGTGCACTGAGAGAACAGCACAGCAACAGCAACCCACAGCATCACACATGGTGACCCAAAGGAGCTGTGATCTTGTCACCTATTTATTCCAAACCAACAAAACACTAACAGTTTCTCTTGGGCTCCCACAGTGGTATCAAGTTTACATCACCTTTGTAAGTGCAGTAAGTTCCACGACACACTGCTAATGCAGAGCCCTAGAAATGTTTCTTGAGGGCCTCCTGGATCATCCCTGGTGGGCAGATTAGAGATGAGAGTTCCTGATAGCATAGTTTGCAGCTTGTAAGCCCAGGATAAAGATTGCTGGTTACAAGTGAAACAAAAAGCAGTACAGTGAAATAAGTGCTTGCCTTGCTTCACCCTGGAAGGCAGGATCAACAAGGATTCACTGTGGTAGCACTGGCTTTGCTGCTGACAAGTGTGACATTCCATACATAAAACATGCTTCCCAAAACGACAATGCCATCAGGAACAGCTTTCCTCTGCACTGAACCCAGTGTGCTATGAGCTGTGGTGCTTTAAAGCTCAGGCTACAATTAGGCAGGGAAGCTGCCCCAAAGTGCTCTTGTGCTGCAAAGCCTGGAAATTAAGGACAGTGTCCCCTGCCTCCGTAACACCAGGGAATGAGCAGGAGGCACTTTCCCCTGTTTTAAGCCTGGTGGAGGCTATCCTGTACATCACCAAATCTCACATTTCTGACCTGCAAACGGCTACACTAACCCATCACTTGCTTTTTGCTAAAACAGCTCCAGGCAATTTCTCTCTATAATTATCTTCCTGATGCATTTTCCTCTCAAGGAAAATTCCTGAAGGTTGATTTGATTTTTGAAGCTGGCCTTTAGGCGATCCAGTCTATAGCAGAAGGGTTAGGCAGGGTCACATCTGCAGCTGCCCATGCCTGCTGTTGCCAGCAACAATCCTCCTGACCCACTCTTGGTACAAAAGCAATGTGGGAGCAGAAGGCAAGGAAGGAAACTACCGAAAATGCTTTATTTTTGCACAGTCTGTTTTTCCTAGAAAGGAAAGTAGAGCTGCCTACTAAAGACAGCTTCAGCTGCTAGAACTACTTACTGGTTCTGCAACCATGGAGACTTACTACTCACTTCAAAGCCCAGCCAAAATGCAAAAATGGCATTAAGCACCTGCCAAAAGGCAGTGAGAGGGTCTACAGAGAGCAATCAGAAAAAAAATGTTAGTTCAAAAAAAAAAAAAAACCAAAACCAAAAAAAACCCCACCTAGAACAGCTTTCCCAGCCCTTTTTCATCTCTACTTGAGCATTCTCTAAGCAGTTTGCATTTTACATACACACCCAGAGGAGGCTGTCCCTGTGGGTTCAGTCAGAGAAAGCTGAAGAATATCACCTCTGATGTCAAAGGAAGGAGACTCTTCTGGCTGGAGTTTCTTGCCCAGGTAATGTGTTCTCCCCCAGGAGTTTTGTTTCCCTAAGGCACCAGCCTGACAGCAAAGGGAGGTATCTGCATGACATTTACATTTCTCTCATATATCCTATTCTTGTATCGGTGAAAGCAAAGAGCTTGTAGCCACCCCACCTGCCCTCCACTCAGAGCCTTCTGCTAATCAGGAGTCCGACAAAACCACACAAGGAAACAGCTTCCCGATGCCAACATCAGCTCAGCAGGATTCTCCAGAGTGCTTCTTGGGGCAAACTCTTTTCTGTAGCGTTCTCTGAGCTCAGATAAGTGTGCAGACACCACATGCCCCACATGAGGTTTTGTCCTATCTTACTTCCAGAGAGGAAACTGAGGTGGTTGGTGGTGTCAGTCCTCTGGTTCATTCAGCTCTGGGCTTCTAAGATGAGAGTGAATCAATGAGAGGCCTGTTAGGAGGCTGGGCATGACCAGAACACTCTCTGCTTATATCTGAGCAGTTAAGCCTCAGCATCTGACTTGGCCAACTTGGCTGGACCAGAGGAGAAAGGCTCCGTTATCCACCCCCTGAGGTTTACAGTTCCCTCAGATGAAGTGAGTGGCTGTTCACCACGCAGATTTCTGGTAGGAGAATCTGGAGAAAGCTCTTCCTGTTGTTTAGACAGATTGTGCCTTTTCATTTAATTTTATGCAGTAAGTCATCTGATAATAGCACAATATCAATGAAAAAGAATGGGACTGGAAGATGGCCTCCTGCTTGGAAAATAAACATCTTGGCTGCACCAAGTCTTTTTACAAGCAGCAGGAGCCGATTATACAGCCACTGTTCAACTCCATTGGCTTTATCTCAGTTAATGAATACAGGGTGAGTTAGGCACATACATCAGCCTCTTCTGCAAAATTATTTAAGTATTTCCTTCTCCAGGAAACCTGCATTAAGGTTCTTTGCCTCCTTCTTCTCCCCCTCCCCATCATCGTTTTAATGCCACGCATTTTATCTGCAAAACAAGAACATCTCCTCTCTAGCTAAAAACATGACAATAATAATGCACTTAATCAGATTATTCTCAGCTCCATTAATTCCATTTAGATTTGAAAACAGCAATTAATGCATAAACAAGAATATTAACATACTAGTTGCCCAGTATTCAACACAGTTATTTTTCTGTGAAAACTACAACCACCACTAAAAAAAAAAAAAAAAATTGCAAATATTGATGACTCAGTCCCAGCCTGATTGCCAGAGCATAGGGAATCTTACAATACATTGTATTTAATAACAACAACAATTAACGCAGTGATTAAAGAGAAAAATTGACCCTGCACCACCACGCTTCTAAGGATTACTTGTTGGTTCTTATATCCTTAAAATCAAATGGCAGCACCTAGCCCAGTATGACAGACTCCAGCATTGGCCAAAAGCAGATACCTCTTTGGCAAGACCCTCAGTCCAACTTCAGCCAAAGTGATTCCCAAGGCAAGTGTGATTCCTACATATATGTTAACTCCCCATGGATTCTTCTTCCATGATCTACCAGAGCCCCTCCACCCACTCACACTCCCTTTTTTTAGTCACTTCTTTTCTGAACTGGAAAATTCACAGTTGGGTACCCTGTGGTGAAACTTGCTGCAGCAATCAAAGTGTTTCTGCCTCAGGTGTCTATAGTGGAGTTAATGCTGGATTCAAAAAGCAGAGGCAGCAAACCAGATTATAAAGAGTAAAAAGAGCCCATCCAGGAGCCTTCAAACGGGGCATCTTCCTCCCAGAGGACAGCAGCAATGCTGCCTGCCCTGTCTCCTCGAGCTCATCACTCCAGTTGTATCATGACTCAACTGATCCTCAAACCAGCTGCTACAATTTGCAGCCAGGCACATTCAGGGGCACCAACACTTATTCCAGACTTTTAAGTGTTTTTCTAGGGAGCCATTACTGGGATTAAAAGTGCCACTGAACAGTGCCACACTGCAGTCCTCGTGTCATGATTTTCCCTCCTCCTCACGAGGGTCCCAACAGTGCAGACCAAAAGCTATTTCTGCAGCTTCCTGATCATAAACTATGAGACAGCAGTGAAAACCCACATGGAAAGGCAGAGGATTCGATCATCGCCCAACCAGCTGCCTGGTGTGATGGTAGGCTTGGGAGTTAGACTGATATCCTTCTGGAAAAAGGGAAAAACACTCACGAACACTCAGCGGCTGCCTAACAGCAGGGAGCTGACACACCAGCCGCCCACAGAGGGGCCACCCTTCCAACTCCAGCCTGTGGCAACACCTGCTCTTCCTCCTCTTCACCGTTTTGCTCAGGCCCATTCTCTGTTATTTATGGAGCCCTAACAACTGTTGTAGCTGGCGGTGCTGCCAGAGCAGAGCCTGATTTCACCCGGGGGAGCTGCCTGTCCGTGCCGGGGAAGCGGGAGGAGGGGCGGAGTGTCAGTCCCGTCGGCCTCCAAATGAACGACACTGATTAACGAAAACTGCAGGAGCCAAGGAGACAAGGACAACTGAAATGGAGAAGGAGCACAAAGGGGCCTTTCTTCAGTTTCCCAGGGTCAACCCAATTGTTACCCAACACGCTCCAGAGCTGATTTGGGTTACCAAATTATCACAGCCCACAGCTGGCGTCAGCATCAGATATTTCCCCTTGGCCTCACTGACCCATCAACAACTGCCTCCTTCAACAACCAAGAAACCAGCTTGGAACCTGAAGCCACATCTTTGTCACCTTCACAGCCAAGACAATTTTCATCTTGTGCAGTGTTAAATACTCATTCCCTTCCCTCACTACATCTCTTTGTTACAAAGAGAGCTGCCTGGCTCTATCATCTCCTTCCCAGGAAATCAATAAATAAGGCATTCCAAAGATAATATGTAGGGTGGCAATATCAACCTGCACATACTCTTTTATTCTGCATTCTGCCTCCAGACTTAAATGCTTCTTATTGTTTCCAATCCCCGCATCCACAGCCATAGCTACATACCTAATATCCTACCAGATGCACAGAGAGAGAGAGCATTTGGCTAAACACACAGCCATACACTCGACCTTCTGCACACACGGCCAAGATTTTCTGATTCCACTAAATAAGAACCAGGAAAAATGCAAGTGGCTCCTTTTGCAAATCAGTGTCATTGCCTATTTGTGTTTTACCGTACACAGAACCAGATAAAAGAACCATCAGGGGAGAGAAGACAGGGGAAAAAAATGTTAACTTTGTTCACTAAGAAGCAAACTGAGTCCTAAAAATACTTTTCTTTTTAGAACTTAACAGTATCTCTGCTGGCAGGCACCAAGCCACCTTTTTGTTAAGCAGTGGTTCTGAGTGCCACTTTTGCCCCCTGAGGTTCAAATTAGAGGCACCTCTAATCTCACCAGCCACTTCAGTCTAAATTAGGAACAACAAACCCCAAATCCATCAGTGCTTCAGCTGGATGCCACTGTGTTGCAGTAATATTATTTTAAGTGGAACAGGATAAGCAAAGTGGTCAAAATACTGCATTTATAAAGGAAAGGGAAATTCATACTTCTTTGTGGCAGTTTCCACTCATTTACTCTTTCAATTAGCTTTAGAGAAAGAAGCTACTATTTATAGCCACCATTAAGATAAAAGCTTACATGTATTTGTTGATAACAGATACAAAAATAAGTATTCTAGAGTCAAGAATATGGACCTGAGAGCAAGTTTTAAAAATGACAACTCAAACTGCACACTGCTCTTGCCACAGTTCTGTCACTTAGAAAGGAGAACAAGAGTCAAGAGTGCTACATTTAATGCAAAATAATCCAGGGACTTCAGTTATTCCATCTTATCAGTTATTTCCATCTCATGATCAAGGCAGAAGAAAGGTTCTGAAGGTTTTTCTGAGGTGTACATCCACACTTCTGACCAGGGTATAAACACCTCTTCGGAAAGAACACTGTTTCTCTAAAGCTCCCCACATATTGTTTTCCCACTGCATGCCAGCAACTCTGTTTCAAACACAGCCTCAAATTCTCAGCCACTGCCATGCTCCTGTGTGACAGCTGGGGCTGCAGAACCCTGTGCCAAAGCCAGTCCCAGCACTTACCAGGACTCAGCACTGCATTCTCTTCAACCACTTTGGAGATATAAGCATCAGGGTTGATACAGAAGTCACTGGAGCCCTGGATACATGGGAGACAAAAGGGAAAAGGAATATCAAAGCACGCTGGTATCAAAGAGCAGTTGAGCCAGGTTAGCATCAGAGAACCTTCCATTCTAGGGGTGTTTCAGATGTTGAGGTCTCTCATCGCCACCCCCACCTGCACTGTGCTGCTTTACACAACCACAGCAGTGCTGGAGTACGAGCTACCCCACCACACCAAGGAGCAGCTCGGCGCTTTTCCTAGATGGAAATCGCTAGGACAGTTACTCAGAACAGGATATGCTAAAAAACAGGCACAGCACAACATTAATCTCGTGTCTGCTAAACCTGCGGCAAAGACTGGATGGGACTTGGATGAGAGCCACTTACCACAGCGACAGCCAACTCCAGGCCCAGGGATCCCCAGCTGACAATCAGGGCAAACACCCCAAGCAAGCACACCCTGTGGGAGACAGACAGATGGCAGATGTAGCAGCCCTGATTTCAAGCAGTTCCTTTCACAAGATGTATTTATTTGGAGTCCAAAATAGTTACCAAACCCAAGGAATTATCAACCACTGACTGTATCTTCAGATGAACATTCCTGTTTTAAAATGCCACAGACAGCAGCAACCAGAGAAGTTCATGTCCAGCTGTTGGTTCTCCGGTTGCCTGCCCTGGGGCTGCAGGGGAAGGGGGAAGAGTGTGGAAGCAAAGTATTGTCCTGATTCTAGCAGGGAAACCAAAGGCACAAAGACACTGGGGTGGCTGTAGGGGAGGCAGATTGGCAGGTGGATGATGGTCCCACCACGTTCACTGTTCCCTTTCTGAACTTTATTTTTCAGGGACAAATATATTCAAAGAAAAATATTCTATATGAAGAAAACCTCCCAAAACCACACTGATTCAAAACTGGACAAATCTCTGCCATGTCTACAATAAATGAGGTTTTTTGGTGTAAGCACTACATGGCTACAGCCAGTGGGAGGAAACACTCAGCCCCTGTTAGGACACCTGACTTTAGTTCCAAGCTGCTGCACCTGAACAGCACACCTAAGCAACCCACATAGCTCCAGGAGAGACAGTCACCTGCAGGCAAACAGTTCACAGCAGCAGTTTAGGTCCCCACCACTGCCATGCAAGTCCATCTCTGCACAGATTTAAAGTTTTGTTCTGACAGCTGGACCTCATTACTGACAGAAATAGTGGGGCAGAGGGATGACAGAGCCGTGGTCTTGGTGACATTCAGCTGGCACACACTGGTGGAAAAGGCTTTTGCACTTCCCCAACCAGCACATTAGCTCTTCACCCTTGCTGTCAGTATGAGTGGTAGAGATATTCAGGCAATAGTGCTCCTCAACTCCCTCAGGTACAGGGATGCAGACTAATAAGCAGTTTCATTTTATGTGTCTCTGTCTTCAAAGTAAAGGGACACTGGCTTGCTCTCTAAAGGGATGCTTTTTCCCCCTCAGGCTTTGAAACTTAAGTAGATTCCTTCCCACCCACACCCTAAACAATACAAAAAGCTGTTCATAACCAAGATATTCTTTATCCAAACCTAGTGCAAGCATCTCTGTGAGGAAGGGACATACCTTTTTTCTGCTACATTTGTCTCACTGAATACTAGAGCTTTAAAAAATAAACTTACGGGCCTCCATTAAAAAAAAAAATCTATCCTTCAGTTTACCAACTTACTTTAATTCCAAGTAATCCCTATTCTGTGAATGGATCTGTGGCTTATCTTGCAGAACTAAGGGAGCTTCACCAGACTGACATCTGCGCTGCACTCTGAAATAAGACACTAAAGACTTTATTATGCCTTTTCCAAATGGACACAAAAATTATCAGCCACGGATCAGCAAGGTTCTGAGCTTTTATGACATAAGGACAACACAGCTTGGTGCCTCCAGCTGAGCATGTTAATCAATAAGACACATTTGTTGTTTTACTTTAAATGAAGATGACTGGGTCAGTAACTGATTGTTGGCTAAAAGATCTAAAACTGGCATTTCACCATCTTGCCTGGCTGTGATACACTTGCTTCTTTATGCCACGTGCTCCCTTTGGGGAATGCCTTAATATGAACTTCTGGCTACCAGGGAATGAGATTCTAATTTAAACCCTGGGTTTGCCATCTGTGTGTACACTTGGACTTTTGTCTGTATAACCTGCCAGGTATGAAATCATCTGGCAAATAATAAAATTGAATACACACTCCAATTATTAATGGCATCACCACGTACCAGGATAAACTCTTGGCCATGTCAGCTGTCAAACCGTCACTATGTTTGTGATACCAGTATCTTTGCCAAATATGCCGAGCTACACCGAGCTACGAGACGGGGAGGGGAATAGTTTTTTCTTGTAATGGGGCATTTTCAGTGCTTTTTAGAAATAGTCGTGCATTAATGTTGCAGCACCATGGCAACAAGACTCCTCCTCATAGCTGTAAACCATTGTTTGTTCTCAGTTTAACATTTCTCCAGGTGTGCCAGCAAGAGGTAAACAAGAGCAGATCGTGACACAGAAGGCATGCTACCAGGTTGTGTAGCCACATGCAATGCTCATCCCTCAACTAACAAACACCTTCCCAACTGGAGAGAATTACAGGGAGGTTTTTAAAAGCCTGTAATTTTAAGGGAGGATGTTCACATTACTATCTCCCAGTAAACGGGAGCTACCAATGCCACCCAGTGGAAAGCAGACTGTGCAGATGAGTTCCTCATCTTTGCTGAGAAAGCAATGGACACCAGGACCACTGCCTTTTATAGCTCAAGAACCTTCCTGTGGACATCTCTTGTACGTGGCCCTAATCCTGTCCACAGAGCTACACTCTACAAAGTCCCTCCACCCTGAGGGGCAAATTTAAGGTGTTCAGTTTCAGATGTCCTTGATATCAACTGACAACAGGCAGAGGTTCACACACTGGCAGGCACTTGCATCCAGCTGGCTTTCCTTATGCCCTGGTCCCAGGTCAGGACTTACCCCATAAGAATGGCCCTGGAGTTTCTAATGAGCCCAAAGAGCACCAGCAAACATATCAGGACATGAAACAGGAGCAGGCCCAGGTATCCCAGCCACCTGCAGAAAACAAAAACATGGTCTGCAAAGGAAAACTGGTGGGTAAAAAGCACAGATCAAGAAGCTGGTGCCATTTATGAGGAAAACATGGCCTTTGTTTTCTTCAGGTAAAAACCACCACTAATGATTAACCTTCAGAGAGCTCTGGCTATTTGTGGGGTCTGGAGTGGAGGCAGGTAGAAGCATTTACACAACACACCCATCATACACAGTTGCTGAAAAACGAGACTGCCAGTCTTGTTCACACAACAGTGTGAAGTTATATGCAACTGGTCACCATTAGAAGAAGAAAAGGCATTGCAGCTTCTTGAACTTCCGAGACGTTTGTTAGGAAATGCTTCAGTTATTTATTCCACATGTGTGGATAGAGGTTTGCTGTTGTGGAATACAGCCAATGCAACCTTTTATTAAATATGTTTAATTAAAAGGAATGTTAGGGTGCGGTGTTAGCTAATGCAACTAGTGCAGTTTTCTACTCTATGTAGCTAATCTGTTCTGTAACAATGCTTTTTTTTCCCCATGGTATGTGTGCTAGAACACAAACTACAGATTTTGTACATTGAGAATAAGTTTCTCTTCAGCTGGTTGTAAACACAGTTTAGAAAAAAAAAGCTGTTGTGCATTTTGATTTAAACTGGATTCAGTTTTGCTGTAAAATGAATCAGCTGCGGGGGCCTGCAGTGATAGATAGAGGCTCTGGCTCAGCCACCCAGAACATGCACATAATTTCTGCAGAACAGGCCAAAGCAGACCCTACAATCACTGCACTACAGCGTGTTACACACCTGTACCAGTCATAGAGGTCAATCTGAATCGCCAGCTCCTCCAGAGACACCTCTTCATTCTTCCAAAAGGGGATCTCAGTTGTTTGCCTGACCAGATTGTCCAAGAGACTTTGCAGTTTCTGGACAACATGCAGGTAGTCTGTCTGCTTCGTGAACATCTCCTCCAGCACCAGCAAGTTGGGTTCCACTGTTTGGTTCAGGGCCACTGCAGTATCCAGCACCTGGAGTATGGGAAATTAAAAAGAGGGGGGAAAAAAGAAAAAATTGAAGGACAGGAAGTCAAGGAAGTTAAAGGGAAGTCATTCCTACTAGCAAGTCATGGACAGCTTCCAGATTACCAGTCCTATGCTTTAAGAGGTTCAGACTGCTTACCCTTCAAAAGCAACTTAAAAGCATCTATAATGGAGATTGTTTGCAAGTAGCCCAGTGATGGTACTTTAGTAGAACCTTTAACACACATCCACACTTTGCAGCCATCAGGGTTGCAGTGTGATACCATGAAATTAGAGGTAGCACAGGAACAAATGTTGGTACTAAAATGCAACATTTTACTAAGAGATCTGTCTGCTTTGGCCTGCCTCCTCTTCCTGTTGTGGAAGAGGACTGATCAGAAGCTGTTTTTAAACCTAGCAAAGAGAAGACTTCATTGAACAAGCTGTGTTTGCTTTGGTATTTTTAGAAGAGCTGGAGAAATCACCGCGCCATTAATGGAAATTTTAGCACATGTCTAAGCCCAGATACGAACGAAAAACAGGAAGAGAAAAAACAGGCGCAGCCAGACTGGAGAGGAGAGGTGCTGAGCAAGTCTGCTCGTTCCCACCCTGCCCCTATCTGCTGCCATCCCTCCCGGTGCTCACCCGGTCCTGGACGCCGGCCACGGTGCGGTTCGCATGGCGCAGCGAGTACGTCAGCCGGTGGATGCCGTCACTGGTCTCCCCATTCCCGTAGAATCCCACAGCGATCCCAGCACTGCGGAGAGAGAAAGCAAGAAAGGGGAGAGTTAAAGCTAACAGGCAAGTTGTATAACACGGGGCTACAGCACCCCGGGTAGGCACATCGGCACCTTCCACAGGAAGGGAAGCTGCTGCCTCCCAAAGGGAGCCTGAAGTGATTATGCTCCTCGGTAACCGCTGGAAAAATACAGCTGTAAACATTCACAGCCACCAACTGTCCTCAAAACATCCCTGTGATGATGGGCAGAACACAAGATGCATATTTCATTCATGGTAAAATAATGAAAATCTGTCAGAGAACTGCGTGGTTGTCGTCCGTGGCTGGATCTGAACTCCCAAAAATCCAGCAAGCCACGCAGCTCTCCAGTGGCTCGTGCAAGAGCTGCCATTGCTGTGTCAGGTGACGTGTGCTCTCTCTGGACATGAAATGCGCATTGTTTTGTTACATTTGTTTAAAGAAGGACACAAAGAGCTTGCTGTGACGGCTTGCCCATGGTGGTGGTGGTTCCTCTAGATACATTTTGCATGCCCTTTTCTCTATCCTGTGAAGTATCTATGAAAATCATCTTGATTTATGTTCCCATTAGAAACATTTGTGTCACACTGATTTACAGTACTGGGAAGGGAGACTTAATAACTTACTGGGACAAAAGGCTTATTTATTTTTAGAGCAAGTGAATTTCAAGCTTGCAGACACAATTCAACTCCAGCTGCTTAGCAAATTACCACCTATCAGCTGATTTGCCATAACTGTCCACACATATCAGTCTGGCCCAATTATGAAGTAAACCATATTAGCTTAAGCCTCACTTAAAGGAGGAAGATCCTGTAAATGAGTTGCAACCAGAGGATTATCTCATGCAAGTCAGCAATACCTCTCCTATTAAGATATCACTGCAGGAACTCATAGTTCCTCTTCCCAAGCCCGTATTTCCCAATAATAGAGGAGGAAAGAACTTGTGAAGGGATCACACAACTAAACTCAGAGAAAACAAACATTACCAAGACAGTTTTTCTGTTCTCATGTCATATTTAGCTTGAGAGCATTCACGGTCTTTTCTAGGAAGGTTCTCAAGACACCAAGGTTGTGTTTGTGGTAGTGGAAAGCAAAGTGGTGGTGGTGATGGTTTTGTTGTAAATCCAAAAGTTATTCTGGATGAAACATTTAGTTTCTTCACAACAACTTTGTGCTTGGGTTATAGCATTGCCCTTACAAAGTGGGTTTGAAGAAGGAATCAAAGAGGAAGGAAACAAGCCAAACAAGAGCTTCCAGAACAAGTAAGTGCCTTTGTTTAACAGGAAGGGTCACCAAAGGACATTAGGCTTTCCTTACCACCATCACCACCCAGCTGGGAAATGAACCCAAGCAGGCAGGCCAGAGTGGGCAGACCCTTGCACAGATCTGCTCCAGCATGTTCATCAATATGCAGTCCAAACAACTCTCTCTCCTCTCCTGCATCCATCCCTCCTTTGCTGGGCTCATCTACTTCCAAAGAGTGAGCAGAACAATACAGTTCACCTGGTCATATTTGTACTTTCTCCTCATTCGTAACGAGAAACAGAAGGAAAGTTCATGAACTGGAAGCGGATCCACTAGGAAAATCTGTGTCAGCCTCATGCTTTTTCCAGCAATTGAATCTCCATAAATTATAGAGAGCTTGGCCCATAAAAGCCTCAGCTGAGGAGTCTTCTAGGGACATGAGGCAGCCTACATGGTATATAAAAAGAGAGGTAGCAGGTATGGAACTCTAAATATTTAGCATTAATAGAAGAAATGAGCCTTTCTTCACGAACACCATTCCTCAAACATTTTCCTAATGCAAATTATGCTGATAACTAAAGAGAGAAAAGCCCTCTGCATTCCTCCCTGGTTGCAGCTATTATCAGAGCTTGATAACGCATGCCTGGGATGCACGGGGGTGGAGAGGATAAAAAAGACACCACCCCTCCTCCCCCTGAACTAGAGAGATTACAGATCCATGTACAGATCTTAATACTTACAGTATTTAACACTGCACATTACAGATCCATGTACAGATCTAACCTATGCCCAGGATAAAGGCAACTCAGCATCCCATCGCAGCAACTGCAAAGCCATGCCTTGAATTTCCCCTTGTCTTATCAGAGCAAACAATTTCAGACAGACCCTTTCATCCTCCTGAGCTGCAGAAAACTTTAACAGTTGTTTCTACTATAGACACCAAATAAATTCCAGAACATTCTTGACACTGAATAAGGCAGATCTGACCCTTTTAATTAGCGAGCAATTTCTATTCAGCCTGTTACATCTACTAGAAGCCTACTCTTTCAGCAAAGACTTGGTAAGTGCCCAAAACCTGCTGCTTGGCTCTCAGTATTCCCAGCACAGTAACACCGTTTTGATGAGAAGGACTCAGAAGCAGCACTCTGAAGTAGCAGCAGATACATTGTCCTTAAAGATGCAGCACAGGGAAGTACATTAGCCAGGTTACTCAGAGGTACCAGCTATGAAGAGGTGGCAACCACAGGCAAGTGACTTGAAACTCATTACCCTGGCAGAACTACCCCAGCAGCCTTCCATGGGCTTCCCATCCATCCCTGCACCAACCACAGCTCCCACTGCCCCAACCCTCCAGGCACAGCCACTGCTCCTGAAAGAAAACACTACAGCAACAAGAACCAGGATAAAAGCCATTTGATCCAAGTAATAAATTTCTCCAGACATGAGGCTCACACATTCACTGGAAACTACACATACAGCATTAATTGTTTCATTACTGCCCATTACTGGCAAAAGCCAGCCCTGCATTCACACCCTGTGCTAGCAAGGGGCACTTACACAGCCATTCCTCCTCCTGGGAGCAGGCTGTACAGTTTTGTGGCAGTTCCCTTTCTATCACTCTAAAGAGGGAAGGAAACCATTCCAGAAGCCAGGCCAGGGGCAGCTGCCTGGACTCATGCTGTGACCGAGGAGGGAGCAGAGCTGAAGGGCAGGCAGTGAGGGAACTGCTGCTGCTTAGTTTTCTGTTTGCATTTGGCTTCATCTAAATCCAACAGTTGTTTCAAATCCCTGCCCACACACGCTGATATGAGTTGCTATTGTTTAAAGCAGATTTAAGGATTTACACTAGTTTTTAACTACCTTTTATATGATTAAAGGGAAACAGAGGGGCTCCTTCCATTTAAGAGCATTCTTCCAAAATAAAAATAGATCAACTCATCCTAACCCAACAGCATAAGTCCTTGAGGTCAGGACAAATCACATGGCTTCTTGCACGAACCCCAGGAGGCACAATACCCTAAGATACAGCAGATCCATCTCCCAGTACAGGATGACAAAATCATCACCCAATGGAGAAGCCTGTATTTTTGTCACACAGCTTGGATACAAGCACATCATTCCTGAATGACACAGCTCTTTTCCACCCTAGCATCCTCTGGAAGATACTCCAACACAGTTTCAGTGCTCTTATAGGAAAGTCATCTCCATTTCTGCCAGATTTGCTTTTGTCACACTCCCCTCCCTAGCACACACACACCTCTCTCCTCCCAAATCTATACTATCCCATCTCCAATTCCTCCTTCCAAAATTACCTTTATCAGTCTCCTGTCACTTCCACTACCATCACCACCTCTCCCCTGCTTTCCTTCTCATTCTTATTTTTGAATAAAATCTTAAAAAAAAAAATCAATCTATCAGGCTCTTACAAGCCATCTAAAAAGTTGCTCCTGCTGCTCAACAGTGCACTTAAAAAACCACGATAATTTTGGTAAGTTTAAGGAAACTCACTTAAATAAGTCTAGAAAACATTGTACTTCTGAACTTAATGGTCTCACCACCAGTGCACACCCACAGAAACCCACTAGATAGTAAACTATCAGCTCCTCAAAGAGTTATACAAGTGAGACAGAAGAGCAGCATGCCAGCATTTCTATGTATTGCTGCAGGTACAACAGTGTGATATAAAGGCCTGCAGGTTGTACCCACACTTCAGTGTCAGTTTTCAGCAAGACTCAAGAAATTCGAGTCTGGAGAGCGGCTTTCCCATGGTTGGCATGCAAGAGTCACATGGGTTTTGGACACCCCTCGATAAAGAACCAGAAAAGGCAAATCAAGTGTCAATCTGAATTTGCTTGGAACACGACCTGCAAAAAAAACAAAGAATGTTTTCCAGATTTACACAAGATATACATGAACAGCAGCACATTAATCTGATACAGAGAGCACATATGTGCCTTCTGGTGACGAGATCCTCCTGCTGTAATACCCACACACACAGCAAAACCCCCCTGGGTACCCAGCCACCAGTCTGAAAAGATGAGCACTAGCCATTCAAATCACATCCTTAGAAATGAATAATCTAACTACACCAAGTCATCTTTAATTACAGGAACTTCTTATGAAGAACCCTTTTTAGACTTCTCGTTCTCAGGAGGAATGTTAATTTGTCTGTCTAATTACCACCTTGCACTTTCGCACCAAGGGAAAGTGCTATTACTGGCACTTGAGAAAGCAAGTTTTCACCATTTATTTGTACCCATTTCTTTCAGGTATCCTCTCCACAAAGCTTTCTTCCCACCCCTGGTGCTGAGCTCCCTTCTGGGACAGTTAGGGTCACCTAACTGGTGGGTGAGGTGACTTATAAGACAGCTCCCCACATACAGAAATGAAGCACAATTGGTAAGGACTAGAAATGAACTAAGTATTCAAGGAATAATGTAGGCTAATAATTCCTGCAGCTTTGTGGCTGGAGTAACTGGGAAGACTCATTAGAGACGTTTTGTTGGAGAGCTCCTGTTAACCAGTTATGCCTCCCTGCTGGCTCAGCATTCTCCCTTTTGCACACTGGAAACATGAGATATTAGGAAACAGTGACCCAGAGCATACAGCAGGATTCACAGTACAAACAGCCCCCTGGGATTAAGTACAACCTAGATAAGCATGTATTAGGCACAGCTGGACTTAACCAGAGTTAACTAGTTCTCAGCTAGGAAGACAACAGTCCACTTCAAAGTACTTGGCCAGACTGGACCAGCTGCTGGTTGGAACCTCTTGTTGTTTCAGCACCCAAGCTGCTCCTCTCCTCTTGCAAACAGTGCTACAAACTGCCTCCCAGGCTGATGTTTGGAACAGCCTTACACCCCACTACAGCAGCTGCTGGTCTTGGCACTTCTGTTACGTGTAACACCCAGCTAGGATAGACTGGTCCACTGGATATATTCTAACTGTTGGTATCTAACTGGGACTTCCTGCTAGGACAGATTAGAGCCCCTGCTTGTTGGAATCTGTATCTGCATTCCCAGACATGTACAGAGTGCCAGGAGGCTCTGGTTCCAGGGCCCTGTGGCATCCAGCTGCTGCAGAGGGGCAGAAAACCAGCCTTGGCTCTGCAGGGGAACAGCAGCACTCAGACAGCACCTTCACTCACCATGATGAACAATGAGCAGGTTGGTACCAAGTGTGCTGACTTCAGGAGGAAATTAAAAACTTAATTAAAAAAGTCAAGACAAATATTCACCCAATATCATGGTAGATTCTAAGTTCTAAGGATATTTCTGCATTTAATAATACTTGCAGAAACAAATGGTACACCAGCAGCTCAGATTTTGAGGAAGCCTAAGCAGTTTTCCAGCTTGTGGACTTGACAGAGTTGCATCAAGTTTACCAGAATTTATACCCAGACTTTCCAATTTTAAGTTGTCTCACACATGCTCTGGAGAGATGCAGAACACCTCCTTGTCACCCTTTCCACAATTCAAAACAAACACAACTACCACACTGCAGCAGCTGTCTCGGTCACATATGCTGCACAACAATAGCTAACAAGGGCCTGTAGCAGCAGCACAACTATAAATAGCATCAGCCAGAGCTTCTGTAAGGAAGGGTTAGGACCACAGCACTCTCAGTGGATTGGAATGGATGCAGCTGAAGCTCTTAAGCTCACTAAAAGGAAGGTGAATGAGGCTGAGATTTCCTCTTTGCAAGTTGTTCTGTGGTTTGCCTTTCCATTCCAGGCACCTATTTGCAATCAGCAGAGCACAGAAGAGCTCCCTGCAGACACAGCAATAGCGGGTGGTACAGAAGGTCTCCTCCTCAGCCCTGAGCCTCTGCTTCTACAAGTAAATCCATCCCCAGCTGCTAAACTCAACACACAGTGCCTGCTCTGCAGTGTTTGTGCCAATACTTCAAGGATTTGCTATTCTCTTAAGTATGTGCCTCGAAAGAGAAAATACACACGTGCCTCAGCAGCCCTTGAACAGCTGAGCCTGGGCTTCAAACAGGTCACACACCAGATCCACCACCTATCAGCAGGCTCACACAAAAAGTGAACCACAAGGCACCGTCAAACACCATTGACTCACTGCTTCCTCCCCTGACTAAGGGACTGCTCCCAGACCTGCCAGACCTGCAGAGGGGCAACCAAGACCGCCCAGAGTCTTAGACAAGAGTAGATGATGCTTGGAATTGGTAAGAAATGCAGTACTCACACACCCAGAGAGCTCCAGGTATTCATTCTGCCCAAGTCAAAACAAGATCCAAGGCTCCCTCTCAAAGTCTGCAAAGATGTCCCTCCCCCCATCATTGACTTTCTAGGAAATTCTATTAACTCTTTCTACACACGTTCACCACTAATTACTGAATTTTTCTTGGTTTTCAGAAATCCTTTCTTCACCTCATGTCCAAAAGCTCCTCTTGCTCAGTCATAACAGGAGGCATTGCTGACCCTTGAACCATTACTTGGAGTGCCCTTGGAGATGGCACATTAGTACAGATAACTAAATGCATCAGTGTCTTACACAGGCTGCAAAATCTGAACGTTCCCTCCAGCCAAACACCAATCCTTCCAAACCCAAAAGAATCATCTGTGTCTCTTTCTTCCTAATCTACTCTCCCACACAGCCATTCTTTCTGGACACCAGATTCTAAGAAATCTGCATTTAGACCTGATAAACACTTCAAACGTGTGCATCCCGTTTAAGCGATAAGCTCCCAAGGACGGCGTGTCCTTGATTTCTCACTTGAAAAGTATCAAAGAGCAGGACATCAGCTATTCCTTTTCCCACTGCTCGAACCATTAGGCAGTCCAGCAAGTGGTAGAAAGGAAGAAAATACACTACAGATATTTGAAACACACACACATCAAAGGGAAAGAGGGATTACTGCCAACGACCCGTAACTACAGACGGCAGTTCATGCATGGAGACGCACGCAGAGGATACACCACCCCAAACAACTCTGGGGGCACGGACGTACGTACCTGCACACGAGGGTGGCGATGATGACGCACCAGGCCGTGCAGCAGCAGTCAGCATTCAGATGTTCCTCGCTCTTCCGATGGCGGCAGCACAGCCAGAAGGAGTAGAACAGGAGGAAGAGCAGGTCCAGAGCCAGGCAGGAGAGAGCGATGCCACCCAACAGCAACAGGGCCTGCGGGAAACAGAGCCGGGAAACACTCACATCTGGGCACGGCGCAGCCACGGCAGGGGAGCTCAACCAGGGCCCCCCTGTTCGAGGGGCTCTGCAAGGTGTACCTTGAAAACAAGTCATTTTGTGGGTTTGGTGTATGTTTTAAAACATAAACAGGATACTTTCAGTCCCGCTTTCTCCCCTTGCTGCACCCCACTCAAGGAATCCACGTTCTGTACCTAAGCTCTAAACCGCTGAGCCATTTTGTCTGGCCCAGCTAAGTTAATCAGTGAGGGTTTCCTCTCTACTCCTGATCACAGGTCAGCAGATTTAAAGAACAAAAATAATAATAAAAAAAAAAATAGCTCAGCCAGCTGCCTCTCTATCTCTACAGTTTTTTAATCTTCGTGAATAAATATGCAGGCTTATTCATTAGAAATCCAAGTGCATGAGTGGGTTTGAAAGGGGGTGGAATTTATTATACGTGCATGAGATTGATTTTTAAAAAAATTAATCCCCATGCAATGCTTCTGTTCAAGGTAGACCCAGAATAAATGCTAAAGCCTTCCATATACCATCCACATATGTAGGTACAACAAATGTGGATGCCACAGACACACTGGCTTGAAGCTGTCACAAGCTGAATTAGTGTGTTATACCTACTTCTAGTCATGTTCCGGGGAGGAAAGGGAAGCGGTAAGTGTTTAACTCCATTCCTATTTCTTTTTATTTGAAAAATGCTGGCTGAAATCCAAAAATGCAAACCAGTTTTGCTAGGTACAATGAAATAATTTAAATCCATTCTAACACCAAACATAGCCACATTTACTTGATTCATTCAGATGTGCGAAAGGATATCATTTTACCCATAAGCTTTTTTGGATAAACCCTTGGTAGTGGTGACAAAAGCCAGCTTACTAGAAATTACTCAAATGTCTGGAAAGGGTCCAAGTCACCTACTGCTGCCCCAAAATCGGGGAGACAGACATAGATCTGTATCAGCAAACCTAGAACAAAGGTTTGGGTTCTTAAATCCGTATCTCTTTTCCTCCCTATGCAGGAATTCCTTAAAGAACATTTATATGCTTCCTCCTGATCGAAACAATAACTTCCTCCTGATCAAAGTAATATAACAAAGAATGCTGAGATTAAAGTAAGACTCTCAACAAAACTGGTGACTGTTTCTAACAGGGTCTGGTAGTAACTTGCTCTTTGTAGGCTTTTCTTTCCCCTCCTTCCCCCGCTCTCTGTTCCATAGGTACTCCCTGCTGAGTTATTATCCTGGCAAACTATACGAGCCACACAACGTCCTTCCCAGCCAAGCAAACGTCAGCCATACATAACGAGATCCATGCTAGTTAAACCCCAGTGCTGCACCACAGACACTCCACATAGCCACGTGCTTTTTTGCTCTCCCAGCCTTAAGAAACCCACCCAAAGCCCTTCAGGCGCCCCGGGACGGGGGATTTTACAGGTGCTGCTTTCCCAAACCGAACGGCAGAAACTCAGTCCCGTTGCAGAAAGTGAACTTCGGGATCTTTACCAGAGAGGAGTGGGGGGGTTGAAGGGAAAAATCCCTATCCCCCTTTCCCATGCTTTCACCAGATGGTGTGAGCGCTGCTTGAGATCCTGAGCAGAAAGGGGCCTCCGAGAGGGAAGCTGCGCTCGGAGCCCCACGTTCTCCCACTTCTGAAGGCTTGCCATGTACGAGCACTCAATACTAATTTAACTAACACATTTGGCATACCAAAGCTCCTCAGGGATATTCTTTATTTTTTAAACATGTCAGGCTGCTGTAAGGCAAAGCTTTCCTGCCCTGCTCGCCTGCACTTCTTTCTTCACACCCTCAACCCTCCTGCACATGCGAAAAGACATTACTGTGGAAAGACGAGCTCAGCTGAAAACATCCTCCCAGCAACTCTTTATCAGCAAAAAATTCACACTGCAGCTCCAGATGTGTAGGGGAACAGCCCCCATTAAGAGGAAATAAAAGGAAATACTTTAAAAAGAAAAAGGAAAAATTAATATTAAAGACTGCCATGCAGCAAGCAACCTGAAGTTCTTGCTTTCAAGGGATGCTTAATATATGCTTTAAATTTGCATCTGGCCAAAAGGACTTGGCTGGCCACTGTACCACAATCTGCATTTCATTTTCCAGAGAAAATTTGTTTTCCATTAATGGATATGTGCCATGACAACAAGTGAAATCATCCAGCAGAGCAGTTATTAATCTTTCTGACTGATGAGTCAGTTTAGGACCCAGAGACTGGCTGGCAGTGAAAGCCTGGTTGCAACCAAAGATATGCCTCTGCCTGCCTGTCAGGATTAAACTACAGTATTTAAAAAAGGGGGGTTGAGGCCGGATAAACCCTCAGACACTCTATCCTGCAACAGTAAATCTGGGACTCGGTTATCCAAGGCCACATTATCCTGAGTAAATGTAAAATTATGCACTGGGCCTTTTGCCACAAAGGAGCATCAATTCGTCTTCGAACATTTGCTGAGCTATCAGAACCTTTAAAGCAAATGATGCATGAACTGCCCTTACAGGAAAATGGAGACAACTTGGAGGAGTAACATTTTACCACAGCGCTGACACTAATGGCAGAAGTGGAGACAGAGCAGTCCCTGAAAATCAGTGTAAATCCAAGTGGTATCTGCCAGACTGGCAGGAGACGAAGCTACAGTGTCAGGAAGCACTTTCAAAATAAAAGTTAATAGCTGTACACAGGGAAGTACCCACAAGAGCATTGCTAGTTTGGAAAGGCACCACAAAACCTGAATGTGCTCCATCTTGTGCAGGGACGGTGCTGCAGTGTTACCAGCCTCTCTCAGCTCCAGTATGGTTGCCAGGATTAATGGTATTTATCCTCTCCATGGGAGTTAAGGAGCCAAAAAAAGGGCAGAAAACATCTAGGTCCTCATGCACAGAAAGGGGCACCATCACAGTAAGGAACAAAGGACACGACAAAAACATCCCCCACAAAACTACCCTGGGGGCTGGTTAACTCTTCCATGTGGTGTGGGGATGTCCCTGGGAATAGTATCAGCACCTATGGGTATATATGTAGATCAGCCTTCAGTTAATTCAATCCTTGGTCTCCTAGACCATGCCTTGTGGTCCCGAGGTATCAAATAAACCAATAAACAGCCTCGTCTACTGGATGAAAAATCTCCATACAAAACAGCCGCTTTCAGCTTGCAAGTTCCAAGTGACCCACACCATTAGTTACCTGAAATACCTATGGACTGTGGTCCTGGAAGGCTAATTTTAGCTGCTGAGACTGCACTTAAGGAATGGATAGTTCATCACATCCTACAGTCGCAAAGGAAGAGATCTACATAAGAACATGAGACCAAATACAAGATATACTTACTTCCTTAGTAACAGGGAAAGCCTAAATAAAGCCACGATGCACTGTAATGCTGGAGGTAAACACTGGGTTGTATTTATGTTAAATTTCAAGGGCTTTACCACTGCCTGAAGTGCTGTTCATTCATCACACAACTGTACAGGAGAGCATTGGTTTAATGATCCTTCTTCACACCATCATGTCCCCTCTGCCATGAAGGCTACAAGAAGTCCTGGCAGCAGAACAGGTTTAGGAAGTTAATTCTGAACACACAAAGACTCAGAACACTCCATGTGTCAATCAAGCACAAGTTTTACCAATCTCAATCTATCCAACTTCCAGTTAGCACATTCTTTAGACCTGGACTGTACTAACAGCAGCATGTTGTAGAGAGCAGCTCTTCACATAGGATAGATGATTGCTATTCTACTGTTAGAAAGTCCACTAAAACTCATAAGAAACCCGACAGCAAAGAGGAAGCCTTCAGGTGGTTCCTGAGAAAGTTTCACTTTTAATCTTCCATTGATGATTTTCAAGGTATTTCATCTTAAAACTTCATCATTTCAACCAACAGGGCAAAACAGCTACAGCTTTTGAGCTCCTCAAGAACACAGCTGTCTTAATCACTGCCGGATTGAGAATGGTTTGTAGTTTCACTTTAAAGTTCACTTTTGCCAAAAGAAAGCTTTCCACTGAATCTGCAACTATTTTTTTCTGCATTTCCACGCAGCGATTTCAGATTGTGATAATGAAACAGAGGGAAGAGGTTAAAGGAGTGTGGGAAGATAAAAAAGTTCACCCAGAAGAACAAATGAAGCTACCTGGGCTGCTGCCAAAGGAGCACTCATCTCTATTTATTCCATGAAGGACGGAAGTCATCTTAGCAAGAAAAGAAACTGCTGTGGGATAGTGTCATGCCTACACAACTTCCTACACTGCCTTTTTTTTTTTCCCCCTGCCTTTGGGATATATCTTTAAAAAGCTTACGTAGTCATAGATAATAAGCAGCTGTCCTACCAAACTGACTTTAACTGATTTTTTTTTTTTAAATTCAACTGGCACCACAAGGAGCACACTCTGACATCCTCGTCAACTTCTTCTGAACATGCTTGTGTGTTCAGAGACCTGATTTTCATTTCTGAAAAACGTTGTACGAGGTGTTTGTTGAGATACTTGAGTGTCCCAGGATGTCACTCATCCCGCAGCCCCTACAGAAGGATGCAGGCTTTGGTAGGGAACACAGCCAACCGTGTATTGGCAAATGTGATGTGGGGGGAGGATGTGTAAACCTCTGCTGATCTCAGCACTAAACCATCCCTATCTCCTCTGCCTGGGGACGGGCCTTCCCAGGCCAATTACTGCACTCAACACAGTGGAGGAGCAAAGCTGGGCAGGAAACGTGCTGTGGAAGAAGCTTTTCCCACGGTACTGGGGTGTATTCTCCTCCAGGAGGGATCCCTCAGCAGCATGGAAGAGCACCATGGAAACAGAGGACAGGTTCCACTGTGTCATCCCCTTACACAGACATCTCCCAGAGAAAGCACACTGTTAACAGAGTGCAGCAGAGATATATTTAGGGCAAGTCCACACTGGAGCAAGCAATATAGGCCAACACTTTGCCTTTAGCTTTTTTTGTCTGTTGCTTTTCCTTTCCGGAAAGGAGGAAATGCCAAGGATTATGTCATGCCTTTTTTTCCCCTCCTTTTTTTTTTTTTTTTTTTTTCACCTTAAGA
>VXAY01007483.1:834932-970499 GCA_013399855.1 Oxyruncus cristatus | reverse complement strand
CTTTTTTTCCCCCCCTTTTTTTTTTTTTTTTTTTAAGTCACCTTAAGACAATGCAGCAGACATTAGAATAAAAACAGATCTGCAGCTGAAACCTCTCCTAGCATGACTAGATAGCTCCATTCCATTTACCAAGTCGGTTAAACGACCAGGCCAGTCTCCTCAATGTTGTGAAGCCTTCTACATAGGAAAGGGCATTGCACAGTTCATTGGTATTAGAGCTGTGAACTAAAGCCACTTTAATTAAAAATGAGTGTTCACACAGGGTTTTAAGGTAGTTTAACTAGAATGGCCTTAATTCAGAGTAGTTTAGTTCACTTTAGTGCATTTAAAGTGGTTCTACTAATCTATTTTGAATTTATTCCTCCAGTTAATTCAGATTAATTTCTCAAGTGTAGGCAACAAATGAGAACAAGGCTAGGTTGATTACAGATTCATCATCACTTCCTACATACTAACATTCTGACCCCTTATTTCACAATTAAAGACTCAACACTGCCTTTATAATTGGTCCAATTCACAGAAGCCACCAGGGCAGAGGCCAAAAAGATACAAACTTTCTGATCCTTTGCTTATTGCAGTGACCAACTCAATACAATCCTTGCCAGGATTTTGAGAGCTGTGGTTAAATAATGTAGAGCACAGGTACATCTGCACACCTCAACTTCCACAGGTTACACAGGGGCAGGTGCTAGAATTCATCAGAGCAGTTCATATCACACACCAAAGAGATGGAAAGCACTGAATAAAAAGGATTTGCTTAACAATTGGGTTGGATATTTTTTTCCTGCCCACGAATGCAGACCTAAGCCGTGCTAATCAGCAGTGAACACTGGAGTCCTATTGGGTTGAAGTCAAATAACAATCCATTTATTCCCTTAGCTGTTACCATCTCAGCAATCTCCATCTTACACAGCAAGGAAACATTCCCAGAGGTAAGGGGGTCCTCTAAATTGGATGTTCTTATCCCTAGTTTCTCCATAATGCTGGCTGAAAGCTTCTATGCACTACAGCGATGAAAAGAATGAGACACTCTCACCAAATTCAGTTTCCAGTGACAGGTCCCCACAGACTAAATCTTTATTAAATGAGGCTTAGCTCAGAACTGGCAGCTTGTCAAATGAGCATTCTCACTGAAAAGGCGGATTTCCTTTCTGGGGATTCTGCAAATTCCCTTGCAGGGCTCTAAAAAAACACCACTATGGATGCATCAGTGTTCATGCAGGTCTTCGCCCCAAATTCCAGAGCAGCAAAACGTGTAAGGAATCCTCATGGGGACAGGCCTTCAGCTTCAGAAGATTATTTCTTCCTAGTATTCCCACTTGAACAAAGATAAAACCACTAGTTAACTTTGTCTGAAGACAAGAATCAGATAATTATTTGGAATGCTGAGGTGAAGGGCACCAAAAGGATAGCTGGAGGAATTTGGTGGGTGTCCTGCATCACTCACATCCAGCTCAGCCATGGTAGATCTGCACAATTCCACCAGACATTCCTTTCCCACAACAGATTAGCTCACACATTCCCCCCAGACAGGGCTCCTCTACTCAAGATCTTTCAGAAGCCACTTGATTTCCTTGGTTAGAAAACTGTATCATCCATTAACGTCTTAAAACACAATCTCCCTGCAAGGTAATTTTCCAGCAAACGGGATAATGGAAAGAACCCCCATGCTATAAAGGAAGTATGAATTTAATGCTCCTACAACTCGGGGATAAGCAAGCATTGCCTGTGTTACCTGGCTCAAGCCCAAGCGCTGTATAAATTCCCATGCCAAGACAATTCCCAGCCCCAGCTCTGCAGCAGGAGCTCAGATCTGCTCCTGCTGGCCTGGAAGTCCATGAAGGCAAGACATGGCACTGCCAAGCTGCCTGTGCATGCAGGCAGGGACCTGGGCACACTTGCACAGCCCAGCACGTGAGTGAGGCAGGATTGGTGTGTTAAAAAAATAAAAAAAAAAGCGAAAAAAAAGAACAGGAAATGCTTAGGCCTGAAGCCCAGTGACTTAATCCAATTTCCATCCTCTTTCCCTTCCCCCTCCTACAACGTGTGCTCTTGGAGACAATACACTTCATTTAGATGGGGAAAAAATACTCTCTCCTGTGTGCCTGTCCTTGCACTCTATCAAGCCAAGTGCTGGGACACTGCATTTTTTTATCTGTCTATTCTGACCACTCATGCTCTGGCATGGATACCAACCTCAAGGAATTTCTTCCAAGACTCCAGCTGTACAGAGTGTGCTTTCCTCCACGTTAGCTGCTCTTTAGCTGTTGCTGCTTCTAATCAGATTTGGGTTTCAAACCCAAATGTTCATATTGCTCCTGTGAATTTCAAGAGTTCTCCACAAAGGTTGAGTCTCTCAGTAGAGGTGATTACATGCACCGTCTGCAAGTCTCCTGTTTCTCTGTAGGATCTAAACCCCATCCCTTTCCAGGAGAGGTGGCACCAGTTAGGATTAAATGCTGTATTTAGGCTCACTGCAACTTCTTGATCTTCTTAATCACCTCTTCTTAAACCAGCCAACCAAATCTGAGGTGATCGGCTACTGCGGAGTTTGCAGACACTGAGCTCAGTCCTCAGCTCTGATGTCCTGGCAGGGAGGTCACTGCAAGCTGCACACACCGTGCAGGACCCCCTCAGCTGGCAGCCATCAGTCTTGCACATGCCATTTCTACTTGGAAAAGGACAAAAAAAGGCATTGGGGTGGGGGAGGAAAGAGCATGGAAATGAGTAGAGCCACCCCTAAGTGGAAGAGAAAACAAAAACCTGTCCCAGCTACGGAAACTTTCTCCAAAAGAACATCAACCCATCAACAGGATTAGCCCATCCCATCATCAGGGATGGCAGTGTTTCCACTGTAGATAATGTGGTTCTGCCCACTGCTGCCATTATTTTGCATTATTTTGAACTTGCTGGCCTGTTTCAGGCACCATTTTAATCCCATTTATGTCCTGGAAGTTTTGGCACCGTGCATCTACAGCTGCACACTATAAACTTGAGCGCACACATTTGCTGCAGCGAACCACAAAAGTTATATGGAATAACAGAGAGAGAATCCAAATTGGAATGGAAACTCTTAACATCAAATTGTTACTAATGTTAGACTTGAAAGGCGACTTAATGTTGCCTTTTTTTTTTTTTTTAATGTATACAACTTGTTCCATATCATTAGCACCATGAACACCACAAAGAGGTCTTTTTCTAAACAGCAGCTATTAGGAAAATGTTTAAGCCACAGTAAGAAGCCCAAGCACACACTTTGGCATTTGGAGGTACGTAAGTTTGAAAAAAAAAAAAAAAATTAATTAGGAGGAAAAGAGATACTTTCTGGCCAAGATAACAAATCCACTGCAAATGGCTTCATAAACGGTTTCTATTAGCACGAAATGGGCAGGAAGGTAAGTTGCAATAATTTGGCTTCTGCATTTATATGTGATGGGAATGGGTTGGACTGGTGTACTCAGGTGCCTTTAACATGGAGATCCACGTCCGGTTTGTGCTCAGTTTTTAACCTGAAATAAATTTTCCGAACCAAGAGTGAGAAGTTTGGAACAACGTGAAAATGACCAAGAGGAAAAAACAGAGCACTGAATTTCCACTGATAATTACCCCATCCGGCTTCACTGGCATTTGTCTACACAGGCAAAGCAGGTCAAATGGCTGTTTACACAGCAAAAAACTTAGTGCAGTTCAGAATGCACGTTAAGCCTACTACAGTGCGAGAGAATAGCAGTCGATTACATTAGCAAATTACACCGGTCTGGCTGCCCTGAGCACTGACCTCTGGGAGGGGATAAAGAACAAAATCAAAGGCACACTGCCCTACATCTTGAGAAAGTCATGGCCCACTGTGCTACAGCCAGCAGCCCACATGACATCTTCCTTAAAATAATTTGTATCCAAAGCCAGCTTTAATGTAGTATGTCGGTCATGTGGAGAGGCCACGGAGAACTGGAAAGGGGCAACATCCTATAGGGATAGCTTCTGTAGGTTGGGAAAGGGAGAACAGAGACCTCTGACCCATCTATTGACTGTGGACCTGCACTGACCTCCTTGCACTAACAATGCAAACGTGCCACTTAACTGTCAGAGACAAACAAGTGCCACACTTCTCACCATAAATTCACTCCAAACTGCCCCTTTGAACTACAGTCAGAGATTAAAAAAAGAAAAGAATTTAAAAAAAACCACCTTGGGAAAAAGGAGGAAATTTGTTCCTTCAACTTAAGCTGTAGCTTTCCTTCACACAAAAGAGGGTCCTTCATGTGCAGGAAAGATTTCTGTATTGAGTCGTCTTTGGTTTTATTTTGGGATTTTTGAGTTGCCTTTTTTTCCTTTTCTTTCTTTAAAGAAAAAAAGCTCTCAAAAAAAAAAAAAAAAGCCTCCTCAGGGACAAAGACAACCAATATTCACTATTGAGAACCTTCAAACCCAGGAAAGAAAATACCATAGAGGGACTAACAGAGGAAGCAGATCAAAAAACTACCCAAGCTAGCCAAGACCCACCACAGTCACAGCTGGAGCCCGTGTTTCTGCACCACTGACAAGACTGGGAGCGTCATTAACCACTTCTCCCCAGCCTGCGCAAGGGAGGCTACAGAGCTGAGAAAGGCCTCGTGCAGGCTCCTGGCCAAATGTGAGAAGGGATTAGGGCCTCCTCCAGCAGCTATCCTGAAGGGAAATGCACTCTGAATAGAGAGGGCTTTCTTTACAGCTCTGCCCATGAGCGCTGCAGAGCTGCAGATGGCCCTGTCAGCAACCAGGGTCAAGTCAGAGGCTGCCCCGTCAAGGGCAGCGTTCTGGCGAGTGGTCGCTGCCTTACCCCTCTGCTTCTGCTCCCCAGCCATCGTGCTGACCAAAGGGGAGCCCACGCTTTTTAAATTCACCTCCTGAATGCCATTCAGGAGCGAACAGGGACACGGCCAGCAGTGGATGAACTTACACATTAAAACCCCTTGCGGATACAAAGCAAATATGGTGCTCCAACATGTATTCACAGAGGGCATCCACTGCATCCACCCTGCTCTGTGACTCCAGGGTTGAGCAGCTCTCCCTGCAGTTTCTCCATTTCCCCACGGAGCTGGGGGAAAGAGGGGGATCTGTCTCCTTTCAGCTGTTTCAAAGCTGTTCAACTCTCTAAGGGTTTGCCTGCAAAGCTGAAAGCTGTCATGGACCGCTGGCCTAAAAAAAAAATGTCAAGTCCTGGGTCTATATCAGCTATTTACAGACAAGTACACCTCACTTTTAGCTTCCTTTACCACCAAGTCTGGGGCACAGGGCTATTTTGCTGTAATAGATGTTACATCAGTTAAAAGAAGGAGGTGTTCTCCCCCTGTGTCTTAATGGGATTTTTCAACAGCTGCTTTGCTTTTCCAGGACATACCCATCTTATCCACTAGAAATCAATGCACTTTATAGGTAAACTAATACACATTATGCCTTCAGAGATCCTTTTATCCTGTTCATTAGATCAGTCTTGCTAGGATTCCTCGAGTTCCTGCACAGATACTCATTCACTCAGCAATTCTTCTGAATGACATCTTGAGATTGATTTTTCAGGGAAGTTCCCCGAGTTCTCTTAGGGTTCTGCCTGCACTTATGTCATGGTTATATTTAAAGAAGGAATCCCACTAATGGTTTATAATATGCTCAGGCAGGACAGTATAGACAGAGCTAAATCCTATTAAGCTACTTAAGTTGCTTTCCCCCCTCTGAAGTCATCTGTCAAATGCTGGTCCTAGACATAGCAGCCAACTATCAAACTAGCTTATCAAGAGTCATGCTTAAAATACCAAACAAGACAAAAAAATGCAATCATCACCACACATGAGGAAAGAAACTGGGGCAGTGTGCTGCTCCAGTAACCTCCTGGGATCCCAGAAGGTGGAGAACGCTGGTGATTAGCTTCTCATTACACCTAGATTGTAACCCACTTGCACACACTGGACTTAATAAAGACTAAATAAGAATGACTGTGTCTTTATATGTCAGTCTTGACTATTCTGAAAGGACTATATGGAGAACACATGAATATGAGGTATACTTTTAAAATAGAGAGAGATCACACAAACAGGGCAGGAGGGGGTACCTGGGAAAACAAAGCACCATTCAGCCTTAATTTAGCCCCCCACTGTGAGAGGGGAAAGCAGAATTCACGGTTATTTCATCTCCTTTCCCATTCTATTCTTGAAAATAGGCACCACAGAATCCTGAAAGTTTAATTCCCACAAGTGCTGAACGTCCGCGTTTAAAGCTCCAGCTTTACAGCATTCACTCCACTATGTCAACATGCAACTGCAGCAAGATTTCAGAGATTTGGGATTTTTGGAACCTCAATTCTACAGATTCCATACAATAATAGGAAACAATAGGCTGGAAGAGACCTCTGGAGGTCACTCTAGTGCAACCTGCTGCTAAAAGTAGGGCTAATTTAATAGATGGGGTTGCTCAGAGCCTTGCCCAGGCAAGTTCCAAGTGTCTCTTAAGGCTGGAGTTTCCAAAGCTTCCCTCAGCCCCTGCTCCAGCACTACAACGAAAAATGCTCCTAAGTGACTGCCCCCACGTGCCACTTCCCATTTCAGCTTGCGGTTGTTGTCACTGGTCCTTCTGCTGGGCACCACCGAGAAGAGCCTGGAACCATCTTCAGTTATGCAAAGGCTGCCCATGGATCTGTCCTTCCTCCTTCTCCACTTCAGGCTGAAGGGCCCCAAGCCTCCCAGTCTCCCCTCACAGGTCAGGCTCTAACCATCTCAGTGGCCTTTCCCTGCACCTGAGGAGCACCTCTCCTGCACTGGGGCCCCAAACCATGAGGTAGGAACACAGCATTCATGCTGGCACACACAGCTGGAGGAGAGTCCATGCATGTGAAATGGCTGATGACCCCACTTCGGGCTACTTTCAGCTTGCACAAACCTTCAGAGCTCGGGTTCGCCTCCAGCTGCACGACCTACCCAACCTGATATGGTCACCAAGCACCAAAAGGTGACAGATGTCCCCACACACTGGACAGTCGTCCTGAGGGCATGAGAAATGCAGCAAGTACCATCAGGGTCTGAGAGAGAGAGACTCAACAGCACTGGTGTTATCCCTGAAAACAATACAATGAGACAGCTCAGGGGAGAGGAAAGGAGACATAGGGATGGGAAAAGGGCAGCAATAGGGAAGGGACATGCTTCTGACTGAAAACAAGGCACCTCAGGAGTTATTCGGCAAGCCCAACTGCATGGATGCTCGTGCTTCCCATTGGCTGCTGCCTTCCAGAGCTGCACAGCAACGAGCCCGGGAGGTGGGAGGCTGCCAGCACGCATGAGAGCTCCCTGCTCAACCCCTCCTCTGCACCCCCACAGCCCAGCCTGGCAAGCACCGCCACTGCTCCAGCTCATCACAGGATCGATCGCCCGTCCCCCAGCGGAGGTCAACTAGGGAGAGACAGACAAAGGAGGCAGGACCTCGTTTAAACAAATAACAGGGTCAGTGCTGAGCAGCCACACCAAGTTATCTCAACAAAAACAAGATAGGACAACCCCATGTTTTACCTCCATTCCTGGCTCAGGTTTTTCTTGGCAAGCGGGAAGGTAGAACTGCAGAAATAAGGATGGGGTGGAGGGGAAGGGGGATGATGTGCAGCTGTGCTCGTGTCTGACACTGGTCTCCTACCAAAAACCGAGTGCTGCTCTTGTAGGTGTTTCACTTCACTGACGTAGAAAAGTGAGGGAGGAAACGGTCACAACAGAGAGAGTTACCCAGTCTCAGCTTCCCTACGAAAGGGCTCCGATCACAGGGTTCTGGATCACACCAACATTTATAAGAGGAGACAAGAGCTTCTCGCAGAAGGAAAGCGGGAGAGAGCACAGAAACTGGAACAACGTGGAATAGCAACTGATCCAGCTGTTGGGTTTACCACCACCACAGCCACAAAGCAGATCACAAAGCATGCTGTCCATGTGGAGGAGGAAGATTAGTTCGAGTGCCTGAGCAGAGCAGCTCACAGCAGGAGAGCTCATTATAGCTTTCCTCTAGCACAGCCACCTAAACCAAATCCCCATTAGATGTAAGCAAAAATTAACCTAAGACACCCCCCCACACACACACACACAAAAGGATTGGACAAAGAACTCAAATGGAATGAGTTCTTGCAGGCTCTAGCACAAGAAAGGTCTGGATTTCTTTTCATCCAGATCCCAAATCATTATCTCCCAGAAGCACTCAGAGTCAGAGCCAAGCAAAGGGATACAATGAACTCCTCTGCTCTGTTTCCCAGTGTGTGCAGGAGAAGCTCATCACCTGAGCAGTCACTACTGATCAGGTGCATCTTCTCAGACAGGGAGGTCACACAGTGCTGACTCTGAGCTTGCCCCACTCAGTGAGAGGGGGAGAAGCATCAGCACCTCTCCCTTTTGCCATCACACAATGGTACTGACAGCAATTGTTTATGCAGCCTAGAACACCTACCTGCTTCCCGTTACTTATAAACCAAAAGCCAAACTGCTGCAGAAACAACTGTGTTTTATATGTCGCTGCCTCTCCGAAACTGCTGCCCCTCAGCTGATCAAGTGGCACTGAGGCAGACGAGAAGCATTAGCATGAAGTCAAATAGATAAGCTTGGCTCCTGATGACCAAACTCTGAACTGAAATGGGAGCCCCTGAAGCAATCCGTGCTGCCAGCTCTGCTGGGGATAGAACAAAGAGCAGATTTAATATCTTAAAGACAAACCCCACAGATATCCTGCACACAAACATACACACACCCATTTCTGCTGTGGCTGTCTCAGATGGGGAAAAGTTCCAAGAAATACACCACCTTCATACACTTTCTTGTCAGAGAGAAGTAGATCCTGCCAGCCTACTCAGTACAAAAACAATTTAAAAAGTTTTTAGGGACTAAATGTACAAATTCGTTTGAAAATCTGTCACATCATCTACTGGTTCCTTCAAGTAAAAGTAGTTGTAAAGACATTTGATAAGCAGACAATATTGGATTTCTTTATTACTTGGCAGTAGCCAAAAACGTTTGTCATCATTTATATGGGCACCGTTCTCAAGCTTATAAATTACTGTTATTTCTGCATCAACTTGCTTTTTCTTCACCAAGGGAAAAAAAAAAGAAAGGTAAAAAGCATAGTTTTAACAAGTGAGATGTCCCCAGATTTAGCAAAGTACTACTTTCCCCATTAACAGCTGCTGATACATATGAAGGTGTCAGAGGCTTTTTTCTTTCTCTTCTCCAGCATCACCACTGAACGTTTAGCAACAGAATTAAACGAGAAAACCAACATGAAAAGTTGTGACAAGGCAGCACTGTGACGGGTAGGCTGGCTCTCACTGGGCTCAAGCAGTCACTCAGCACATCACTGGTATGATCTCTGAGATGAAGACAATGCCACAGACCAGTAGAACAGAGCCAGGGAAAGAAGGAAACAGTAGGCAGCACATCTGCTTTCAAAACTTGTCATTTACCCCATGCACAGGGGGAAAATATCCAGGCTTTCCTCCTTTTTACAAATTGGCTGTAAATCCCTAAGTCCTCAAATGGTTCTGACTTTGATATCCACTACACAAACGTGCTCTTTAAGTGAGCTCTCCAGAGGTCATCATCTACAGTCTGACCTGCCAGAGCAACGAAGCACAGCACACACAGCTCCACCCGAACAAGCAAGGCTGTTTTTCCCGCTGTGCTTAATGATCAAAGCTCTTCCCTAAAAAAAAAACATGATCCCAGGGGCTTAAGCCCATTTTTGGTAACAGCTAAGATGGGAAGAAAACACTTCTCTTTCAGGATACTTAAGGTGGAAGCAAACACCACACAAGCGATGTGTTCAACTCGTATCACTGGTGCACAGCTGCAAGAATGCCTTATTAAAACCTGTAACTAAATCAAGGAATTCTAATATTCATAACTGAACTTAAAAGCACTACCCTCTGGGATACTAGGGAATTTTCCCCTCAAAGACTGCTCACCTCATTGACAGTCATGTTGCTTTTCATAATCTTGTTCACAAATTCAATCAAGCTCCAGATAAAATCTAATCAAGTTGGACAAGCTGAATTGCAAGGGCTGTCGTTTCAAGTCCTCTAACGGGAGGTCAGCTCAAAGTAAGCCTCTGATGTCCCAGGACTTGAGCAGGATTATTTCATGTAGCTCATTGCTGTAGGCACCAAAGACCATTTTAGCTCCCCAAACTATTTTTAATACTCACTCTAGTGGAGCATTTGATCTCCAGACAAGCTAGGTTTAGTCTTCTGTCCTTTTTGCTCAAATCCATAGTGATTTCTCCAGGCACAAAAAGGGCTCTCCTAAGTATAGGAAAGACCTGCTATTTACAGAACTTGGTTACTATAATTGTTCCTCAGCTTCAGTTTGTCCCTCTGGAAAACATGGCCATCCCTGAGAACTACTGCCAGTCTGGAGATACTGAACATCCTAAAGCAAATATAAAAGCACCCATGGATTGCCAGGGTAAAGCATTTGGGAAGACCTCATCATTCACATTTAAGACACGTTGGTCACTTCAGTTTGTCCTTCAGAGACACCCTATTCCTTTTCTTCTGTCCCCTCAACTGAAGAGACAAAATCTAAGCCATAGTTAAGATCTAAATCCTTTGGCTACTCCCTAGCAAACAGGCATTAGGAAAAATTTATTGCCACAACACTTAAATAAGAGACTCAGCCCTTTTGTATTTATGCATTTCAGACTACAGCATTCAAAAGTATCAACATTAACTTACGGGTTTAAAATGGAGCTCTTAACACTTCTGAACACCGACCTGCATGCTGATATTGTAAAAACACTACTCAAGAGGTTCTGGGTTCTAAAGTTAATGTATAATTTCACCCCTGAAGCCCAGCAACAGCAGCACAACATTTAAATACCATACAAGACAAGTGTGACATTGCAAACCAATGTGACCGGGGTTAAAGCACATCCAGCCATGTCCCACGTGTGGCTGTCACCTGGCTGCCATTCTCCTGGTCACCACGTGTGTAGAAACACTCATTCAGATTAACTACTCTGATGCAGATCCAAGGCAATGCTCTCTATGAAACTGGTGTTGGGGTGGAAAAAACGAAAAGTTTTGTAACCATATTAGTCACAAATTTTATTATAACTAAAATCCTAGGAGGAGAACACCACTTTTTCCCCATCATCATACTTCCATGGATAACCAGGCAGCAAATGTTCCCACTAGCCAAATTCTGAACATTTAAAAAATAATTGTTTCTCAGCTACTGAATGTATAAACAGAACTAACAAGTTTCCAGCCAGCAAGTCCCCTCCCCACCTTCCTCTTGATCACCATGTGTAGCTCAGGTCATTTCCGACCTCAATTCCAGCAGGAAGAGCTATTTCAGCCAGAGCCCAGAAACAAGGAGCCCAGAAACCCAGACTCACTGACTGCACTGCATTAAAAAATCCCTTGGAAAAAAGGCAACTGATGAAAGGAAGGGTGCCTTTATCTCCAACACACCAAACATCTGAAAGGATGTTCCCTCCCAGACACTTCAGCGTATGAAGTTTGGTGCCCTTCCTCTTTTTTTTTTTGGTTAAATAAAGTCTCTATAAAACAAAAGAAAGTGTTTGTTCATTTAACTGTTTATCCAGCTTCAAAATTAAAATATTCCTGCCCTGTCTCCACTCCACGTTGGTCCCTGGTGACTATCTCTAATATTTTACATATCAATATTTCTTTCTAGAAACCAAGCTCTAGGGAAAATGAAGAAGTAAGGAAGCTTGAGCATATTTATCAGGCTTGACACTTCCTATCTGTATGCAGCCCTGGAAAACCATTTCCCTGACAAATGGATGGGCCTCAACTCCTCACACAGCCCCGTATCTTGCTTTCAACCTCATTACTCTTTCAAAGAGGCACAACTCTGAAAAGGGCTTCAAAATGCAGATAGACTTGTAGAAGGGGAGCTTGCAGGGAAGGTGGGGACTGTGGCTGTGTCACAGACACCAGCTGAGCTCCAGGGTCTATGAAGACACTCACACTGCTTGTCCATACTGCTACTGCTGGTCCAACCCTGAAGCAACCTTACCCCTCCACCTCAGACACACTCTGTCACACAGTATGGTCATGCCTGATTTCACAGGTCACATCCAAAGCTTTAATGCACCCTGGTGAGGAGGAGATGCACACACACCACCCAATGAGTGCATCAAATCACAGATAACCTACTGCCACAGAAGTGAAAAACTGATGGCCTGCTCGTGTGGCAACAAGAACAGCTCAAGACTGTTAAAGTGATGGAGAGTGTGGTCTTCAGGGCAAAGAGAAACAAAGAAAGAATGAGCTTTGAAAAGTATTGGCTGGTGTTAGAACTTTAACAGGAATATTACCTGCTCAGCTACAATTCTTCAGGTCACAGAGTAACCAGAAATAAAATGCTATTATAGACTCCTTTCACCAGCAATACAGTGGGTTGTTCTCTTTGCTCTCAGCATTGTTTAAGACTTCAAACCAGAAAGAAGCCATAAAGGGCAGGAAACAGCTCCTCTCGAAGCCAAACCCAGAAGTGTGTTTTTTCCATGACAGTTTAAAAAGAGTTATGGTTTAGAAAAGCCTATGGGCTCACATGAAGATAGAAGTCAGCCAGGAACCTTTTATTTGGTTCCTGAATTCTACTTCTTGATTCAACACCCCAAAATATTCCAAAAGGGAGATTCAACACAAAGCCTGGCATGTCCCACACTTTCCCACCCAATCTGAGTGCCACAGCACCCTGAAGGCACAGGGACTTTGTTCCTGCCCCAGGTTCATGCCAGACGAGGGTTATAACAACTCACCTGACAAGAATAAACAGTGTTTTATGCCTGGATCAGATGCTCAGCCTGGTTCACTGGGCAGCTGTTCAAACACCCTGGGCTCAAGTAGTAGAGCAGCTTCTGTGGGTACCAGGGTTGGTTACACTGTAACTGCAACCAGAGGAACCTCTGTGCTGGTGTTCAAACCTGTTCTCAGCCAGGTCAGCTCCTTGATTTGATCACTGAGCAGCCCCAGAGCGCAAAGTGTTCCAGCCACCCTCCTGCACCACGACCTCAGGAACCACAAACTTCCACTTCAGACAGTTGTGATTAAAGGGTCTAAAGCTGCAAACTTTATTAGGGATGGAGGAGTTGCATCAGTGTCAGGATTTGCCATGCAGGACCTCGGATTTAGGTCCCATTTACACAATGTTGAAACCACAGTTTTGCACTATTTCTCCACTGAGGTCTTGCCTGAAGAGGCTTATCACAGACAAACATCCCTGTTCACAGCCCAAGTCTAACCTTAAATCAGGCCCAGGATGTTAGAATACAGTACTATGCATTTCTTTATCATGTACGAAATACTGCCCAGCAAGCAATGGACATGTGTTTATTTCAAATGGGTGCTGGAAGCAATTTCACCAATGCACACAGCTCTTGGCACTGCAGCACTGGTGCAGCAGTGCCATTCCACAGGACATCAGGAGCGAAGAACACCGTGATGCCATTAAAAAAAACAAACAAACAAAAAACAAAACAAACAAACAAACAAACAAAAAAAAAACCAACAAAAAACCAAACCAAATTTCAAGGCTGCAGCTTAGAGCTGCGTTTTGTGGAAAAGTCAAAAAGCTCATAAAGAATCTTTCACTGACACAGGTAATGCCAGAAAGTGCTGGTCAGAACCTTGTCTCCCATAATGTTTCAAAAACAGATCTGCAACTCTGTAGAGAAGTGGACTCATTCTTCAAAGGTTCAGATTGCAAGTGTGAACCGCCCAGCAAAGTCTGGGCTGCACATAGCCACGGGATTTCCTGGGTTTTCAGTGTACAGAAAAGCAAAACAAAGTCAGTTGGTTTGCATGGATTTCTACAGCATAAAGGTGTTCAGTTTTGATTGTTTGGGGGGGGAGGTTAAAACAACTTCAAAACTTTTGTTCAACTTGTAAGGAAAGTGACAACATTGTTTTCCCCTGGGCCCTTGGAGCATATCTAACACGCACCTGCATGTTGCACAAAGAATCTGAATAAAAAGTCACCACCACGGACAACAAAACTCAAACCACAATAGGACTCGAGAACATGCAGTTTAACTGGGTCATTAGAAAAAACAGTGTTTCCAGACACAGCACAAGGGAGGAAACGTTTCACAATGCTCCACAGTCAACAGAAGAGTGACCTCTCCTAGCACCAGCCCCAGTCTGCGTGTGCTGGCTTGGACAGCACCAAATCCTCCTGTAATTTGCAGATGCAGAAGAGGAAGTGGTGACACTTCAGGCAGCCAAAGCTTTTCTATTAAGTCCAGGATTGAAAAATGTGCAAGACAGCAGAATTATAAGTCACTCGATCATAATTCCAGCAGGAAACACTCTGCTCTTATCGGCATTGCTTCAAGCCACCCTTGTTATGCTAATCCAGTAACTTGTGAAGCGCCCTTGATAGAGGGGCCATTGTGAGAAAAATACGTCCTTCAACATTTGTTTTCATAGCAGCTACATCCATAGGAGAAATTACTGCACAGTTTCTATCTCAGCAGATCACTGCTGGGATCAGTTTTAGAGGCAGAAATGCGAAGTCCACACGCTCTGCTGAAGTTTTGCTGCTTTAGAGCTTCACAGACCCACACCTTGTCAATAAGAACCACTTGGACACAGCCACTGAGCACATTCCATTACTTGGGATTGCTGCTCCCAGCGTTAGCACAGCCAACAGCTCCCCTGTCACTGTCACAGCTGATAACCAGAGGGGGAAGTCATCATGCTGACAAGCCTTCACCTGACAACGCAGCTCTTCGAGGACCATTCAATGCACGACTCACTCACTGCTGCTGACGTGCACCAAACACCAACTTTGTCTAGGAAAAAAAGTGATCCCCACAAGCTAAAAGCAAAATCTGTGCCTTTTATAAAGAGGCACTGACTGCAAATTGATTTCCCTAGTTGTGATAAACTTACCCTTTGTAATCTTTCACCTTGTATTTCATTGGGAAATTTAAGCTGTTTTGGACACCTGATAACGGGGACTTTCCCCGTTTCTCCGCCCACTAAGACACAGTTCATCTCACTACTGCAGTTCTGCATTTTGAAAGCATCACATCCTCCCACCACAGTCAGTAGTCAGCAGCCCTAGACCTTCGACCTTGAAGCCCTTAAACACACTGAAGCCTTCCTTCAGAGAACACAGCAACACTACTCACTGAGGACAAAATTATAAAGAAGTAGAAGGAGGAAGTACATTTTCTTTCACATCCTAAATTGGCTGATAGTTCCCCGCTCAAAGTGTAATCCTGAGCGATGCTTCCCACCAACTCCTTTTTCTTTTGCCTCTAGCTAGGTATGCTGAAATTACTGTATATTCAGTATATTTCTGTGTCTTCTCAATGCTACCTTTTAGATGAATAACCAGTGCTTGAGATGAACCCTTTCTATCCATGAAGAATCACAACAAGTCAGAAGCACTACAGCTGAAGAACCCAACAGGTCAAGCCCAAGGTGTTGCACAGCCATCCGGTAAATCTCAAGGGAAAGGCTTTTTCACTCAAAACAGCTGCTGTGAACACAACCCTGTCACGGCACCTGCCACCTGAGCAAGAGCAGCCACTGGAGAAGGATTCGACAAGCTGGTCACACCACCACCAGCTGAACAGGCTCCAGTGCTTTTGCTCAAAGGGTCCTCATGGGGGCTGTGTGAGGGACTTTAGTTGCTAACCACAGACAAGGCTCTTTTTCTTTCTCCAGTACCTTCATGACTACTGACTGGCAGAAGAATGAAAACCCAGGAGCACAGACTCTTCACTCTGCTGTTTTGTTTTTAACCTCACATCTCAGGTTAGAAACACAGCCCCCAACATTTAAACTGGAAGTAAAAGGAGAGATCCAGCAAAGGAAGAAGAAATCCAATGGACAACATCTAGCTGCCTCCTCCACTCACTATTATGTACTCAAGTACTGCAGCCCCTTGAAGCAACACAGTCAGGATAGATTCCTGGTCTGAAAACTCTTGGAAAGGACTATTTAATCCAGCCTCCCATACAACACCCAGGCCACAGCCATTGACAGCTGAGCAGTGGGTCATTCCTGCTATCAGCCATCCCGTGGTTGCTCAGACCTTGGGCTTGGCAAGCCACCCAACATGTGCCTTGCGGTGTGTGTTTGCAACATCACCAAGGTTGGCCACTTCCACTAACAACAACAAAAATAGCATTTACCAGTCCTGCAGGGAGTACTTACAGAAACTTAAAAATTAAATTAGGCTATTACAAACAGCTGTTAGTGCCAGATCAGCATTCTCAGAGCTTCCAGAATGACAAATGCAGAAATACATGATCTCACCTTTTCTTGCTGTTGTGGTTCCTGAAACACAGTTTCATCAGACCTATGCCAGGAACTGGTGCTTAGTTACTCATTTGTTATTTGCCAACCACCTCCTGCTTTGTTTGCTTTTATTTCAATGTCTTTCATTTCACTGCTGCAGCTGGACAGACTTTCAGCCACCTTACCTTGACTGGTGCACCTCGTTCCTTGGCTTTATAACAACCTTCAGTGTTAATACCTACAGTTACCTTCATGGCTAACTTTGATTTGAAAACAGCTTTTCTGCAGCACCAGGTACCTGGTTACCTGAGCAGATCAGCAATCTACCTGTTTGGAACATCATCCCCAAGTGGGATTCATCATTGTGTAAAGCAGAAAACCCCCGGGCTGTGTATGAACTCTCCCATAAAAGATGCCACAAAAAGCAGCCAGGTGAATATTTTTGCATTCCAGTAGTTTTATGCATATTTCTAGGCCAGGCCACACCAGACATTCAACTTGCACTTGAAATACCTCAAACTTAAGATCCACCCGTCCCTACACAGAATTTTTCTTTCTATTCTTTGTAGACAGTTATTACGCCTCATTTGTGAATTTATTTTCAGTAAGCATCCTAATCAGGAACAAAGAAAAGCAAAACCTACTTGCTCCAGTGTAGGACTCGGAGCATCTTTTACTGAAGCTTATTTTCTAATCAGGTGGGGCTGTCAGACCTCATTAACTGCAGGACCACCAGTAAAAATACATTCACTGCAGATTCTCTGAAGCTAAAAAGAAGCAATTTTGTATCACTATTAGTGATCAGGATCCCTTTCCACAAACTCAGCTCTCTAAAAACACCACAACCAAGAAAAGTAGTTTAGGAAAAAAAACAGAGCTAGAACTGGTATGACCAAGCACATTAGATTAGTGGGGAACATTATGTTGACTCCCAACCTACACAGAAAGCTGGAACATGACGAGAGACTTTTCACAGCACTTAAGGGCTGGCAGCAGTTGCCCAGAATTCTTCACCCTTTTAGCAGGTGTTAAAGCTCCTGGGAAAGAGCCAAACAGTACATTTGACTCACTGAAGCAATTGAATCATTTGTTACATCACCAAAACACTGCAAAAAGTGGGAGCAATTCACTAGAAAAAGGTTTTGAGCAGCCCCATGATAAGATACCCTGAAGCCACAGAGCAAATATCTGCAATAACTCCCATGTTTTCATGTTGCTTTTTATTGAATGAAGGCAAGTGGCGCATAAACTGCAGAACAAAGTAGGGCAGAGCATCTGCTCAAACACTCTTACAAAGCACTCAGTAACTGTTCTCACTTAAATCTCCGCAGCATAAAACCAACCAGGATACCAAGTGAAGTAGTTCTCTTTCCTTTATGGGTCTGCAGAAGGAAATCACAAGACACCCTTAGTCTTCACTGCAGAAGGAGCTAAAGACAGAAGCTTTTGATTTTTCTGGTTCTTCCCATCTTTAAAAATAAAACAGCCATCTCAAGTTTTTAATAAAAAGAGAAAGCAAGCACGAGCGTGTATTGAGAAAGCATTTTAATTTAACTCTACAGACAGCACTAGCGGGGGAAAAATGCAGTACTTTGTAGCAGACAAACCTTACCCTCTCTGGACTGGAGGGTGAGTGTGCTCTTGATAGGGGAGTGGAAGGAAGGAATTCAGGGAGAGAGATGACAAGAATATGTCCCTGGTGCCTTCAGGGTTTTAATCACATTAGCTGAGACAAGGCAGCTTGCTGCACTCGAACCTGGAGATCAGTAACAGGCTCTCTATAGGGTTTATCTTACCTTGCTAATGACACAGACTCACCTTCTTAAGGCTTTGTGGTTTTAAAGGACATACGTGAATGTGTGCCCTTCCTCCTCCCCTGTTCTCTGGTGACACAGCCCCTGGGTGCCACACAGCAGGTGAAGCAGGATGCTGCTCTCTGCACACACATTACTATTTACCCTGCTTTGCTCCACGTTAATGAGGGTGTTTACATGAGGGGGCACCTCCTTCCTAAATTCTTTGTGCCCTCCATCCTTACTAGGCACCATAATCCTGTTTATGACATGCTGGTTGCTATGGAAGTGATTATATTGTCACTAGATTATACCCTCATGTGGAAACCGTTTAAGTGAAGGAACATGAGCAGGTTTTTGCATACATTTAAAGGCATGATAGTGCAATCCCACATGTAATGACTGGGAGCTTTAACAGTAGCTTCCAGACACAGAATATGACCACAAGGAATAGCACGGCATCAAGTTTTCGTTTGGTTTTCTCCTAAAAAATGAGATTTCTTTTTTTTCTATTTTCCTGTCACCAGCTGCCACTATTTAATTTTAGACAGTGCCCTGGAGCTGAACAGTACAGTCCCAGCCACTTTCCCAGGACCCTGAAAATACTTCAGCGCTCAAAACACCACCTCTGCAGACTAAAAGATCAGGATGAAAGAAGTGACAGGATCACATAACCAAGCTCCACAACTCTAACTGCCCTTTTGTTGATTACTGTCTTTTATAAGAGCCAGGATTTAGAGAGCAGAAGCAGGAGAGAGACAGATCGTCTCAGATCTGACACGCTCGGTGAGACGCATGACTAACTCAGCTTGAGCTACAGAGCAGGACAGCGGACGTGCCTGGAATGAGTAACCCCACCGGGAGGCCTATTTGCCAGGGGCACAGGCATGGGGGGGTTATCTGGGTGCTGCCTGGATGGTAAATTCATGACAGTGAAGAGTGCAGCGTAAATAGCCTGAAGACCCCGTTCCTTGCAAGCATGCTGGGAATCACACAGGACACTTTCCTACCTCCTGAGACCCCACTCAGCAGCACCAGAGGAGGGGCTTTAGGTCTTGACGGCCAGGATTGTGCAAGAAGCCAGCACCCTAAGTGCAGCACTGAGGAAAACATGCAGTGGCCAGCACCATTCCCCCCACTGATGGTAGGTGTCCACATGTGCTCTGAACTCCTCCTTGCCTACAGCACAGCCCCAGCCATCAGCACACCCAGCCAGGCCAGGCAAGACAGAAACACTGCAGTGGAACACAAAGAGCCACACAGCCCAAACCACAGGTGTACCAAGAACAAGATGCTTACCCCAGTATAGTGAAGGCTTTGACTACAAAAAGAATATACAGCTTGCAGTTAACAGCCATGTAATGCTTCCTCACTGCAGCTTTAGAACAGCACTGCGGTTCTGCTTCTCACCTGTCCTGTTCCCACAAAAAAAGATATCCCTCATGGAGAATAAAGCTGAGGATAACACTGTTTCCAGAGGCTCTCAGCCCTGTTTACAGTCAGCCTATGTTCACAGCACACGGGCAAGACTGTGCTGACCAAGGTCTGAGTGCAGCTACACAGAAAACACTCAGAATCTCTGTTTTCCCAGGAGACATGACCAGTGACTTGTCAGAAGGCAGCAGCACGTCAAAGGCTAGCTGAGCACATCCCCAAGGATGAAAGTCTTGTAGGACTAGCTTTAGTATCAAAGAAATTGTCATGTACGTGTTTGTGAGTAGGAAGCAAAGAACTAAATTGCTGGTGAATCCCATCTGAAGGCACAGATGTTAGAAAGGAAGCTCAGCATTCACTACACCAGACAAAGCAGCAAATTTCACTTTGGCAGGGAAAAGAAATACAGACATGCCTGGTTTGAACTTGATGATGTACTTGATGAACACTTAAAGCCTATCCTTAAAACTGCTTCTTTCTTAGGAACCTTATATTTCAATTATTGCACCAAATAATCAAGACCACTCTTACTGAAGCCAGCTCATCTAAACCAAACCTAATTATTAAGCTAGTGATTAAAGTCCTGCCCAGAGGTTATACCTGCAGAACTACATTTCACCAGCTGGATATGTCACTGCTGTGGTACAAGAGGTGCATCTCCTCCCATGAGCAGATGATTCAGATATAGCCACAAAATTAAGTTGAATCTGCAGAGGACATTAAGAGGTGGGTCAATCACAGGCAGAAGATGCAAGAGCTAGCAAACAGCTAGTAAATGTATTTAGGACAGTAACAAGACAGGTAGCAGTCTCTCAAAGCAACATTTTCTTGAGAACAAAATTAAGAGCAACAAAATACTATAGCAGCCAACTGAACTTTCAGAGCTGCAACAAAATCCACACAAAAAAGGTGCAAAGGGCATTGCAGTGAGACACACGTGACTCAGCAAGCCTCAGTAACAACTTCAGACTTAAGATACGGGGAGTACACAGACAAGAAGAATTAACATGCCAAGGGGGGATTAGGGTAACGAGATCCTCATACCTTCTCATCATCCTCTGCTGGGAGAGGAGGCAAGTTCACAGCTTGTCCCTTCCTCCTTCTCCCATAACCTCCACATCACCCGAGGCGAGAGCTAAGCTGCACTAATAAAAACAGCAGAGCCAGCGTTAACTGTCCAACCTTGTTATTTACACCTCAGCAGAACCCTCCCAGCATCTACTATCACTCACACGGCTCCTCCAAGAGCTGCCTGCTAATGCAGAGGCCTTGGAAGCACATCCCAGAGCACCGTTTCTCCACACGGAGAATTCTTTCAACAGCACTTGACATATTTTATATCCATCACCTTTAGTTTAACATTTAATACTAAAGCCTTGACAATGCTGAAAAGCTTGTGTTTGAAGAGGTTTTTAATTTGTAAGAGGTCAAGCTGAAAAAGCCCAGACAACCAACCTCTACAATGATCAAGAGGTTCACTGGTAGAGCATTCAACCTTCCTAGATCATGGTCTCCGAGACCAGCCAAAAACTTCACCAGGACGTTTACCCAGCTGTCCTTAGGAGAATGAAAGGCTTGTAAATTTGTTGCTCTCACTAACTTGTCTACTCTGGTTGATCCAACGTCTGTTGTCCAACCTGTAAGAACTTTGGACACATACATATATAAGGAGAGGCCAGTGATCCAGCACATTTGACCTCAGAGGCCAGGGATGAAGCCCTGTCCTGCCCAAGCTCCAAGCACTACTCAGTCTCATAAGCCAACAACAACAAGTCAGACTGTGTGGGGAGAGGATGGGAAGGACAAACAGAAGACAATGGTCACATTTTGAAGTATTAAAAGGCACCCAAGAAGTGGTGTTCGGCGGTTCTAAAATAGCACTCTCATCCAAAGTAAAGATTTCTGTTATAGCTACAGAAGTGTCAAACAAATCATTCCATCCTCACTGGATGTGCTATCTGCGCTTTCCACTAAATCCAGACAGAAAAAGACCCAAAACACAGCTGATCCATTTTTTCCTGCCACCTACTACAACTGAAACAGTTTCCCTCTTAAGGGAACATGAACATTAACACTTGCCATTGCCTAGCAGTACCTCTAATCTACTCTCGTGCAATAGCTCCCGTTTTCTCAAGTCCAAAGTGTTCATTCTACCTCTACTCAAGACAAAATCCTAAGGAAAAAAAAAGAAGCAAACCTATCTTTTTAATCATATTTGTCCAAGCTCAGTGACAGCCAGATATCTCCATCTCCAGCCTTTTCCTAGGTCTGTGCCTTTCTGGTTTGCTTGCACTTGACAGCCTGTCAGTCCAATGCTAAACGGAGATCATGTCAGGGCCTTCTACGGCACTCACAGTGATCAGAGCTACAAGCAGAGTTGCAATAAAGTAGCAATAAGTCCTTCCCTGAAGTCCTTTCAGCTTTCCCTCTAGTTCTCTTCTGCAAAAGAAAAAAAAAACCTCATGAGTATTTGAAAGATACCAGAAGTAGCACAAAGCTCTGACAGAAGACCCCAGTCATCTGTTGCTGGGGGTCAGCCACAAAAATTAGTTCTGAAAATTACCTTCCTTCCTGTTTTGGAAACAAGAAGAGGTTACAAAATTATAGAAGTTCACTATTGATTTGCCCCCTCTCCCTGCCCAAAGACTTGAGAAAAAAGTACCTGGTACTTTTCACTGTAGAACACTCTAACAAGGAGTTAGAGTTCTCTAACTTCCAAACAGCAAAACGGGCACTATCTGCAACACAGCTACAAGAGTGTAATTCCCTCAGGCGCTAAAGGTTTAAGACAACATGCTTGAGTAACTTTTCCTTAGATTCCCTTTCCTCTTTTCTCTCCTTGAAAGTTACATTATTACACATCCCAAGGAAAAAAAAAAAAATATTTAAAAGCAGGACAACTCCACCCTTCCCCCTGAATTCAACACCAAGAGGCAAGATTCAGCTGAGGTCAGCAACTACACACTCTCAGCTGCTTCCCTCATTGCACGTTCCTCACCAAAACCCAAACCAAGGAAGAGCTCATCATGTCTGTATTTGCCAAAAACCCATGGATTTTGCAGTTGATGCAGCACAGCTTGTTACAGCTGCAAACGTTCCTGGGCTCTGATAATTATAAGCCCATGGCTGGGTGTCTAATTAAAGGAGGAATGAATTAATGAGTTTTACCAAAGGCTTTACAGTCCCCATTATAATTCTCACCCTTAATCGGCAGCAGGACACTCAAAGGACAGCGGGAGCAGGATCAAGAGCAGAGAGGAGGGGGGATAAACCACCCCCAGCTGATGCTTCCCCCCATCACGTTCCTCTCCAACATGTCACTGTCATTCAGACCTCGACAGCCAGATCAAACCCAGCAGGAAAACGCCTGGGCCTTTTGGACAGCTGAATACAGAAATGCTTCCTGAAGCTGCCACAAAGCACACACCAGCCTTTGAATGCCGAGAGCGGCGAGATGCCGGGCGAGAGGCTCCGCAGAGCGCTGACTCCGCCACTTCCATTCATCCCGGCCCCAGCCCCCACCCAGCGCCAACAATTACAGTTCAGTCTCAGGCTCCCAAGGAGGCAGAAATTGAAAACACGTTTTCATTGAAGCACAGCTTGAATTGCATGAATTCCATTACTCTCCACTTTCTCAGCATTTCCTGGAGCGAATACTGTAAGACAAGGGAGAGACGGGATGGGAGGGCTGGAGGTAGGGCAGCAATCCTGTGCCACCCCTCTGACCGTGCCAGTCCGAAAACAGACTAGAGGCACTTGCAGTGAGGACACGACTACTCCTAAGCAAAAGAAAATAAGTATATGCTAAACATAAGTTTAGGGAGGAAGTGAAATAACCAACCGCCAGAGGCCTCAGAACAGTAACTGCCTCCCTTACGACCAGCACTTAAATAGCAAGGCTGCAGGCACGGCCCAGATGTGAAGCGCTGCAATTTCAGCAAGCAACAGGAAGAATCTCTTTGGCAGACTGAATAATTCTTAGCTACTACAGCAGGTATCAAAATAACCAGTTTATCAGCTACAGGAACTTGAGCACGCTGGTAACTGCAAGACAGTTCACCCCAGGGAAAAAGCGATGACAATCGGAGAGAACAGGTAGCACCAGGCAACGGGTCATTTTTTCCACATGTACAGTTGTAACACAATCAACTTTGGGATTATTCAGTTTTGCTAATTAACACCCTACGGAGAGCTTTGATACCATTAGCAATACTCTTAACGGTTCCATCACCGACATCCTTTTCCCTCTCTCCCCGACCCCAGCCTGGGCCTTATCTTAAGGAGCATTACATCATCTACTGCACCAAGGCCTCCTTGTAACAGACACTATTATGCAACTGAAGTGCCTCCATTTGGATTTTGGCGTTACTTTGGATTTCGGTGTTGAATAGGCGGCTTGTTTAAATTCTCAGCATGAACAGCAGCATTTTATAGGCTGAAAAGGGTGTCCGTGCACAGGCACCAACACTGGCATAAAAACTCGTCTGAATGTGTTATACATTTGTGAAACATCCATTCCCCACATTCCCCTTTCCCCTTGCCCAGGAATAAGTCCCGCATTGTTAGGGCTGATTAGCAATATCTTTCATCCCTAATTTCACACCACAAAGGGCTTTCATGCATATGCACGTGTGGCACCATTCTGAGCCATATCAGCCAGAAAAAGCATTTAGTACTGACAGAGGAAATAGAAATCTGAGGATGCAGCTCCAGTTTAAGTGAGGGTTGGGAGGGACTGTCAGCTCTTCCCCTGGCCGGTTTCAGCGCTGCTCTTACTATTGACCAAAAACCGCGCATTTGTTAAAATAACAACTTAAAAGAGGTCTGGCACACATCACACCTGCTGAAGCAAGCAACCTGATAACCATGTCAAAGCACAAATGATTGTAAATGCTACCCTGAGACCCAAGTACTCAGAGAAGGGGATGGCACAAGTATCGTGACCGAGTTACACCAACTGCCGTGTCCATGGATTGCACGCTAACCTACTTTTCTTTTCTTGCAAGAGAATAGCCTTGCAGCCTTAGCACACAAATGACTACTTTGCAAAAAAACATGCACATTTGCAGCTTACCAAACCCTAAAGCTCACAATTACAAGATCAAACTCAGAAACTCTAAGTGGCTCATTACCCAGAAATCTAGGAAAAAAAAAGAAAAAGAAAAAAAAAAAAAAGGGTCTGAAATGAAAGCCTTTTGCAACATGAAAGTGCTCTGTGGTTTGCTCCTTCCTAGTTTATCTAATATGGAAAAAAGAAAGAAAGAGCATCAGCATGGCTCTGCCCCACAAGATACCTGCAGACCCTGTCACCATGAAACAAAAGTAATTCCTGGTTTGAGGATAAATGTCACCAATTCCTAGTTTTTCACCACTCCAACACAACCAACAGTCTCAGTCACCCCTTGAAGTGGAGGAAAAGGGAAGATTTCCAACAGGAAAGGACTCTTTTCTCTTTTTTTTTTTTAGACTGTCATATGGGTGCATCCCCAGGACTAAAAGTCCTGCATGAACTTGATCCTCCTTGATTTTAGCTCACCTGTCTTCTTAATCATCAGCAGCAGCTAAAACAAAGAACTGGTAGGATGACATACCCAGAAAGTACAAACAGCCTTGCAAAGAGAGGAGCAAGGTTACTGGGTTTGTTTTTATTGTTATTATTATTATTATAAATAACTCTCCAGGATATATCAATACATCCCTGAGCATTCTGAGTCTTATTCAGGTCTTGAAAGTGAGAATTAAGGTTCAGTACAGAAGATAATCCTGATATATTCCAACGTTGCTCAAGTGTTGTCTGAACCTTAAAGCAAATGAATTCCCAGACATCACGTCCCTTCCCTCAGCTATGGGAATCACATTCAGTTGAAAACAAGCCAAGTTCTCCTACCCACTCAAGGGGAATGGGAAGTCTCACCATAACTGGTAAAAAGTTTACTACTGGAAGATAAAACAGAAACAAGAAGAGAATTGACAGTCATTGAGAGGTTAATGCAGACAAGATGCTGACTCCCCTCCACTCCGAGAAAATTAAGAGTGAGCACTATCTTACTCACTGCTTGCTTTCAGCCACCCAAGCATGTTCAGTTGACATCAAAGAACATAAAAGACTGACTTCAGGAGAAGCCTTGGCCATCACTGCTTAGCATTCAGCACACCAATCCTTAAAACAGGTACAGGACTGTCCCCTGAGAAGAGTCAGAGCAAGGTCACCAGGCAAGCTCTGCCACAGCACAATCCTATCACATCAACACAAACAGCACCAACCATCGACTCTGGACTTCACCCCTTCCATCAGCGAGTGCGCTGGTGGCGGGGAAGGGGTATAAAATTAGCCTTGTCCTAGAAGAACAAGGAGGAAAAAGAGAATAAATGGAAAAAAAAGAGGGAAACTCAAGGGATTGGAAGGCACTTGTCCCTCCAGCCGTCTGTTCTGAAGTCACATATGTCAAGGAATCTGATGTGACAGAGGTCCATAAATTTCATCTCATTATCAATGGACAGATTTTTGTTTACAGGTTCAAAAATAAATCTAATCCCAAAATAAAAGATACAGAAGACTTGTAGCACAGCTCCTTAATCCACATTCAAAGCTTTGGGATTAAGTCAGAGAAAGCACCTGACTTCCCACCCTTAATCTCCAGAGTCATGCCTAATGGGATATGTTCTTTTGGGTGAGAATTTCTCATCTCACTTTCCCTAATAATGAAAAATAAGGAGCACTAAAAATCCACATCCACATCTGCTTTAAGCAGTGCTTGTTTTATTGGATCAACATTCAAACAAAGGCACTTTGTTAACCTGAAGAGCGCAGATGTTCCTCTGCTCGAAATGGCATTAAGGATTGAGGGGAAGAGGGAAAAAAAAAAAAAAAGAAAAAGAAAAAAAAAAAGAGATGGTAAGACTGAACTGATCTTGACTAGCCCTTTCTCCAGAATGCTAATGATCAGGTTTTGCAGACCAAGAAACACTCATATTAAAAAAAAAAAAAAAAAAAAGGAGATTTTACAAGAGGACAAATGTTGTCTTGGTGCAGAAGCATCAAGGTGCCAGTGGCTGGCCAGCACGACCAGACAAATGTTTTAAATTCTGGTTCTACTCTTCCAGCTAAGAGCAGCATAATACCTTCCATGGTACCTTCAGAGCAAGCTGCATAAAGGTCTCTTAAGACTGGGAACCTCACTGGGCTGGGCAACAGCATCTTCTCTGTGCAGGATTAATACTTTTAGGATCCCGCCCAGATGAAGCAAGCATGGTTTACACCTTTGCATACTCACTTGCACCTCCTTCCCTCCAACCCCCACAACCCGTTTCACATCTTTCCAAGACACCTCTCACCCCTCTGTGTGTGCTCTGCTCAAACCATACATTTAGAACAGTTACTTTTTTTTGTCTAGAGTAAGGTAATCTACAGTCAGGGTTTCCAGAAACTGTCAGTTCTCAGGAGACCATCTGAAAACGTAGCAGCACAGCATGGGTCAGCAAAACAAAGTAAGGCTGCAGACAGAAAGCTGGCAAAGGTTGATTTTTTTCCTTTCTGTCTGTACACCATATGCTGCTGCATGACTGGATGTACAGTCAACAGAAAACGTTGTATGTCTACCTTTGGTAAAAACCTGCCATCAAAAGTTGTCTTGGTTCTACATTTTTGATTATTCATTGTGCTGCAGTTCCTTAGGAAAGGCTCTTCCAGATAAAACACAGAATAGAGCAGTCAGACCACAGCACCAATTTGCTGATGGTTACTCATGCAGCAGAGACTGACGAGTAAAGGGAAGAGGGGATTTACCATCAGTTCTTAGAAAAATATAAGTAACTTCAAACTCATTAGAAAACATTGGATTCTACTAATAGGGGTCACTTAACCTTTCTGGAAATATGAGTAAAGCAGTGCTACAGCAGGAGAGCTGATCAGACCTTGGAAATGGTCCATCTACTCTCGAAATAAAGAAACCTTCAGTCCAACCCCTCTAAGAAAGGCACATTACCCTCTGACTTTGAGCCAACTAGACAAAAACACGTCATGCAACTTGACTAATACACATGTTTCCAATTTACAGAAAGACTCTTGGTTTCAAAATTGAAATAAGATGCCAGTACAGTAGAGGAAGTTCTAAAACAATCTCTATAATCCAAGTTCTTTGGCAGTTTAGGCTCCATCATGTTTCTCCAGCCAAGAAATACTTCCAAAGATGACATTAGCTGTTATGTGCAGGGAAATGGCCTCACAGAGCCAGAAAGTACCTGACAGAATTAATTCCTTGCTGAACCTTTGGCTACGGGTTCAAACACACATGCCTTGGCTTAGAGTTGGCAAGCCAAAAGAAGGGAAGCATCTCTGGGCTTACACAGCACCTTTCCCTGCTGGATCCCTCCTCAGCACACTTTTGGTGGGAGAAAAAGAACATTACGGGACAAAAGCACTGACAGATGTATGACAGGGAACTCCTGGGTGACAACACCGAAGAGATCATCTCAAAACCAAGGACTAGAGCGTATCCCTGCTCTTATCGATGCTTCCTTTAGCACGATTCTGCATCTTAATTGGTGTGAATCAATCATCCAGTCATTTTCCAAAGCACACACTGTTGCCATTACACCTACTAACCATGCATCTGCAGTTCTGACTCTTACTGAGAAAGCACGAAGTGGTGCAAGGAATGAGTTCCAAAGACGCTGGAGAACTCTGCTTTATGCAAGCCTGATTCACACGTAACCTATGAGTTTACACAGAGTCGTGTCAACATTGCCAGCTTCCAGCAATGAGCAAAAAGCTGAAATTCAAGTCCAGGTGCTCCCTGGTTTAGCTCTTACAGCCTCTTTTCTCCATCACTGTTCACAGTACACTTCTCAGCATGCAGAGACTCAAGAGCTAAAGTACTGTGGGCTCCTTTTCTGTCAGTGCCACAGGCACCCTGACTCAAGCAGATATCCCATTACCTGTTGTTGTGCTGTATTACCAAAGCTATTCAGCTTTTCTACTTCTTTTCAGCATGTGACCTCCACACAACCTCAAGGTTCTTAACCAACTCTACCCTGAGAACGAAAGTGAGTTCAACTAAGTCAGTCACAAATACTTGTTACTGAACAGATTAAAGCAGTGACATCAGCAGTCTCAGGGCCATCCTACTGGACCAATCAACTGAACTGGAAGTAAGTGGACAGTACTGGTAAGATGATCATCATTTGTTCAGCAGCAAAAGGCAGGGACACCAGAACTGGTAGTTAGCATGATGCTGTCGGGAAGAACAGGAGCTCTGCTCCATTTTTACATTCCCTTCACTCCAGAATTTGTGACTCACTACACAATGAAAAGGCTTTGCAGAGCACTGCAGTATGACTCAGATGAGAATATAGCCAGAACAAAGCTGTTCATATCAAGATATTTTCAACCCCAATGATTCATGGGAGGATTAGGAAAAGAACCGGTCTGATAAGATCCTCCATAGGGAGGGCTATGGAGCAAGTCCTGCAAGCAGCACACGAAGGCAGCTCTGATAGGACTCACCAGCGCACCAAACTCCCTGGAGAAGAAGGATTACAACCCCAGCTCAATCTACATCGAGGTTCACCTCAATTCCCCCAGAAAAAAAAAACAACAACCCAAACAACTAGTTGCATTGCTGTCCACAGCTTGTCGTGGGGGAAGTGGAGCATCTGAAGGACATCAGTAGACACATACATTTTTAAACAATCCAGTCTGGAGGGGAAGGATCTGTTCTGCTCCTCCACGCTCACGCACACACTGTTCTAGCCTAATGCAACAAGATATGCTGTGGGAGAAGATAAGAGTAACTAATACCAAGAGAAAGCGTTTCAGAGCCTGACTCAGGTGTACGCAGCCAAAACCTGCAGCTGCACTGATGTCAGCCCTTGGCAGCAACGCCGCCATAAGTATTTCTCATGCTCTCAGACAAAAGGAGGAAGCCCTGGTAGGTTGGTACACAATGGACACAGCTGCCTTGAGAGAGGGTGCACAGGGGGTGTCCCTCCTGCTCCGACCAAGGGGACTACACGGGACAGAACGGCGCAAGTAGCCGTCAGATCTGTGTCCTGCTAGATATTCCCCATCATCCAGGGTCCCAGAAGACTTGACAAAGAGCCAGACTTCCAAGACTGGCAGTGTGTGCTTTTCTACCTGTGCTTCAGAGAGGTTTCAGGGGACAACAGCTCTCAGTGGAACAGCGGCTTGTGCATCACACTAATCCTCGCCATGTAGAGGTGGAAAGCCTGTTAAATCAGCAGCCTCCTCACCTGCAGGAGCACGTGGCACTGCAACAAGTGACACGACAACAGGCACTGCATTTAAGTGAGACATTCAGCTGATGCACAAACCAAAAGCCTGTCATCAAAACATGAGTACAAGGAACAAGTAAGTATTTACGAAGAGGTTACAAAAGAAAACAGTTTTGTAGGGAAAGCAATGCTTTCCCTGGGCCACAGCTTGGGAAATCTTTCCTAGAGAAGCAGTAAAGGATCAGAAAGGATAGATTGCTTCCTTCCTCATAACAAATCAGAATGAGAAGGGACACTGAACCCAGCTGTATGTCTATTTATGATGACAGTTCAGCTACCTGATGGCTTGAAGTCATGGAGTTTCGTAAAGGTGACCTTTCCTTACTACAGCTAGGGACACCCTGCCCTTAATCATCCCCATAAACTCCCAGCTGGCATCCCCCACTGACCTCTCCTCAACCTCTGGAGAAGTCAAATGCAGCGTGTAGTTTAACAGTTCATACTTAAGAATCAGGGTATCAATCATTTATGGAATATAAAACAAAAATACACACAATTTGTGCCAATGAGACCTACAAAGTAAAGAAAAATAAGCATAATTTAAGATTAAAAATGGACTTCCTTGTTTTGAGGATGTATACAAGCCCACCTGCTAAATACAAAAGGTTCCTAAAGATAAGGGGAAACAATGCCAACACAGGCTGCAAAAACAGAGCAAGAGATGCATATTCATAACAAAGCTAATAGAAGAAAAAGCTAGAACTCAAAACCAAAAGGCCTTCAGAACAATTTAAAGCATGAGAGAGCATTCAGCATCTCAGTTCCCAGCCCAGGATTAAGTTTCCCTGTTTCACTGCATTAGAATTAATCTGTGTGGCTACGAACTCCAGAGTCAACTTGCAGAGCCACAGCAGCTTCGTTATATAACCACGACACCGATAGCACAGGCTGCATTGCTGGAGCCTGCTTGCTCCCCCTCACCAACGCCAAAACCAGCAAAGCTGCTGCTGCTCAAATCACTCTCTTGACGACAGACGCCTCAGTAATCCAGACATTCAAGTTTGGATTTGATAAGACGTTTTCTTGCGGGCTGATGTTAAGACTTAAAAGGCCATCGACTGCTGTGCAAGAGGTCCTTAATATCATCAGGGAAGGGGAGGCAGCCACACAGGAAGAGAACAGCAGAAGGCTTTAAGTGGGAATATGATTACTGTAGAAAAATTATCTGACAAACAAACACAACCCCAGATTGTTGTTAAGAATGCTTTTCAGCAATTTAAGTGAAAATCGGTACATCTGCCATGTATTCAAAGGTCAACTACTGCTTGTTTCATGATAACACACTCCCAAGAACATCTTTCCATGAACTCTTAACTTCTGATCTCCAGCTTCTCATATACCTTGTTTTAAAGGCAGTTACCCTCTGAGGTCATGGAAATACAGTTCAGCTGCTGTGCAGCATTACATCTGCATGTGGCCATCTTGAACTCTGCTAAGCCAAGGGAACTAAAATTAACAAATTGAAGCCCCAAATACAAAGTTATGTCAAAAGTCCCTTTGATTTACAGGTTTCAAGATGTTTCTTTGTATCCACCCATCGCTCTTTAAATACATCTCTTGTATTTTGCTCTAGCGTCAGCCCACAGGTCTGTTTATTTGTTTAAAACAAAAAGCCAAAACATACTGGTTTCTGAAGTATTTCTAATACCTTCTGTTTCCAGGATAAAATGAGAACTGTTTAGATGCCTCAGCCATCCTGCCTGTGTGCATGACAGCAGGCTGTGTATATAGGACACTGCAAGTATGTTCAGAAAAGCAAAATGGTGTTTTCAAAACCAGAGACCGTGGCAAAACGAGGCAGCAGAGCCACTGCAGCTCTGTTCCAAGATGACAGCAGAGATCACAGATGTTGGAGCGCACAGATTCACTCCACAATCATTTTAATTACATGCCTAGCCAACCAAGCACAGGATACGGGCTAAGCAGCATTAAAAAAAAAAAAAAAAAAAAAAGCGGCACACAAGTATTGTGTGAGCATCCTCCCGTGCACTTGATGCTAACGCCGCTCTCGTACATTAAGTCATCTGTTTTCCGGCAGGCAGGCAGTCGGTTTTGGGAAGGCACTGCTGGCCTCTCTGCAGGGCTGGCGGCATCAGTGAGGATGGTCAGCGCAGCCTGCACAGGGCTATCGCCGGCGATGGGGGATTCTGGTCCAGCCAGGGGCACCAGGCCGGGACGGTGCCTTCGCCCGGGCAGCGCTGGGACCTGGCCAGGGCACCCACCAGGGCAGCTCCGGCCCCGCCGCCGGGGCCACTCCGCGATACGGTTCAGTGGGCGCGGTGGCGTTCGGTCAAAGGTTGGGCACGATGACCCTGGAGGTCCATTCCAGCCTTAACGATTTTATAATTTCACCTTCTCCCAAGAAGAACTTGGGGCTTCCAGCAGCCTGGCGGGGGTGGGGGGCAGCTCAGGGCTCCTGCTCACCTCGCCGGCAGCGACATCCTCCAGCCGCCAGCAGCGAGACCCCTGCCCCGACCCTGGGCAGGGGCATGGAGGGGGCAGCTGCTGCCTGCCAAAACCTTACGGAACAGGGGGGACACGGCACCCACCCGGGGAGCGCCAGCGGGGGCCGGGCATCCCCCCTTTCCTCCTCCTCCTCCTCCTGCTGCTGCTGCTGCTGCTCACCCCCAGGCGGTCCGAGCGCCCTCCGCGCCCGCTGCCCAGCACCCACCTGCTGGTACTCGGCGTCGTGCGGTCGGAAGTCGGCGGCGGTGAGCTCCCAGCGCAGGCTGAGGTGCGGCAGGCGGTGCAGGAGGCTCACCCACCAGGGCGGCGAGTAGCTCACGCCCGCCATGGCCCGGCGCCGCGCCTCACGCCGACCCGCGGGCCATGGAGCGCCTGCCGCCGCCTCACCGCCGGCCCCGCATGGCCCGATCGCCCCCGCGGCCCCCGCGCTCTCCCGCTCCCTCTTTGTTCGCCCNGCTCGAGCCCCCGCCCCGCCCCGGCCCGGCCCGGCCCGGCCCGGCCCCCGGGCGGGGAGCGCTGCCCGTGCCACGCACACGGTGTGCGCGCCCCGCGAGCGTCCCGCAGGTACCCCGCAAACGCTGGCAAATGTCCCGCTGCGACGGGGTCTGCACGACCCTTCAGGTCACAGAACCAGCCAGGCTGGAAAAGACCTCTGAGATCATCCAACCTGTGACCCAACGCCACCTCGCCTGCTGGACCACGGCACCAAGTACCGCGTCCAGTCTCTTCTTGAACATCTCCATGAATAATAATCTCTTCTTAAATACTGCCAGAAATACTCGGTTCAAGCCATTATTTTGTTATTTTTTTCCCCTCCTGCTAACACACAGTGAGAGATGAGTGTCCCCTAAATATTCATCTGTGCTCCCTCTGCTGCAATGCATGTCGCCATGCGTGCAACCAGTCAGGGAGGGCTGGATAATGCTCTGTCTCTAGGAATTGTGAGTTCAGGAAGAGGAAATTTGTTGCCTCCGGATTTTTGGAGGGGGATTGAGACCGATTAATTACATGTCAAGAGGAACTTGAGCAACGGTCACAGCACTGAGCCTGACAGAGTTCAAGAGGAGTTTGGAAAAACAACAAAATAATAATTTGAACTGAGTTTCAGAATCTCTCTGGTGTCTCAATTAATGTGTGGATATGGCACCTGAAGATGTGGTTTCGTGGTGAACACGGTAGTGGTGCTGGGTTGACAGCTGGACTCGGTGATCTCAGAGGTCTTTTCCCACTTCATGCTTCTGTGATTCCATGAACATGGTACCCGGCTCTGACTCTGGTTCACTCTCCACCCTTCTCTCTGCGGGCAAAGGTTTGGCCTCACCCGCTGCCTGACCCACAGCCAGGGCATTGCTTCATCAACTCCAACAGACCTGGAGCTGTCAGCTTGTGTTGATGACATCATAAATCAGAGCCTTGAATCAAACACCTGAATGTTTCAGCAATGACAGCATCCAACTGCACAACACCTGGGAGCTGTGCACAACGTTAACAGCGTGTGCTGGGCTCCCCACAGAGCCACTCAGACACCACTTTCCCAGGGATTATACTCCAACCCAATGGAAAAAGCTTTTCATTTCTTTCTAAACAGAAAATAACCAAACTATTTTTAGTCTTAAAGGTAAAAAATATGAGCATATCCGCTCCGGGACTTCTCAGAACCAAGTGAGTACGTAAATACTCTGGATAACGCTGGGATAGCATAGTGGAATAGAAAAGATAATGCTGAGTAACAGCAATCCCAAATTTATTCACTTCATTACAAAGATCGTGCTGTTCCTGTTACAACTGAAATGTATACAAATACTTGTTGTTTTCTTTTTAAAGGAATAGATCAAGTAATTTCATTCTTGTTGTAAGTATGTAGTGTGGTCCAGCATTAATGCAGGAGTTTCTAAACTCGGCCAATCTATTCAGAGCATCTCCTGGCCTTTGCTGTCTCCATCCCAGTGTCTCCCTCCCAGCCCCGCAGCAGCAGCACACCTCACCCACTGCTGATTGCTCGAAGCACTGTGTTTTAAATATCACTCAACATAATTTGGAGTTGGAAAAGGAAAAAGGACTCTCCAGTCCTCTAACAGACATCAGGCAAACGTCTCGCAGGTCCTACAGGCTCGAGAAACCCTCATTTGTTTAGAATTAGAAACTGTTATGGCCCATGAAAACTTAAAAAATATGGGAGTGTTGTGTATCCAAAAAAAAAAAAAAAGGGTAATACTAACTGGTTTTTTCTCCCAAATGGCAGCAGGTCAGTACATATTACAGAGACACCTCTTTTGCAAGTATGATTTTATTACTTTTCCCAAACGCAGCCAGGATTTCATACTTTAGATTGTCCCAACTCACGCGTTTTATAAATAAGGAGAGCAAAAAATGCAAAAATTGATATTTAACACCTTGGGAGACCAAATAAACATATTTTATGCTGATGCTCTGAAATATAGCATCAACTTTAACAGCTTTTGACTGGGACGGGATTTTCATACGAGTATTATCAGCATAGCTAAAAGGAAATCTTATCACTCACAAATAGCATTAGGACACACGTCAGAGGGTTCACACCACGCAGGGTGTGCGCAAGTACAAGATACACAATGGTACGAGATACAAGACCTCAACTCCCCCCAGCTTTCTCCTAGAAAAGGGTTCGTTTTCTGCAGAAGGACAGCTCAACATCAGCCAGTTTTGTTTCCTTCCCTGTTATTTTCTTTTTTTTTTTTTTTTTTTTTTTTTTTTTTTTTTTTTTTTTTTTTTTTTTTTTTTTTCCACAGTGCCAGAGAGGATGAAGAAGGAATTATTTTAAAGGCCAGTGATCCAACGTATTTCACCTCCACTTCTAAAATCCCGACGACAAGGAGCGGAGAGACCTTGCTGGGGGCAAGAGATCCCTGCGTAAGCCACTTATGACACAGAGTTTATGCAATTCGGCGCTAAAACGCTCAGGGCTGGAATCTGCCCTGCAGATGTTGCTGCTGCCTCTGGAATGACACAAACCCCCCACCGGGCTGCAAGTCCAAGTACCTTCGTCAGCAAACGATGGGCATGGACTAGAAGCAGATGCAGCAAACACTCCACACCGAGATCCTGTTCGATGGAGTCGATGTAAATCGAACTGAACAAAATGTTTTGGAACAAATGAGGGGAAAAGCTGGATGCTATGGCACAGGGGGGTGACACCAGCGTGTCAGCCCCAGTCTGAGGCACCATAATGGGGACGGGGGTAAGTGGGAAAGGGAGCAGCTCAGCAGTGCTGGTGTTCATGCCTCTCCCTCAGCCTCTTGCTGCGGGGACAACTGGATTAAATTATAGTAGAATGAGGATTTGGGATTATGGAGAAACAGAGGCATCAACAGCTTTCATTTCTCCACCGCAATTATTTATAATGATATGGGGAAAAGAAGAGTAAAATGGATTCAGCAAACTAGGAATGAGAGACAAACCACAGGATCCAGCACCAGCCACACTTTCCATGGAAAGGCACTTCAGCCTGTTGTACCACCTCCAGAAGCAATGTTTGCAACCCGGGGATGTCTAGCACCTCTCATTTGATTCTATTCAGGTGATTCTTAATTACATGACAACAAAACCATTATCAAGGCTCTCATGTTTAGATTATAGCAGCCTTTTCCCCTCACCACACAAAGGGGTTCACTCTGTTTTGCCAAAGCAAAATGAACGAAACAAGGCACTGCTGTGACATCCCAGGAACAAAATCTAACAGCAAATCACCCTTGCACGGAAAGCTGTTCTACAGCCACCCAAAGCAAACTGCAAATGTCAGCGTGTTCACTGGTAATCCTGCTGAAAAGTAACCCAAAGAGCTGTATTAGCATTCACTAACTTGCTCTGACAGTGGCTTTGCTAAAGAATCACTGGACAAAATGGGAAATAGGAAAATTAAAGAAAACAAAGATAAAACAGACTGGTTTAAACCTACAAAATAAGGCAGCCAGTGCTGTTCTCCATCCTCGTGAGGCCATCAGGCAGTCTGCAGAAGCACTCCTAGAAGTGTAGCATTTTTCACTCTTCACAACCTTCTCTCTACTGCAGACATCCCTACTGCTGATGTGATGCTGGCAACCAGAGCACTTTTTGAAACAGCAATCCCATATCCCTGGCTTTTGTTATTCACTCGGAAATCAAATATTTCAGCTTTTAATATACTGTGGAGTGAGGAGTCTTCCCAACTGTCAGACCTAATATGTGCTACAAAAGGTTTTAGCCAAAATACAGATTAAAAAAAACCCCAAAACAAAATAAAAAAACCCCAAAAAACAAAAAAGGCAAATTTGAACTCCAAGTGCCAGCAGATGGATGAGTTACCCTCTTGAGACAGGGACTAAATTACGGACAGTCAGAGGGAGGTCAGTGAGACAATCATGTCTCTGCACTCAGCTGCCACTGTTAGGCAACACCTCTGACTGCCACTCCACAAACTCTGCCCTTACATCAAGCTGTGCCTCCTTCCCGCCGAGCTGGACTGTGCCTCCATTAAAATCACCCTTCCTCTCCTCCCAGGGCTTCCTCTGTAATTTTCTGCTCAAAGTCAAAGGAAATAACAAAGCCAGGGCTGCTCTCCAGTCTCTCCAGCCCAGATATTGCTGCCCCCTCCACAACAGCTCAGTCCCCAGCCTCCCCTTTTCCCAGCAAAGCCACGTGTCCAGGGATCTTCCCAGCTGACTCCTCCTCCCAGCTTGAAGGATTTCCCGAGTGGAGGCATCTGCAGGCAGGAACATTTGGGTCTTCATTACTTTCTTCTGACATCGTCCCAGGGACTTTTAGGTTTACACAAAGAATAGCCACTACCAGGGCCAGCATAAAACACTGTGAGCAAACTCAAAGACACCACGAGAAAAAGTTAATTCTCTCATTTCCAGTCCTGAGGCAACATTTTCTCTCTTTCATGTTCTACCAGTCTTTTTAAACTCTGTGAGTTCCAGGGAAATGGGTGGAAGACGTGGAAATCCTATTGCAAAAGCACCTGCCCGCTCCTTTCCCCAGAGAGCCACACACAGAACATTCTATTATTTAGTTAATTGCAAAGAAACAATTACAAAGGAACTTGGCAAACTCTCTCTAATCACAGCAAGACCTATTTGCAGTCCAGTAAGTTCAGCAAATTAGCAAGTAAGTGAATATAAAAAGGAAAGAATCACACAGCTCAAATTGCACTCTGTCCGTTTGTTTTGTCACTCATAGTTTCTGTTTAATTATTTAAGGTATTTCTTCATAACATTCTGGTACATTTTGTATAATAATGAAGGTTTACTAGCACGGAAATGCAATACGTGGCTATTCAACATCTGCCGAGACAGGGAAGAAAACTGCCAATTCTGTGAGTAAATTATAGAGAGCCAGCTCAGGAAAAATTTCCAGGTTAGATAAATAGAAGGTTCCGCCACAATTTGTGTAAGATCCAAACAAGGATTATTGCTAGATAATGGCAGTGCTAAGCAATGTTTGTGCACAACTTTGTGCTACAGGCATTCGTGGTCAATCCTATTTATTAAGAGCTATTCTAATTTTCCATGCACATACCTAGAGGCCATTCAAATGCAGCCTTTTTAAAAGCAGCACTGTAACCAAGTGACAGGTTTTACAGTATTTCATCCCTGAAGTCATATTGCAGCAAAAACCTTCAAGCTCTGTTACATTAGTGAAGCAGAGCTGACGGGGTGAGGAAGGGAGAGGAGTGAGATACTGGTGTGGGATTATCAGGCTGATAGAGAGGGGAGTAAGACAGCCCTTGACAAGGGACAACATGTCCCTCCTGGTTCTTCCCAGGCCATTTTGAGCATCAAGATTTTATGACACATCTGTTCACACTACCAACAATAGAAGCCCTAAAGGGGCTTATGTGGTACCTGGCACAACGTGCCTGTGAGGTGCGTTGGCAAAATCCTCCCAAATAGAAGGGGAGCTGCTACAGGCTGAGCAACACCTTGTGAGAGGAAGTTTGTCCATACACAGCTCTAGAGAGGGGAACAACACAAATCCACACACTCTCAGACTTGAAAAAGGTGATTGGGAAGTTGGGAAAGACAGGCTGTGGGAGGGGCACAGGGAGCAACTTACTCAGTGGACTACAACAGAGTGTAATTAGTAAGAACACAGCAACGTTCACCATTCAAGGCTATTCCTTTGTGCACAGCAAGGACAGAACAAGTGCTGAAAGCCACATACAACCAAAAGCCATGTGCCTTACACACACCTGTAAACAGGGCAAACATTTGGAAGGTGATGTCAGTGCTGCCTCTACCAGCAGAGAAGCACTTCAGCAAACATTAGAAGGAAACAGCAGAGGAACTGCTGCAGCTCCTGACCACCAACCATGCCTGAAAACCCTCCCCTAATTACCTGGAGTTTAACATGGAAATTTTGCTCTTTGCAGGTCTCAATGATGCCCATCAAATGAAACCTTTTTTTCCCCCCTAAAAGTTCATATGGGAAAGCAATTCACCAGCTGACAAACTTTCCATAAACAGATGCTGCAAAGCTTGCAAGAGTCAAGGGCATTCTGACTTCAGATGGAGACAAATTATGATTTAATACAACTGTGAACATTTTTTCCTTTCAACTGAATTCAAGACTAGTCTGCTCCAAGAAATCGTATCAAAACTTTTCCATGCATGCCTCCTGGATTACCTCCAGTGTTTAGGACTTTAAACCAAAATTTGTCCTAAGAAATCCAGAGGCTGTGTCAGTAGAGCAGAGAAGGAAGAATAAAAAAGTGAAGTTAGTTAATATATTAATCAAACACAGATTATTTCATCTTGTACTCTTACAGCTGTTTTAGTCCTGCAACAAGGACTCATCGACAGGAAGGTGCCTGCAGGATTCCCATGTCTTGGCAGCAGTTAACAGGGTCTTCTGTGGCCACAGACCAGCATAAGGCTTGTTTTTCCTGGGAGTCCCTAGAGGCTTTCTCAGTGGACCTGGAAAGGAATGCACGTGTCCTAGTTCCTTCCCGAGCTTCATGAACAGCAACAATAACTAAGGTGAGGGGATACACTGTCAGCAAACTGGAAAGCTGAACCCTGTAGCTCTCCCACAGGTGCTGGCAGACCAGCTTGTCCCAGTCCTGTGCCTCTCTACAGCACAACCAATGCCTGGCACAGCAACAGCTCTGTGGCCCTGGTGGGTCCCAACACTGGTTATCCCGCTAACACAGAGGGCAAGACTGAAAGCAAAAACCCATCAGCTCTTTCAGTTCCACCAGGCTTTGGTCAGGAACCCCTGGTGGGACAACCCTAAACCTGTACTAAAGAAGAAATTCCACAACCTGCATGTTTGTTTCAGAGTTACCTTGTTACTATCGGCTCAGGAAAACAATCAGGGATAAAAGGTCAACCCAAGTGCAAAGTGAGAGCAGGAACACCCGGCAGAGGCCAGAGGGGCAATGCAAATGCAGCAACGGCAGCACAAACACATCACCCGTTCGTATCCAAACTTTATTTCAAAATTCAACCATCAGGAGTAAACACATTGCAATTGTTTTAGCCTCTCAAGGATCCCAAAATAAATTACATAAAATACTTGCACAGTTCTAAATATTAAAAAGGTCATAAAAATTAATGGTGTGCTCTCATATGGCAAGATTATTCCTTTCCCATTTTGACTACATTAAAAGTTGCCTGTGCAGGAATTATTTTTATAGCTATGCAAAAAACCATAGTTTTCATGTCGTGATGCCTCAGTAAAGATTTACAGGCAAAGGCACTTAAGGGCAAAAAGGGATCAAGAAGAGATAACGTCCCATTAAAGTCCAATCTCTGTACTCACACACAATCTCTAACTAAACACTGCAAAAGGTTTTAAGTTGGCAACTTTATTCCCTATCAATAGAATGCAAAGTGTGCTTTTAGATTGCATAGGTTAGAGTGGAATTTAATTTTAATTCAAGACCTTGATGCACTCACAAGGTTTCCAGGGCTTTCTACAGAAAACGTACTTTTCAGAAACAGCATGTTTGTATTGGGTTTATCCTGACAGGTTTGAGCCACACTGATTTTCACTGTCCTCAGCTCCCTGTTGAGGAAAAATGCCATTTATTCAAATAACTTCTTCTTCCATCACTGTTCCACACTTCTTCCCACAAGTGTTGGCATTCAGATGACCACAGAACAAAGCCTGGTGTCCATCACTGCTCCCTTCAACATGTTCCACCAGAGTGTACAACACAACCATGTTAAAGGCCACAGATACTGTGGAGGTTTCTCTTCCTACTGTACCACACCAAACTCCACATGCAGTGAGCAAGTTATCCTCCAAACCAAAATACTAGTTTGAAACCCATCTCAAGTAAAGTACCAGATTTTTGATACCTAGGAAATAGTAGACTCAAATTTAGTAAGCTCTAGATGTATTTTCACTCCTTCCAGAAAATGTTTGCTCCTTTTCACCCTGATCCCGTGCCTTTGGGTCATCCCAAGATACTGTCTCCCCTTTATGCCAGAAGTTACCTGTTGACAGCTCTACTGCTGGTCACAGGCTCAGGTAACACAGAAGTCTTCCTGCTCTGTATCATCTTCCTAATTCTTTCATATTGGTCATTACAGCACAGTAAAGTAAAAGAATGTCATCGTTATTATATTTGCTGTCTCAGTATTTCCCTACAGGATAACAGCTAGGTAGATATTTGATATCAGTCTTGGTCCTAACACACTACACACTCTTCCCTTAATGTGTCAGTCCTCAACTCTAGTCACTCTCTCTGGAGAGATCCATGACAGAGTCACAGTTACAGACCTGAAATATTATACACAGGCAACTCAGTACAGCTCTGCTTCCATTTAGCAAAATGACCCTTCTTCTTAACATGACTTCTCGAAAGAGAGGGAAACAGGTCTCAGCTTCTACCAAGAGGATTCTATCCCTTTTATTTTATATATATTTTTTTATCCTTTCTGCAGATGACAGTCATGTGACCAAAGTACAGCCAGGAAGAATTTACCCATCGGGAGTGCAAATGACATTCTTCAGGCTGCTTTGGGTGTGGAGAGCTCCCAGAACTGCCTTTGGAAACAGCACAGGCAGCATTTCCACCGATGGGATTAAATGAAATCAGCTGCATTGTGCTGCAGCCATCCAGTTTCCTCTTTGGCTGCAAGTACTGGCACAAACTCTGATAAGCCTCAGATAGTGCTTTACTGAAATCACAGAACTGAGACAGCCCTGACTTCTTGGTATTCTGCAAAACAGTGGTGACTGATTTTTAATTTAAAAAAGAAAAAGGTGATAAAAATCTTATATTTAAGAGTGTGCTTTCTGTTTACAGGAGACTTTATTACTCTTTGATGACAAAGAAACCAGTAGAGTTTCCAGCAAACCTTCACTGTGTGCATGTAAAATTAAATTCTCCTTTCAATAAATATCACAATTAAAAAAACCCGCACACATTTTAACGCTTTTGAGGGGTGCTGGTGTGACAGTAGGAATTCTCCACTCAAAAAGTACAGTCTGCAGAGAAGATCTGGAAAGACCCCTCTGATTATATTCTCCACAGCCCCTTAAGTCTTTGGTCTTTCCATGGACAATGCTATTGTCAGTGCTATTTCTGGATGGAGTCTTAATTTCTGTTATAATCCAACCTACCACTTCTGTTCCCAAACCAAACTGCACGGATTAGGTTTTGCTTATTATGCTCATCCTAATCCACAACCCACAGAACAAAGTAGGCAGCGCCCACGCTCTCCTGCACCAGCCTGGCAGCTTTACTCGAGAACAGAAGACGGGTGGATATGTGATCCCTCTCCCAAATTCTGACCGCACTTACCGTGCAGGTGGGCACAGGCAAAGGTAGTACTGGGAAGAGGTGTCAGCCACTCAGACTTAAAACCTTAGTGCTCCTCCCCTCAGTGCATGAGCACTGCAGTCAGGTGAACATTTCAGACAGTCCTATGTCAGATGTTTCCACATCTTAGAGATGACCCTGTAAAGTGCACTCAAATTCGTGATCTGTAAGCAGAAAGCAGTCACAAGGGTATCCTTCACAAAACACTCCTGCCATTGCCCACCTGCCCTGGCAAATCCAAAAATCTGATTATGTGATCAGACATTTCAAATACAAAACATTCTATACACATCATCACAAGCACACGTGGAAAAAGCAATAAATAAGAAAAGCCAGCTGATACAGTAGGCCTAGAATGGCCCTACAACAGAGGAATGGCTTACAAGGTCTGCACAGACTGTAAATGTTCAGTATAAAAATAAACAAAAAAAGATATAAAATAAGACAAGTAACATTTTTAAATAGGGAGGCCCAGGTAACAAATACCAGCTGTACCCTTCCACATGCACAGTCTGAAAATTGGAGTCATGTCATTAACCACTTCCTGATTACACAAATTATATTTTAGTTGATCTGAAACAAAACTTTGTTTGACATGAAATAGCTTAAGGCTTTATTGCTTTCACTTAAAATTTGTCAACTGAATTTATAATCCTCATTGTGAAACAAAACATTGAAGTGTTTTGATTGAGTTTTTAAATCCAAACTCTCTGTGTACCAGGGTAAGGTTAACAGTCAGTCAGTGGCTTTTAGCCAAAAAGTCTGCAGAGATGACGTATCAAAGAATGGCTGAAATAAAGTCAACTGTAATTAAAAACGGGCTGCTATTCCTCTTTTTTTCATCTTTGAGATGCCTGATCTTGGTACAAATAGTTTTGTTTGAGAATCAAATAACTCAAGGTCACCAAAACTTAAAAGTGGGTGTAGCTTTTCTTCATCTGCAACAAAGGAGACACAACAACAACATCATCCGAGTCGTCGGAGTGAGCTTCATCCCCGGGCAGGGCAGGAGCAGGATGTGACGACCCCTCAGAGGACCTGGCTGAAATGATTCCAGAGGAAACAAGGTCATCAATAAACAACATTGACAAAAACAAGCCCTTGTGGGAAGTGTGATATTCTCTGAGCCACTGAGTTTCCAGACCTACCCACAGGTATGGATAACCCTGATCTATCTGTTTCTGCACGGAGCTGTTCCTGTTCTCCTCAGTGAACCACCCGTGCACGGCAAGTGTTGAGCTGACAGACTGACCACATTTGTCTTATTGCCTTTAAATCTTTGCAAGTGGTTACACACCACCAACTAAAGCAATTTGATACTGAAGCCATCGCAGGTCATGAAACTAAATATTTATTACACGCCCAGAAAAGGAAAAACTGACCCGAGCTTAAGCTATGCAGAAAGGTAACAATGAGAATATGAGTCACATACAGATGGAGCAGAGGGAAATGGAGACAAAAAGAGATAGAAGCTCTCAGCCACTGTCTTTCATCCTTATAACCATAAAATACCAAAAATATTATTCACCTGCTGCACTGCTGAAATGACAATAAAACAGTGACCACACTATGGGGTTTGTTTTTTGTTATTTTTTATTATTTTCCTTCTTTGCCATTTTTCTGGATGTGTGTTTCTATGTGTCTCATCCATTCCAACGCGTGAAGAAATGTTCAGGGCATGAACAGATAGATGCTTAATGATTCCAGTAAACACTGGAAAACCAGAGGGATAAAAAGAACCCATACAAAGTCCCTAACCCCTGAAAAGCAGAAGCAGCAGCTTGCCCCCTGCAAGAGATCTATGAACTAAATGACGACTGCTATTAATACCTTCCAGCACAATATCCTCCCCTCAGCTATTAATACCTCCAAGCACAATATTCTCCCCTCAGCTCCACTTACTTTTCAGTTTCAAATATAAATTATCTGAAAAGACTGTCCCAGAGAAGAAAACTAATCAAGACAACCTGTGGTAGAAGGGGAAACAGGCTAGAGTCCATACACTGAGATTCTGACCTGAAATGGAGGGCACACAATATTACCTGGGGAGAACAGACAAGCCACGGGTCTTGTAGTGAAATAAGAGGTTCCTGACACAGGAAAAAAAAATCTCCTGGTATGGAAGAACAAGCACACACAGAAACTGGAATGTGGAATAAAGAAAGGGAACCACAGCTGGCCCAGAAATAGAGGGACAGACAGAGAGCCTGTAAATGGCAAGGAGGAATGAAGGGAGGCCATTACATTGACCTCAACCTACAGAAGCAAAGAAACACATGACTTTTTCGTTAACTGAAATTCTTCTCTGCGTCAGTCAACAAATAATGTCAGAGTTTTTTAGGAAGGTTTATGGGACAGTAGCTCTGGTGATACAGAGGACCAAAGGGAACTTCCAGAAGCAGGCATGGTGACTAGAAGAAGCAACTCCAACAATAAACATATTATACATGAAATAGCTTAATACTATCCAAACCACTCTTGATTATGTTCTGCTCTTTATGTCTGACATTTTTGCCCTCATGTCCAATTTAATACACTTCAGAGACAACATGTGAAGGCTAAGAACCCACTAGAGTTAAGGATTGTATGTAAATTCATTATGATTTCAAGAAAGCCTCAAATGAAGCTAACAGTTGTAGCCTGGGTGGCCAGTAACAAGTAGAGAGAAATTCTATCCTTAATCGAGATTGCTGTGCACGTACAGAACATATTCTTCCTTCCTGACACTCGCCTGACAGAACGAAACAAAACACCACATTTTGCAGACTGAATAGTGGATATCTGTTCCATTTCATGGGAAACAGCAGACATGGCTTTATAAAATCTCCAAGTACTGTTCACATTCTGAAGACAAGCAAAGCAGCACTGAATGCTACACTAGGTTTTTTTAATTTTTTGTTTTGTTTTGTTTTTTAGAAAATACAGAGACATCTAACCTGATGCAAACAATGAATTAAAAGTCTGCAGTGCAGGGATTATATACCTTCATTCTAGCAGATACATAAGGTTTTTTAAAACACATTCTTATCTTCCTCATTCCTCTCAAAATAGTGCTGAAAGGGTAGTGAAGTGAAATGACTTTATGCAATATATACACTGACTGGAAGCTTAAGATCATTGTAAGTCCTAGAGGTCACAAAATGCAAGTCTGGACTTGGGACAAATGAAGTGAGAGCCTGTTCAGCTGCATGATTAAAAGCTAAAAGAATTTGATTGCTTTAAATCACTCAGCTGCTCAACAAGCTGCTTGTCTCATGTAGTTTCCAAGCTGCAGGATGACCACGGAAACCCCAATTCACCATCAAAACCCAGTCATGAGCTCAGAATGGCAGAGGTGGACTTTCGGTTAATTTTAACTTTAGTTTAAGCTACATAAATTCACATGGCAAACAACCAAACAGATCACCAAGGGGTCACATTTCTTCAGAAAGGTGGTATTTATACCAGAATGCTCTCCTTCCTAATTTGTCTTTTGGGAGAGGTTGGTTAAACACTCCAGTGCACCAAGACCGAGTAATTCAGAGAGTTTAGTGCCAGACAGCCTTTGGGCAGTTGTGCAGCTACAGAAGCACATATCCAGTATGCTTCTCCACAAGCCACCTGGATACATTCTATCCTCATCCTGGATTTTGAAAAGGTCTCCCATATTCCTAAAATCAGCAGCAACCTTACCCTGCTTTGCTCCCAGTCTCTCCTTTTTGATATTCATCATTAAAGGACTGCAAGGAAGAAAGTCTGAAAGTTTATGATTTCCTCTCTATCTCTTTTAGTATAAACAATTCCAAAACTTCTTCGCTCATCAATTTGTCGTCATAATTTGCAATAAAACTTAGCTCTGGAGACTTCATAGCCAGACAGTTCCTGTGCTCTGCTGGGATTCATACGCCTGCATTTCCTGGACGAGCTTCATCTTACACCCTTCTTTGGGTCTTAGAAGCACTGAGCATAATTAAGTGATTCTTCCTCTTTGGGTAGAGTTTCACAACTGATTTACTCTAGGTTTACACAGAGCATGCCAATAATGACCACTGCAGTAGAGTTCAGGCAAAACAGGGTGCTGCAGCATTTTTTTTTTTCCTGGATACTGTCACTAGACATAATTAAAATCACTCAAAACTCAAACATCTTCAGAAGCAAGTACTACCTACTCCTTCACAAAGTGGAATGTGCCTCTGAAAACGGAACACAGTAAAGTTTCTTAAACACATTTTCTTTCACTGAAGTGTGACCTCTGTTTTCACAACCCCTGCAAATCTGGCTTATTCCCCATCTCCTATCTTAGAGGAACAGCCTCAGCTGCTTAAAGCATTCTCTGTTTTTGAGCAAGTCTGCAGGGATCGTCAGCTTTTCACTGACAAAAAACAAGTCAATGTTTCTCAGGTCACTCTCAAAGTTGCTCTATTTCCCCCCCCAACTGGTCCATTAAAGCCTAAAATATCCCACTCTGGATAGAACCAACCTTTTTCAATTTGTTTTTAACTCCTTTGAAGCTGCATGTCTGAAGCTGCCTTATCTGCGGCATTGTTTTGCCTTTCCCACTCAGGACTTTCTAACACCCTCCTAAAAGCCTCTTTGGCTTTAACTCCATCTCCTCACAAACAGCTATAAAGAACTCAAGAAGAAAACCAAATGGCAGAAGAGCCATAAAAAAGACAGATTTTCTCAGTTTGTATTACAGTAGTACTAGCTGGCAAGGTTATCCAGGACTTCGTTTTTCCCCCCTCACTGCAGCAACTGAAGACTGCTGAAAAAAACGTGACTGAACACACATGGCTGCCTAGGATGGTTCTTTTTACCAGATGTCTGTCTGTCTTCTGCAGAAACTAAGTCAGGGTCGTGAAAATGCTCTCAGCTTGTCTATGGCTAAGGGCCCAAAAATGTAGCGGAAAGTACCATCCTACAGCTACAGGGCTGGGAGGGCTGGAAAGGAACTAGAGAGGCAATACAGGGGAACACCACGTTCCTCAAATAATTGCCACTTACACCAGAGAGACTTTCCAACCACAGTTGTGACAAAAACACGAAGCACTGTGAGGAAGCTGGTACTGGTACTCTCAGAGCTTTTATTTTTTATGTAAGCAACTGCACGTGCCAGGATAAGCAACATGTCACCAAATTAAGCCACACACACACACACGGAGTACAACTATGCACTTGCACATGTGTGTGCACGTGCAGATGCTGTCCATAAAACTGTGTGTGCACCCACTCAAAAGACACATGCTTTTGAACACAGGGAGAAGAGATTACCAGGAAGAGACGACGGGAGCACTGAAGGAGGTCTCTGGAGCGCTGCTGACACTGGTTTCTTCTCAGTATTGTAAACTGCAGCATCTGCTTTCTCACTCGGTGCACTGGATACAGAAGACCTGCAAAGAGACACACTCATAGTAAGCAAATCACTGCACTCTGCCTGAGCTAAGTCATTTGATGGTATTCTAGTTTTCTGCTGTTCTTCCTCCATATAACTTGTACGTGTCAGGGCTTCTGATTCATATATTGAGCAAGTGTACTAGCAATCTGCTTGACAGCAACAGCAACCTGTTTTTTTCCAAAGAGTAATTATTCCACTTTACTTTTACTCATTGCTATGGAAAAGAACATGCAGCAGGATATGGGAAGACTCCTGCTGCTACAAAATTCCTTTTAGTTGCATGCCCTTTGAATTTTCTCAGGAGCAAGCTCTCCTGTGTCTTTGTTCTAACAATGGCCTTGTTCTTCTCTGCCAAGGAACCCACACTAAAATTCTATTAAACAAATACTCCTCTCTTGTAGTAAAACCAATTTTGCTACTGCATGTTGCAGAAATATCTATTCCTCACTTACCTCTCCTCAAGCAGAACTGTACGTGCTAAGTGAGCCCTGAAAATGGACTGAATGAACGTCACAATCTCATCTCTCTCCTCGCAATCAGAGGACAAGCTCGAGGAGTCTGACATGGAAGACACACAGGAGTTCTGCAAAGCAATCACATTAAAGAAAACTGACCTTTTACAGATTGCACAGAAGCTTGACAGAACCTTTCACAATCTTACTCCTGATTGTGAAAGTGGCAGCAGAACAAACATTCCCATCTTTTGGTCTGCAGCCTTTAAGGTTCTGTAACACGAAATCAGCAGGAAATGCAAATCTGATCATCATGCAAGCTTTGAAGCACCAGCATTCAATTAATGAAAGAGCAGACACCTGCAAGGAAAGTTCATTTATTTTCCAGGAAGGAAACCTTTTGAAGATGAAGGAGGTAAGGCAACCTTCATAATCTTCTGTGTGTATCAAGCAAAGTATTCAATCCTACTACACGGGGCCAGTTTGCCAAAATAAAAGAGCATGTAAAGTGCAACCAGGTGGACAACCTGGATGGAGAATTACAAATTAACTTTGGCCTGATAAAGGTCCAAAGGATGTTTATATAAATTGGCAAATCATTTACAGAAACTGAATGTTTAATTAGTAAGGAAGTTTTTTCATGTTCAGAACTAAGTAATTTGAAGCAAGCTGACCATGACAGAGAACACCAGATCTTTGGTTGAACATGGCACATTAAGACTCCTTTATTTTTCAATCTAATCAAAGATGCTTTCCAGATTCTTATTTCAGTGACAAAAGTTTATCTATTACTACAGTGACCCAGTGGGGAACACTTGAGAGTAAGCAGAGTTTTCAACAGCACTCTGAATTAAGGAGTTAAAGGGTGCATTATTAGCTGATGGGAGAACCAGGAAAAAAAAGAGACCCAGTTACAGTCACAACACTGAGAATTTATAGCTTTACTTCTGAGAAAAAGCGAGAACTACAGAAGATGGAAAGGGAGCCCAGGGAATGAGCTCAGTATCCTTCTGGAATTACAGTGGTGTTGCCAACCAGCACATTAAAACAACATCACCAGGTGATTCAGAGAATTAAGCCTGGAAGTGCAGTCCTTTACACTGCAAACTAAACATAATGGGATGTTGGGATCCCCATTTGCCCCACAATTACCTTGTTGTGAGATTTTGCTTCATGGATCCCATTATTCAGGAACAATTTCTGTCGAGCTAAATGTCCTCTGAGAGCTGCCTGCAGCACCACAACTGCCTAGCAGGGAGAGAAGGAAGTAAATGTTAGCTCCTTGGAAAGATAACCCACAGACACAGACCTCTGGGGTCACCTCCAGGGTTTAAATTCCATCTGGGTACTCATGACTGATTCTATCAAATGCAGGTGAGTTCCAAGTGCCAACACCAACCCATACAGCAACATGCTCCCATTTCCATATTAGACTCTGGCTACCCAGTGGGCTCTGGGATGCTCTGGTACAAACAAAAAACCAAGCCAAGCCTGGCAGACCACTGTGGTGATAACACTGAATATAAGTCTTTCCCCTCCACTCAGAGATTTTACTTGTCATCTACAAGAAGCATTTAGATGTAAAGATTCATTTCTGAAAGTGGGATTTTTAACGTTCTGGAAGAAACAAATATAAGATGTCACAAGGGGCTATTGGGAAAAACCAGTTTGATCAAAACCTTTCTGCCAAACATTTATCAGGAAGTGATTTTGTTTGACAAACTTGACAAATTTCTTCATAATACTCTGAGACATTTCTCCTTAGCAAAAACTTCAAATCCTACTTCAAATCTTTCTGAAGACTCATCACAGTAAAAATTAAAGCATTATTAGAATTATCTAGTTTGGAAAAAAATTCCTCTCTTTTGGTATCAAAATTTTCCGAAGCACATTCATCTTGCAGAAGGTACTAAGCAAGGAAAATTTGAGACCAAAAGGGAAAAACTGACAAGAGGTATGAAACAAAACCAGGATGTCAGAAGGAAGACTATAAGCCAGCCTGAAGAACAAACATCACTTTGGTAAAACACCTTTGAAGTTATTTGTTTGCTCTTTGATACAAATTAAATCTGTTGTACTGTTTTGTTGGGTGTAAACAGACTCACCTCATCCAGAGCAATTTCGTCTTTCTGAAATGAAAGATGCTCAAGTTAATGCCACAAACATATATGAGCTTTATCTAATACTTTCCAAATATTCCCCAACAATCAAAACACACAGAAAAAACCTGTTCCAACCCCCCAAAACCTCAAACAACAAACCTAAGGAAAAAAACCCCCTCTTCATCTTTTATGATATGTGGACAGATGCTAAAGAGTAAAATTCAGAAGGGGATGTCCTCGCTGGTCCCTGTTAGGACAATCTCACCTTGGTTTTGTACATCTTCCAGTGTCTCTGGATGATTTTGGCTGCTTGTTCTTCCCTGTGATCTTCTCTGCCTTTAACTGTGCAGACTGGTGAAGACTGCAAAGGAGAACCTTCAAGTTAGTACAGTATAGACACAAAGCTGGGAGAGCGACAGGTTACTAATGACTCAGGAAAATCAGCACCAGAGTTCATCCTGCCTGCAGGGCAGAAGGAAGTTCAAGAGGAAACTCTTAGTTCTGAACCCTGCTCATACTCAAACTCATCATCTAGATGACTGTTGCAGTGAAACACATTCCTGCCCCTCTTTTAGCCCTTAGCAGAGCATGGGAATGGAAAAGTTCTCATTTCCCCATACTCCCATTTTTCTATGCATTGCTAAGGCACTGCTAACCCACTGCTTTGTTGATCAGAGATGGTTTGTATGTTATGAACAGACTGAGAAGAAATGTCAGGTTACCTAATTTTGCAGTTCTCCAGGAAAGACAAGTATTAATTAACCAGGGAATTCTCTAATGTCTCATCCTGGCAACTGTAGCCCCATAATTATCTGCTTAAACTTACTGATTAGTTGGCCTTGTCTGACACTGAGCAAACAGAGGGCTTTGTGTAAGCTGGCATAACTCTACACTTCTATCTTGAAGAAACTAATTAGAGGACAAAGAAAGAAACCAAGAACAAAACAAGATTTTGTTCCAGTTACTTCTTCTGAGGTGTGGTTGCATATTCCACCTCTCACCATTTGATCCTTTTGATCCCTAATTATCCCACACTAATTGTCAGACCTCACTTGCCAAACAAAAGTTAGCTGTAAGTTTAAAGGACTAATTTAATTTATTGGTGTAAAATTTTAAATAGAGGAAGAAGAGATTTTATAGACTCTAAAAAAAACCTCTTGATTCCCTGAAAAGGATTTATTTATAACCTAAAAACGCTGAGTTACAGGCTTAAGTTTAGCAAATGGATCATGTCATATTAAAAATGACAACCTACTATTAAAATGAGAAATTGGTAGGAACTTAGTGATAATTACAAATAATGGGAACATTTCAATAAATGGATGTTACTGGCCAAGAATATATATAGTCTGCAGAGGAAAAAAGGAGCTGTTTGTTGGCTGTTTTTAAAGACCCAAGTTATTTGGTATTCAAAACATCCTCTAGCATCCATCAGCCTATAACACACAAAAAAAGAATCTAAAGAATTGCACAGTATATCAAAAACCAGGACCCTCCTAAGCAAGCGGACATTTTCATTCATATTTTTTACTACGTGTATTTCAGGGTCTATTTATTTTTAAGTGTAATCAAAATCCCCAGTAATAATTTCCTAGAAGTATTTAGTGAAATGAGCTTAACGTGACTACACAAAAAAACCCCCAAACCACAAAAAACCTGTGTGTCTGTACCTTATGAAGTTTTTCCATTGTATCTTCTGCCATTTGCCTTTTCTCTTCCTCCAATTTTGACTCCAGTTTCTCTACTTTCTGTGTCAGGTTCTGGATTTCCTCACTACCGTTGGAAAAGCAAAGATATTTATAGCTAGAAGTTTTCTGGTGTTCCTGCTTTGAAAATACTGAACCTATTTCATAACACTTGGTTGCTTTGGGCTTTTTTTTTTTTTTTTTTAAGGCCAAAATTGGAAACTTCTCAGGATAACAATATCTATTCTCATAGTAACAGACATGTAACATCAATTCTCAAGTTGTGACAGCAAAGCCTTATGTTAAAACTGAGAAGTCCCAAGGTTACAGTGGTATCCTTAATACTATTAATAATGCATCTAAATCTGCTACAGTTTTATATTTGTCAGTCAAACTCCTTTCTTCCAAAACAATTATGAAGTCACCTTTTTTTGACACCCTCGCACAGGATTATTACTCACAGTTATACAGACTACATGGAGCAACTGGAATGACACATTGGCAAGGCTCTGGGAGCACAGGCTAAGGTAAAGATATCACAATTTTTTCTTAAAGAAAACATCTGAGCCCAACACAGCAGCTTTTTCCATTTACCTTTTTAATTTCTATTATAATTTATTTCTTAATTTTACTCTACTACTTAGTCTTCCCCTTCCTCTAAAAATCACTCTACGGAATTCTTCCACTAGTAACTTACTCCACCCTTCCGAAACAGTTCTGCTTAAAAGAATTCCCAGCTTCTTGCAGTTCAGATGAACTCCTATGGATTTTGAGCCACTTCAAAAGAGAATTATACTTCAGCAGTCTTTTGGGTCTGAAAGGATCTACTAATACAAGGTGTGATACCTTAAAGTCTGTTCTTCTGTACTCTTTTCTTCCATCTTACTCTGCCACTTCTGCAGCTCCAGCTCCACTTCAGCCTTAGCCTGCAGTAACTGCTTGATATCCAATCTTCAAAGCAATAAGGACATGTAAAGTGATACTTTAGGCATTCATGCTTCCACAAAGTAGTTATTTTTGTTTAAACTTCTAAATGAAATGGGTTTTCTCGAACTTGTAAAGTAACTAAATGCTCGCTTTTTCCTTTTTAACAAAACAAAACACAAGCACGCATTGCTCAGAGGGAAAAGGCTTCCTACACGCTCTCACTGTGCATCTTTGTGATGCAGGAAGTGACACAGGACAAACCGTGTCGAAAGAAACCCACAAACTTTTACAGCACAATACTTGCAAGAAGTGCTGCATAAAGAGACACAGAACGTTTCAAAGGGTTTTCAGTGGGGTTGGCGGAAAAACAAGCCTCGAAAACCATGCTAGAAACACGTAGAAATTCTCATTTTCCATCCTCTGACCTTTTTTCTGCAACATAATTTTACAAAGCGAGTAGGATTAGAAGAAGCATTTGAAATAAAAGCTGAAGGGACCCTCGAAATTAATTTTCTTGCTGAAAATTTGAAGCACTTATTACATTATTTTGTAACATGATCAGAAATAATAATTCACACCTACAAAAGAGCAAGAGTCACACTTACTCTTTACTAAGTAGGAGGGTTTGAAGGGCCTTCCTGTCACTCTTCAGTTTCTTCACTTCCCTTTGGAGACGATGACATTCCTCAGCATGGTCTATATGTTGGGAGGCTGGATGATCCAGGTCTACAGAAGGTGAAGATGACACAGCAGGTAACTGTGATGAATCACTATCTGCTGGTGACACCCTGGTGCTCTCCATGGCACATACTTTCTAAGCAGGATAAATTTACATGGAAAAGACAAAAGAAGAAAAAAAAAAAAGATAAAAATTCAAATTTACTATAAAAAAATTTTAGTTAGGCCATGAGAAAAGATCGAATGAAAGTTAATTCTAAAACGTGCATCTATCTATGACAAATATGATCAGAGAAAACAGGGAGGAAGGGCACATGCTACAGACATCAGTTTACATGGATGAGGCAGAATGCACAGAGCTGATACACTGAAGGGTGACATGCCAAGGGAACAAGCCAATCATTCTACATTTTCTGCTCCAAGACAGGTAAGGCCACATAACCATGACCACTTACTTTTTCCAGTTCCGAAATCCGCCTCATCAGCCTCTGTCTGCTCCACTCACTATAATCTAAATACAATAACAAAGCTTTAAAGATGTAGCTACATCAGTGGGTCAACATTGTTCTCGCTTTTTGAAACTTCTGTCCATACAGAAAGACCATCTGAAGACCTCTGATTACCAATTTTAAATATGTATCAATGGAAGAAGGAGAATGGGCTTAAAATAAGCAACTCCTAAACCAATTAGCTCAGAAATCAATACAAACCATTCACATTCATCAGTTTTCAACGATTGAAAACCAGTTTTTCAGTGATTTTCACTAAATCCTCTAGTGATTCCAGTTCAGAATTCTCAGGGATAATAACAGAGGAAAAGCAGGCCTGACTGGAGCAGCACAACCAAAAGTCAGAGAGAGATTCCTGTGAGAAAGTTCTCATTCCAACCTTTGCCACTCCCAAATCTTCACCTTTGTAATAACTCCCTTATTTCTCCCACTGCAGGCTCCTGCTCCCAAACATCTTTCAGCTGTTACCTAAATCCCTTGTCCCACGTTCACCAACTTTTCAGCACATACTTTTTGTTTTACTGGGAGGAGGAGAACTGCTCAGTACATGATCTAGATCTTCCTTCAGCCTCCGATTCTCAGTCTGCAGCTCCTTGATGTTCCTGGACAATCTCAGGACAGCAGCATTCAGTGCCTTTAGTCGCTTCTGGGTATCTCTGCCCTCTGTACTTGGAAAAGGGGTGAAAACCAGAGAGTTAACTTTAAAGCAGAGAACGAATAACCAGCATTAAAAAGAGTGGAGCATCCTCACTATTCAAGTCAGCTGGCTAAGTTAATGGTCTCAGCTCCCCCCAGCAGCATTTCTCAACATCTTTTACTCGGGAAGATATCTATTCTTTTAGCAAAAAAATCCGTGCAAAGACCATCTTGGTCAACACTTTGAGAATTGTCTTAATTTGCGTCAAAGGAAGACGACACTTCAAAACTTTGAAAATTCATTTATTACTTTCACTTCCTCCCCCAACACACAAACAAGGGTGCTTGTACGAGTTGCTTATTTTGCTTTCTGCTTGGTTTGTTAACCAACTTTATGAAGCTTTACCAGCACTCTGAACCTGATTTAAAAAACTTATCTTCAGTCAACTGTGAGACTCCTCCAAAAAACTGTTTAGCACAAAGACCTGCGTGTTCTAAATTGCTGTTGTTCACCTAACAAACAAATTGAGACTGGGGGAGAGAGAGAGAGGGCTGTACACACATAGAATAGCTCTCTAACAAATCCAACACACAAGTGCATTTTCAGATACCTGGGAATGCTGCTCTAATGTAACAGAAATTATCCTTGTGTCTATAAACCCCAGAGAAATTTCTTCATTTAAGGTGTATTTCAATCAATCAGAGATTTGAAACAGATCTGAAGAATTCAGCTAACATGGGAATAAAAGACATCAGGAAAGGGAAAGACAAAAAGAAAAGCCTCCTATGTGTTATAGCTACTTTAAATATGAAATACTTGTTCTTTATTGATAATGAGAAAAATCTTAAAAAAAATTACTTCTAGAAACAAAGGTCTGAAGTAACTGATGGACCTAGTTTTGGACAAATGCCACTGCCAGTGACAATTACAGAACAGTTTCTGAAGGAATCTTACATCCCATCCACTGGAATAATTACAAGGTAAAGCAGGAGACAGCCTACAGTTGGCATATCAGAGTGAGAAGCTGAATTTGATCTCCTTTGTAGAAATTAAAAGGAAATGAAGACATAAAACAAAAAACCATGGCTGTCCAGATGTCATGGATGACTATTCATACAGCTGTCCCAGGCAGGAGGAAAAAAAGTGGGAACACCAAAACACAACACACTACCAAAACCAGGCAGTGACAGAAATGATAGAAATCATAACCATACCACCGAGTGACATTATTTTAGCCTCATCAAAACCTAAATTAAAGAATTGCAGACCATTTCGAGGACTTGAAAGGCTGCCTAGTTTCCAGCTACAATTGAATTCTACAGCTTCACATATAATCACACTTTAGCATTTTTACTGAAAAACAGGAGCCAAATGCCATTCACTTCAGCCTGAAATAATGTAGACAAGCATCATGAAAGAAACACTCTCCTACAACACTTTTTATGTGCCAGAGCCCTGACCTTCAACATCATTTATTATTTCAGTACTCGGTCTCTCAAGCAGAGACTGACAGTCACCAAATGGAGAGAGACTGCCCTGACCATTGCTTTTTGAAGCTATGAATAAATGAGGACAAGGAAGAGACCTGATGACTCATTTTCACCTGTAAATAAATTAGGTGTGATGGCTCACAGCCTCAAGAGGCTGGGCACTGCATGCCTGAGCCAAAAGAGAGAATTATTTTTTTTAAAACAGTGACAGAACAAATTGCAGTTTTCAAGCCACAAGCAACAGTGAATTAGGGAAACATAAGCAGTATAAATAATAACCCTAAAGAGTTCTCATATGTTTCTATCCACCTACATAATCACACCCAACATTAAGACAGTTGCCTGTACTTAACACGAGGAGGTCAAGCATAATTTGAAGTGGTGGGGTTAACAAATTTTCCTATCCCACCAGATGCTCTTACCCTCTTCTGAGCTTGGAACAACACGCACTTGCATTGATACTTTCAATCTGCTCTCTTACTGGAGCTTTGTCTTCTGCCTTTGTGCTTTGGTTTTTATTGATTCTACAGACTGCTCACCCTCACCACCACGGACACACCCACACACCAGTGACAACCACAAGCTTCTCTGACAGCGACTTACTAGCCTGTCTGTACTAAAGGAAAATAATGTTTACTCCAGAAACCCTTTTTTGCAGCACACACCCTTAGAGCAAGATGCAGAACTGACTCAAGAGGAAAATGCCAAATATCCAGTGAGGGTTTTTTTCAATCACCAGTGATGCCAGAATACGTGTGATTATGGGGGAAGATGAGTTTTATTTAACAGAGATAAATTCTCAGAGCTTTCATGTACTCTAAAACAGGTCAAGTATTTTTCCACATCCACAAAATGATCTATCTACAGGAAAAAAAAAAACGTGACTGAGACATATGCCAAGGCTGTGAAGCCAACCAAATTAGTATCAAGAAGCAAATCCAGCAATCTAAATGATAAACTGTTCCCCTGTAGTAGTTTTCCATCAGCTAAAGTAGTACACGAGTGATATATGAAACACATACATGCAAACATTTGCCTCAAAAGAATTAAACATACTTTTTCCTCATAGTCTCAGACTTTGCCAGGAGGAGTTGGAGGCGATGAACCTGTGAAATACAGATTCCATTAAGGAGTATTAGCACTGTCAGCTTCCACAGCACAGATATATTCACTGGGTTGAAAATCAGAACAAGAGTTTGGGTAGCAGCAGAGGTAACAATGCTATCACTGCAAATCAAGCTACTGTTATATTGGCTTTCATCTTGACAGTACGCTTAGGGATGTCCAGTGGTTTCTTTATTTGCCCTTTTTGGTTAAAATGCTCAACGTTTTGAAGAAAAATGTTTTTCCAGTACATGCAGTTGGAGCTATGAGAATATCTATGAAAATAGGTGCAGCTAAACTGTAAGAAACCTATCTAAAATATTCCATTTATACTTAGACTCAACAACTGAACAGCTTCCCCTCCTGCATGCATTGGAGGACCCATCAGACCTACCTCTTCATAGTAGGTTTCCATAGCTAACCTCACTTCTTCCAAATTACCGGTGTTCGTGTCTGCCTGGAATTCACTGAAAATAGAACAATACAAAAAACAATCCAGTCAGACCAGCAAAGACACTGCAATAACTGTTGGTTCACAATTTATGGGTGGGTGGTTTATAATTGCTAATACAGTCTTGGAGTTTATTCAAATGCCTTAAGGAATATAAGAACACAAATGTAAAATAACGTGGATTTCCAATTCTCTTTATTAGCTCATCCAATTGAAGCCTTCACCCCTTGCCCCCACAAAGTCATACTTAATAGTGTTGTCCTTCTCCCTGCACTGTTGTTCAAGCTTGAGAATCTTCTGCTTTAATCCACTGACCACCTACAGAAAGAACAAAATGCTCATGAGTCCTCAAATAATCCGTCTCTTCTCATAAATTCTATTCCTCCATAATCTTGTCCTGCCTTTATAAGTTGTACCTAACAAGACATACTTATTCCTACATACTTCAGTACTTAGTAGATCATACATATCTGCTACCCTGTGAAAAAGAGAATGAAATGATCTAAAGAAAAGATCTAATGAAATCAGACCCCTAATTTGTGTCTGTGCTAACATCACCAGCTTAAGAATATTTATACACAATTGTAAAATAAAAATAACTTTGCCCATTATATTGCTATAATCAAAGCAGCAAATAATAGGGAGAATACTCCCTAAACAGACTCAAGACAATGACAAAGAAAGCTCCCTAAAATAATGTTAATTCTAGATCTTTGTTACTGGTCTACAAAGCACCAGTACTTTACCTGACTACAGAGATAAAGGTTGCACGACTCCCTAATTGCTTATTTTTTCTCTACTTCATTTTATTTTTAGTACTGTTTCAACTTGGCAAGAGGAAAAAGGAAAAATGAAAGCAGAAATAATGAACAAACCATTACCCATCCATTATCACTCTTCTTTTCTGACAAAGCTCGTGCCAGCTCAGAGCCCTGAAAAACAAGACAGAGGAAGCAAGTGACCAACCCTGCTACTTTATTCCACTGCTGGCTCTTCCCACAGAATTTTCCAACCTACTCATCTCCACAGTCACTTCACAGACCAAATTCTGAAGTGTCTATGCTCATTATTCAATATTAGCACATTTATTGTAGATCTGCACACAGAAAGTGACAAGCCACAAGAAATTCAGTGGGATTCAAGTTTAAGTCTAACCACAAACACTTCTCAGCCTTGTGGGTCTGACAATAAGGCTGCTCTTTTGCTTCCTCTTCAGGTCTCAGGACTGCATGTACTGGTCACCCTGAAAGAGGTTCACTCCCTTCTACTCTCAGGCACAATATTTAGAAAGTGGGCCCTTAAAGAAAGAGTATTTTCATTTTACCTTCAGAAATTATAGGTATCTTTGCTAAATGAACTTATCTGCACTGCACAGCATAATTTTCCATGGAGCTGAGCTGAGATGCACAAAACAGAAATCCTTTCACACCAACCAGCCACCTCTCATATTTAAGCTCATCATTCCTAGAAGTCAACATGCAACAAACTTTCACTCTTCTGGCTCCCTTCTATCCCCCCAGAGAAATAGTCACCCTGGAAGGATCCAACAGTTGTTCAATCTGTTTATCCTTCCTATTGTTCTCCTGTTCCAGCCGTCGGAGCTTCGTTTTCATTCTATCTCCCTCATTTTTCTGAGCTTGTATTGTCTAAGAGAGGGGAGAAAAATTGAAAGCACATTTCACATTTCAGAAATAAGAACACACATTTTGATGTCAGTAACAATCCAATGATGATGGTGACAACGAAGCAAAGGAGAAACAACAGAAAAAATACCATCCCACTGGAGCAGGGCTGACAGATTAGGGAGGTGACAGTCCTCATCCTGCATACACTGCACTCACCTCAGCAGACAAACTGGTAAAGTGTGATCAGTAAATGGGTAATGGACAGGAAGGTGAGGGGGAAAAAAAAGGAGGTGGGGGCAAAGAAACCAAAGGCAATGAACCTTTTCAGCACCCTTTCAGCTAGGGCCATGGCTGGGGCTCAGCACTGGCTACACTTCAAGGCTTCCACATCCAGCACTCAGAAGAATCTATCACACCATGAGAACAATGAAATTGCCTCAGTCTGACACAAGTTTTAGTTAAGCCTTACATTAGGAATGCAAAAAATGTGGTGGATGTCCCAGTCGTAGAAACCAAAGTATTCTGGAGTAGTAAGGCCTGGGCACCTTCAGGTGGATGGAGCAAGACTGGGAATTTTTCTGTGAGTATCAGAGAGACTGTACCTTCTTCAGTTCTATAATTTCATCATACATATCTTCCTTTTCTTTGTAGTCAGGAGTTCCAGGAATGTAGCCTACAAGAAAGGGGTATGTAAAATAAGTAGATCCAAAAGAGGTATTTTTAACAGTTAGAGAAAAATATCTAGAACAGCACCAAATTGGAAACTGGGTGGTTTTTTTCCTAGAAGAAGAAAAATCAGCAAGGAAATTAATTTTAGAAATGGAGGTGAAATGGAAGTGTTACTGCATGAAACTTGTGCCAGATTTTACAGCCAATTTATCCTAATTAATTCTCTTCTCTCTAGTGCTATATTAAAATATCCATCTCAAGAAAGATACAAACCCCACAGAAGACTGAAGTCTTCTCATCCCAGCATTTCTATTATTTACAAAAGTCTTCTACAGGGTGTCCAGAATCCACTTTTCTCTTTAGGCTGAACATGTGAATATCCATTAACTTTAAAAGTTGCCAGAAACTGTGTATTACCAGCAAAAGTATAGGTGTCATTTTAAATGGAAGTGGAATTTTTAAGTTCACAGTTCTTCTTTAAAAAAAGCAGCATTAAAGTTTGCTCTTCTCATTAAACCCATTTGATTTTAATGTCACAACCACATGATAAAACACTTTCTAGAGAAGAAGTAAAAGGAGTCAATTACATAGAATTTCAGGCAAGCAGATGGTTTCTATCAATGGTTCCTAAACTATGTTTTGCAAAGTCACAATAAATTGTCTACAGCTGTCCCATTGAACCATATTATACTTGCAACATTTTCAGCTGCAAATGCATGGCAATTTGCAAAAGTTCTGAAAGCTAACAGTGATTCATTGCTCCAAAAAAAAAATTTGGAAACCCCTGCCTTAACCAATTTAGAAATCTCAAAATCCCATGGATCATATTTTGACACATATATTTTAATCAACTGAAATGGCTCTTGCTTTACTAAAGCGAAGATCTTAAGCAATGTGTGTTTTTACAGAGAAAAAAATATCATTAACTTTTATCTACCACACCACTGCAGATTTTACCATTACTAGAAGAACGAGAATGCTTTGGTTTCTTCATTCCTAGAGCTTCCTTCAAATAATCCGGAGTGCTACTGGAAATGCTGGTTCGCACATGCCCCATGTCAACATCTGATTTCAGGGGATGGCTCATTCCTGCCAACAAAAATGGAACAAAAATGCAAAAATCAGGTCTAATTGTGAATTAAATTTGTAGATTTATTCTGAGCAAACGCGACCTAGAAAGCTCCACACGCTGTTAATTATTTCCTCCATAAATTCCAACACTCAAGATCAGACAATTTCAACCACCCAAATAAATAATAGCGAAATGACTTCCTATGCAACCTTTAATCAAATACAACTCTATTGTTTAAGAGTTTATATATTAAGCTGTCCACAACACCCAATTTTATCCACATAGGCAGATCTAATTTCCATACTATTACCTTGTTTCAGTGATCCCAGCCACAGCTGCCTCGGGTTTTTTACAGCTGCACTCTCCGAACATGCAGTGCCCATTCCCTGCAGGGATCGCCAAGCTGCAGCTTTTTTGGGATACAGTTGTGTGCTAGAGCTGTAGGGAGACTCTAGAGCAAAAGAAAACATCTCACTGTTGCCTTAAGGTCACCAAAATTCTTGTTTGTCTTGTGCTTCAAATTTCTCAGACACAGTCCTAATACTTACAAAATTAGAATCTAACAGTGTACTACATACTGGCTCATAGAGAGTAACAGGACACTCACCTAAAAAAAAAAAACCCTAAAAACACTATATAAAAAAACCAGAAATCCAAAAAATGAAAGAGGCATAGTGACAGTAGTATGATTCAACACATGGAAATATTTACACGTACAATGTGGACAGGCATCCTTAAGATACCTGCACATCTAAATTAACATTGTTAATAACAACACTTTAAGGTAAAGTCTTCTTTGGAAAGGCTTCACTGGAAGCCTAAAAAGCCAGTTAAATGGAAAAGTATAGCAGGAAACAAACTGAGGACAAAACCCATATTAAAACTGCAGATCTAATAATAACATTGTATTCTAAGGTTATGTGAAAAAAAACCCCCATCAACAAACCCAACAAATGAAACAGAGAACTGCTAAATCCACGCACACTGATAACCAACAGGTGGTAAGGAGCCCCAGTAATTCTAGATTGCAAGTATCAGCATCTCTCCAAAACTAGAACAAGAAATTCAGACTATTTGACAACAAAATGAATAAAAAAGTAGCTTACGCTGGAATATCAAGGACTACAACTATTCCATAAACTTCAGTATTTAGCCTATACAAGTCAAACTTGACAGGTTACAGAACAAACCTCAAATAGGTGTGCTCCGCACACAGCAGTGAATAATTCTGAAGAGAATAACAAGGTATTGTCTCAAGTAAACACTTCAGTTCCTGTGAACAGCACAAGACAAAATTTTGCAACACTTACTTGGTGACTTCGGAGGCTTGTGAAAAATCTTCTTCTTTAACTTCTGAAAGAGAAACACATTTTTATGACTGAAATTATTCAACTCTTAAGATTTCTGCATATAATCTCAAAATTGCCTCCTTTCCCTATGCATATCTTTTATTCTAATAAGACAAAATCTTGTCTGTAGAAAAGAAAAATAGTAGCATTAAGTATATGCAGATTTGGCCACATCAGTGGTCACCATGAAGGTGGTGCCCACTGAAGTTTGATGCTACAGATAAACAGTTGACATGAAAACTCACCATTTCTGCGTCTGACTCATAGGTTATCACAGACAGGCTGTCATCTCCCTGGGAAAGACACAGGAACTGTGACATCTGCTGCTAAACAACTGGTTATAATACACATGCAGAAAACTTTATACCATTTACTATCCCAACAAAGTGGGAGTGCAATAAATTCAAACAGTTGTCACCACACTCTCTGTTTCTCTTCCATTTCATAGCTCAAATGACAAATGGGTGAGATAGCAGTTCTCAATTCTTTCTGCTAAAAATAAGCCATTTGTCAAAAACACTTAAGCTGCTGAGAGATGGTTGTTGCAAAACCCAGCATCACTTGCTGTAACACAAATGGTCTTGTGATGTTGTGCAAGTCACTTCAGTCATGAACCATCACAGAATGGTTTGAGTTGGAAGAGACCTTAAAGATCATCAAATTCCAGCTCCGCTGTCATGGGCAGGGACATCTTCCACTGGAGTCACAGAGACTTGTGCACTGCAGTGCACAGCTGAACCTCCAGCTGGTTCTGCCTGAATTTCTCCACCAGTTAAGCCGCAACTCATTCACCTGTTCCCTTCCCCACTCGTTTGTCCTACCCTTGCCATGCTGTGGGATGATTCAGTTCCCATATCCAACTGGAGAAGTGATCAGGTTGAGGGAAAAAAACTTCAAGTCAAGGAAGTTGACAAGTTTCCCTGCTTCTCAAATGTAACCATATCCCGAGCACAAGGGGAATTTCCACTTTGCTTCCAAGTTACCTGGATGCATTCTGCCCTCACAAAGACCTTTTCCACTTGCTGCTGGCTCCGTGGCACTCACAGCACCATTCTTTGGGCAGATGCTGGTGCATGTCTGTCAGAGGCAGGAGAAGGGGGTTGAAGTGTTTTTGAGAACCCTAGCTGGCAGAACAGGAGCGAGGATTGACCACAGAGCAGGTAAAACAGCTTTCTGTGCTGGCTGAGAGGAGGCAGGTCTGTACCTCATACACCATGCCACACAGTTTTTAATTTCCTGAGGTGATGCTCCTTGCAGCACACTGATTATTTTTGTTATTTTAAGGCCTCTCGCTCTGAAATATCTCTCTCCCCAAGTGCAGCTATCACACTTAGAATCAGACAATGTGGAAGGCGCTCAGCCCCGATAAATGGTCAACAACAAAACATTCACCAGGACACAAACATGCAATAACAAACGCACCTCTGTCCTTGGAAACCTCCACAGCCCCTTTGCTCCTACAAAACTGGCCCAACTAGAGCCACCCATGACAAGCAACAAGAGACATGGGGGCTCCCAAAGGGGCTAAAAATCTCCATCTGGCTGCTGAGGGGGTGGGAAACGAACACCAACACAGAATCACAGGATGAATTAGGTTGGAGAAGACCCCTGAGATCACCGAGTCCAACCTGTGACCAAACACCACGTTGTCAACCAGACTAGGGCACACAGTGCCACGTCCAGTCTTTCCTTAAACACCTCCAGGGACGGTGACTCCACCGCCTCCCTGGGCAGCCCATTCCAATGTCTAATCACCCTTTCTGAGAAAAAATTCTTCCTAATGTAGAACCTAAACCTGGCCCGGCGCACTCAGAGATGACGCCACCCCCCTGCCGTGCCACGGACCGGCCAGGGAGACAGAGGCAGGACCCCAGAGTCCCGCGGCCTGGACACGGACCAAGCCATCCTCCTCCCATTCACTGAGGGGGCTCCAAGGCTTTTCCCGGCCCCGAGGAAGCGGTTCGCGGGCCGGGCCCGGGCCAAGGTAGGCCTAGACGCGGGGCTTCCTCCTCCTCCTCCCCGCCGCTCACTCCTTACCAGCTCCCCCTCCGCAGCCGCCTCGCCGGCCCCGCGGGCCATGTTGGGAGGGCGGCGGGGAGGCCTCACGGGGCGGCGTGGCCGCGGGGGCCCCCTCGGGCCGTGTCGGGGCTGGGGGCGGCCATGGCCCCACGGCGGCACTTCCGGGTCGCGGTAACCATGGCAACCGCCGCGCGCCGGGGCGAACAGGCGCCCCCTTGCGGCCCGGGCTGGCGGCGCATGCGCAGAACCGCGGCGTGCCTGAGGGCAGCTTCGGGCAGAGCTCGGTCTGTGCGCGGAGCGCGAGTGACACCAAGCGACGCCGCGGGGGCGGGAACGCCGGCGGGCGCAGGACAGCCCCTGCCAGGGCTCAGTTCCGCTCCGCCAGCGAGCCAGGAGCTCCCGCCCGGGAGCAGCGGCACAACGGCGAGAACATCGTGGCCCCAACCCTCACCCACCGCCCGCCCTCAGGGCGCTCGCGGGCCACGCCCCCGACCGGCGCTCGGCCACGCCCCCTTTGCGACACTCGCGGTGCGGCCGCGCCGGGGCCGGTCCCGGATCCGGTCCCTGTTCCAGTCCCGGTGCACCCCGGCCATGTCCGGCCCCCAGTCCTGGTTCGTGGCCCGGGCCCGCCGCCGCTTCGCCATGACCCGCGAGTGCGGCGTCCTGCTGCCCGGCGTGTGCGCCGCCCTGGCCGACCCGCGGCAGCCCGGCCTCGACGACACGTGCCTGGAGAAGCTGCTGGACTGGTTCCGCAGCCTGACGTGGTTCGGTGAGCGCCGGGGGCCGGGCCGAGGGGAGGGAGGGCGGCAGGTCGGCACCGTGGGGGAAGGGCCATCACAGAAAGGTTTGGTTTGGAAGGGACCTCTGGGGATCCTCCAGTCCAACCCCCTGCCAGGGCAGGGCCACCCAGAGCAGGTGACACGGGAACCTGTCCAGGTGGGATTTGAATGTCTCCAGAGAGGAAGACTCCACGTCTGAGGTGTTGTCCCCTCGGAGACACCTGAAAACGCTGTTTTAGTAGCTGAGGCTACACCTCGGCTTGGGCCCAAGTGAGGTGAACCCAAATTCCTTAGTTCTAAGAGTTGTGAGGGGTTACCTCAGCTCAGGGAATCACCTCAGTGGGAGAGGACAGTCCTGGCAGTGACCTGCTGTTCTCTGGGCACCACTAGACCCGACTGTGGAGCTGGTGCAGGACAACCCGTGTCTGACAGAGCTCATCAGCTCCGTGCTGGCCCTGGCCGAGCCCAGCCCCAGCATCCTGTCCTTCACCCTGCAGTTGGCCGGGATACTCGCTGCCTCTGAAAACCGCTTCCAGCATCTGCAGGTGAGTCAGCTACCTGGGATTATGGGACTGCACACCACTGTATCCCTGGACTGATCCTACAGATTTAAACTGCACTAACATGTCATTTTCCCTGTATGGTAGGTTGACAGGAAGTTTCTGATTCCCTGCAAAAATGAGGGAGCTTTCTACACCTGCTTTCTACACCAAAATACATTTATAGTACAAAACCCAAAAGGCTTCATTTAGGGAAGACATGTGTACAAGTGCATAAAGCTGTCTAACGGAGCTGATAAGTTCCATTCAAGTTCCATTCCATATAAGTTGATGTATACCAGCTCATGATATACAGAAGTTGTCTCTAGCACCTGAAAAACAAGCAGCTTTGGTATTGAACAACTCTGTTGCTTAGTCCCTGAGAGAGACATATGTTGAGTTTAAGCCTGGTATTCTGAAGTTCTTCTATTTTTGTGATACTTCTGGCAAGGAAATCTTTCACTACACTATCGATACTCTTGACTTGGAGGACAGAGCAGCCTCTCCCCTCCCCTTTAGCCCCTCTGCTCACCGTTTCCTCTGTGTTCTGCTGTGGCCTCAGCAGGAGAAGCTGCTGGGGAGGCTGTTTGGCCGGGACGGGCCCCGGGGCCGCGCGGTGTGGGAGGACGCGTCGGTGCGCAGCGGTTGGGTCAAGGGAGTGCACAGCATGGTGCACCACCAGCCTGCCCTGCACTTCCTCTGCAGCGGGGGTGAGTACTGCCAGCACGGCTAACTCGCTCCCCACATCCTCTGTGTCCCTTCCATTCCAGTCAGGTGCTTGCTCAGATGTCAAATTCCCGTTGCTCGGATGTCAAATGAGCGAGACGAGTCTTCATTTATTTAAGAGTTAAAATAAGCCATTTGTCAAAAGCACCAAAGTCACTGAAAGATGGTGGATTTTTTAGTTAAGTTAGTTATGCCTTTTTTTCCCTTCAAACACTGAAGATGGCGCCCTTTTTAGAGGGCTTTTCTTATGAAATGAAAAGCCTTCTGCATTCTTATTTGTAACCCTTACTTTTTATAAGAGTTCGGTATGGTTTTAATGCAGGAAAACTAAGCAGGGGCTCATTTATCTCTTAGTGCTTGCACACCTTTGCAGTCCCATTGTTGTTATGCAGGTGTGTAAGTTCTGCTCTGAACACCAGCTTTAGATCCCATGTACAGAGAGGCCTAAAAGATTGGATTGGTATTAAACATGCAGCACACGTTGCTGTCAATGCGATGGAACAGTTCATGTTTTTCCTACTGGTTATGCCGAGAGATGGTACAGGCTCTTTCCTAAATACACAGTGAGTGTGCTGTCAAGTCTCCTAATATTCCTGATGTTAAATTGAAGTCCCTTTCTGTTCCTTAGTTATTAAAACCCCTGAGGATCTGAAAACAATCTTCTTATTTTGTTTGCTTATTGTTAAGGACTGGTTGACTTTGAGTAGAGGCTACAAAATAAAGGATAGGAAACCCCACTACCACCATTTAAAGCCGTGTGGTACCTGAGTTACGGTCACACAGGGTTGGAGTGCAACAAGGCTCCACCTCACCATAGGAACGCCGTTGTTTTTTCCTCCAGTGACTTGTTCTGTTTTCCCACAGGAGGCATGGATGTGATCTTCGCTCTGCAAGGGGATCCCAGCCTGTTTGTGGCTTCAGCTGCCAGTCAGCTCCTGGTGCACATGCTCACCTTCTCTGTAGAGTCTGAAACATCTAAACCTCTCAGCACAAAGGACTGTGAGTGGCCAGCATGTGCCCAGATGATTAAAAAGCACGTGGAAGATTCCCTTCAGTCTGGCTCTGCCTCTCAAGTTGAGCAGTCACTAAAGCTGTTAACCAGTTTGTTTGGCAGTTGTTATGCTGCATGGACTGAAGTGCTTTGGTCAGACGTAGCAAAGCAAATAGAATCCTTTCTGGTGGAAGAGACTGTTCAAGCACAGCACATGCTGGCAAACCTTTTGCTTAACGTGGCACGGTAAAGATCTTCTGGCACCTTGGATCCCGTGGTGAGATATATCTGTTTTCCACTGTGTAATAGCATATATAACTTACACTTCTTTCTTCTCAGGTCCCCTGTGTTTTGTGACACTGAAGGCAGTTTTTGGGCATTAGTAACTTCTGCTCTGGAACACTTGACTCCAGTACAAGCATGTCCTTTGGCAGTGGGACTCCTGAAGCTCTGCAAATGGTAAGACTAACTGCAATGAAGTTTTTGCACTCTGCAGGTGTTTCTGGACTAAGATCTCTGGTGTCTTTCCAGGAACTGTTTTTGTCCCCACTGCATTTTCTGTTACATTCTTTAATATGTGAGACTGGTTGGCAAGAGTCATGCCAGTAACTAACAAACTTCAGACACTGATAGTATATATGTAGTTTCAAAGACAGAGAGATTAAAGGAGCCAGTATCTTGTTGGAGTATTCTCTTGCATCTTACCTACAGCCAGCCAATTTCAGGAAGAAGTAGCAAACTCCTCTAACTATACTGCCAAGGTTGACTAAGATGAACACAATTTGTCTGTCTGTCAAATCCAGTAGTCTGCTGCATTTTCTTTTTCACAAAAACCCTGCCTAGTGTAAGAGCTTTCACTCTGTCCAGCAGAAGTTGGCATCTGGAGACTCTGGAGACAGTTGTAGAATAACTGAAGTTAGAAAGAACACGTAGAAGTGATCTAGTTTAACCTCTTGCTCAGTGCAGGGCTCACTTCAAAGACAGGTCAGGTTGCTCAGGGCCTTCACTATTCAAGTTTCAAATATCCCCAGGGGTGAGGATTCCACAGCTTCTCGGGGCAACCTGTTCCAGTTTCATTTCACTATGAGAAGTATTTTCTGTGTACCCAGTTGGAATCTACCTTGTTGCAAGCTAAGATTCACATCTCGTGCACCTCTGACAAGTCTGCCTGCACCTGCTCCATAACTCCCCTTTAGGCAGTGAAAAAGCATCAGGAAATCCTCAGATGAATACAGCATATACAGATACTGATTTACAGGCTAAGTAACACTTGTGTTTTTTAGACAGAAGGACACCATTTTGTTGACAAGAAACACTTCCCTCTCAGCCTCCTTCTTACACAGGATCCCACTCCCTATTTGCATAGCTTGATAAAGCTTCAAAATTCCAGAGCTGTTTCTTCTCTGCTTTCAGTTAGTAAGGGAAGCTTGGAAGAAGGCTCAAGTTGTGATACTGCTTCTGTTGCTCTGCCATTGCTGGCTTGTTTAAAAGCCTCCCAGAACATCATTATCCTGTTCAGAATTTGGGGGCAGGCATTTGGGAAGGAATTGAAGTGTTCTTGTTTTGGTAACTGCTGTTTCCTCCTTGAAGCCCACAAGATGTGAGGATTCAGGCACTGACTGTTCTACTTCAGCCAATGGACTGTATTTTGAGAGCAGCCTCCCAGCCTCTGGAATACGCAGGTACAGTTGTGATAGAAAAGTTAGAGGCCAGTCTGCTTGCCAGTGTTTTAAGGCTCTGGTGCAGACAAAACCAGAGGTGAAAGAGTAGAACAAGTCAAGGACAATAGCAGTGTTTGTGATAAAGTGCAGCATCCTACTGACAGTTGTATTTGAAGGCATATTCATACTACATCACCTGAATATCTTGATTAACTTTGAAAATCACAGTCTTTTGTACTCATTAACAACTTGAGCTCTTCCCTTCTCTGGTGCTTTAGGTTTGCTGGATGAGTCTGTTAGTGATCCTGTCACTGTTGAAAGTCTTCTGTCCTCCAAGACGTCTTGTGCTGGTCTCCTGTGTCAGACCTTGGCTCACCTGGAGAAGCTGCTGTCTTTGGTAACATTCAGAGAGGGGAAAGAAACCTGGGGGTCACATTGGTCCTTGAAAGACAGTGTTAAGATTGGTTGCACACTTTTGCAGTAGACCTTAATAGGACATGGAGAGGATTTGACAGTGAGGGCTTCCATAGGTCAAAGAAATTAGCAAATACTTTTCAAATATGAAAACAGAGCAATACTGAGGCTTGTAAAGAAGGACTGCACTTAAATTCTGAATCCATCTTCACAAGCTTTGTTACCATACCTTGTACCGCAATTATTGATGCAGTGAAAAAACACAAATTAAACTGCTTTTCCAAGCAGTGAGAAGGATCTCCATCCATCTCTGCAATAGTTCTTGGAAGAGAGGAAGATAATTTGTTTGTACTTATTAACATAGTGCTACCTTAAGAACCCTCTAGAAATTGCAAATTTTGCTGCCTCCTGACCAGAAACTCTGTATGCACGCTTGAGATTTTTGCAGGAAACTCTTCTCTTTTTTTTTTTTTTTTTCTCACCCCTTAGAAACATTTAAGAGTGGATTTACCCTACATGTCCTTGCTGCGCTCTCTCATGACAATATTACAATTCTGCAATGGCCTCCTGAGTCCTGCCTCTCCTCTGGGAAGCACAATAAGCCGAAACTTGATCAATTGCTTCAGGGTGCAAAAGTCAGCTCTTGATGTCCTGGCAGCACTCTCAGAGAAAAAAGGTGAGTTAATCTTTGCTTTCTTCTCCAATCCTGTGTCTTTCTGTATTTCAGCAGCTGAATTGGGATTGGGATGCTCCTTCTCTCAGTGTTGGTCCTTTAGTTTTGTTTTCTCGGTTTCAGGCTGTGACACACTCATAGGAAGTCTGTTTGATGTCCTTCTGGCATACCTGGAGAGTCCAAACACCAGCCCTACTGTGAGTGCAGAACTAAGGACAGATCCATATCTTAAGAGGTTGCCCCAGTGGGATGTAATCCTGAGAAATTGGCTGACCATGGTCGTTTCTTAGCACAGCTTGTATCAGAATATGTAGGAGGCTTGTCTTGGTTCCGAATGGCTTAGGAAATAGCTAAAATTGTAACAAGAGAGTAACTGAGCAATGCATTGAGTGTTCTTGAGAAGACAGGAGCCATCACGTCTAAGAGTAGCACTGACAAACTTAACATGGCATGGCCTTGAAGTATTGAATTCTTTGCATAAGAGGATTTGTTTTCTTGCTTTGTTTTGTTCAAATGACTCCAACGACAACTGCAAATCAAAAGCAGTTGTACTTCAGAAAGAAAAGCAGGTACTTCAGAATAATAAGTTGAGAACAGGCATTTTCTAGGTGTTTGTTAGAAATTATATATAAGCACCACTTATTTGTGGCTTACTTCTTTGTGAGGAGGCATATGAACTTGTTTACTCTGAGAATTGCTCTGTAAGTTTGAGGCTAAAATGAATTTTACCTTTAAGAGCATAAAGGCAACACTGCCTCCTCCTGTAGTAAAGTACATCTGCTTTACATTGTTTCAGGTTCTAAAGAAAGCCTTTCAAGCTACATCCAAGTGGTTGGTGCGCTTGCAGGAACTGTCCTGCTCCAACAGTCAGTGCCAACAAACTGAGAAGATTTTGGAAGGTAATTAAACTGTTTGAGACAAACAGCATCTGGTAACATGTATGAAATCTGCTCTTCCCTGCCTTTCCTGCTCAAAGCACTTAGGATTGACTTGTTCACAATTATGTTGAATTTAATAGTGCTAGATAGTGCTTTGATAGCACCCTAGATAGTGCTTTGAAGCACTCTGGTAGAAGCCCACAGCAGCAGCAAAAGGGATTGCATCAGATGAAGGGGTGTGGAAGTTGTACAGTGATGGATTCAGTAAGGCTTGTTACCTTTCGTGTCCATTCAGGTTTGTTGCTTGGCTTTTACAGACGTGTTTGTGGTGCTGCAGAAGCGTTTGTGCAGTCCTTGCTGGGAAGTGAGAGATTCTTCTCTGGAGTTCCTCACTGCCGTGATTAAATGCTTGAGAGGTAGGTGCAAAGATTTAACAGGTCAGATTGAAAGTACTTCTTTTAATGTTGTGAGAGTCAGTTGGGCTGGTAAAGCATCTTCTGACCTGTAACTGGAGGGCTAAGAAAAGAAAGAAGTGTCAAGATTTTTACTCTTAGATCATGATCAAAATCCGACAAAAATATTAATAAACTTATCCTACTTTTCTGTTGAACTCAGATTGCTGTGCCTGCCTTAATGGCAGTTTTGGTGAGTTAAACTGAAGGGTGTTGAGACATGTATGTCAAGGCAGGTGACAGTGCTTAATGGCAGATAATACTTTCCCTTTTTTCAGTTTGCTCTGCAGTGGAGCCTGGTTTCTATCAGCAGGCTGGGGGCTGGGCTTTAGAAGGCTAAAAGCCTAGACCTGCTTTGCATGTTCTGGATTATTTACTGGTTTTCCACTTTACTGGTAGCTCAGGCTCTGCAGCAGGTAGGACGGAGGCAATGTTAATTTTCCTGTGGTAGCTCAGTGATGTCGGACGTTGTTGACTGCTCTTGTCCCCAGGTCACAAAGGAAGCATCCAGCACACTCAGCTGCATTAGCAGTTTACCCTGCAGCCCCTCTCGGTGCTGCTGTTACTTTTGTTTTCTCTGCCATCTGCTTTGGCAAGAAGAAAGGAGGACTATTTTTTCCTCCCTTAAACAAGGGCATAAGTTTGATGAGGCTCAAACCACATCCCTGCTTGCCCGCTGAAAGTTTTTCTTGCTGCTAAAAGAACCGTAAATGCAATTTTCTGAGTTCCAGTGTCTAGCAGTGCTTGACTGAAAGTCACCAAGCTGCTGGGAAATGGGGAGCCTGACACAGAGCATCTGTCCTCTTGTGAGCAGCTGCCTGGTCTCTGCAGAGGCTCGTCTCACTGGCAGCTGTCCCTGCAGGCAGCGGGCATCCTTGTATGACGCAAAGAGCTGTTTGCTTTGGAAACAGCTTCACGCTCAGAGAGAATAATGCCCCACTTCTTTGGCTTGCTGTCTTGTTTACAGACCAGGATGGGTTCAGGCAGTGTCTGCTGTCCTCAGAGGTGCCGAGGCTCACAGAGAATCTGCTGGAGGATCCAGAGAGCTACGTGCGGGCGAGTGCTGTGACTGCTGTGGGACACCTGGCTTTCGTTACTTGCTTTGCTCCAGAATCACCTGTAGCAGGGAATCAGTATAACAAAGAGGTATGATAACTCCCTCTGCACAAGCAGAACTACACATCGACTTACTGCTGTATTACTTATAACTTTTTTTCACAAGTCATCTGCAGGCTCATGCAGGCAGATTTAACAACCAGTAATGACAAGACAAGATTTTGTACTTCTGCTGTTCTTGTTTCTTTGTGTCTTTCTCCCCTCATTGTGCTTTCTCTTCTGTCTTTTTGCATCTAGAACACTTTAGCAAAGCTTCAAGAAATCTTGTCAACAGACTCTGAGGGCTTCCCTAGGAGGGCTGTGATCAGCATCTTCACCAAGTGGCTGAGAGAAGGCTGCACAGGTCAGCTGGAAGACACAGAGCAGTTCGTCTCTAGAGTCATCCAAACTGTGGAGCATGACTTAGACTGGGAAGTCAGACTTGGTGGTTTGGAACTGGTTGAAGTTTTCTGTAGCCAGACCATTTGCCAGCTTGGCCTTTCTGAGTGCCCCTATGCTCCTGCCCCCTCTGCAGTCCCCAGCTCCACCCCTCAGAACGAGCTGCTGCGGGTGTTCTGCCGAGCAAAACTGTTCGGCTTCTTGTTTCGATCGTTGTGTGACTGCGACAAACCGGTGGGTCAGAGAGCCTGTGACATCCTGATTGGCCTAAGAGGGAATTTCTATCCAATGAGTACTTTGGAGAATCCACAGGAGATTGAAGATTCACCTGCAGGACGTGGCATTGCCTGGTTACAAAGGACACTAAGACAGGGTTCTGTGGCCCAGAACTTCCCCACAGATGGTGGTAACGGGGTGGATTTTCAAGATCCAGACAGCATGATGGTAGCTTTGGGCGCAATAGACTTACTAGAGCTACATGATGAGCTAAATAAAAGTAGTGACCATATGGAGGAAAGCCCTCAGTCCCTCTTACAGGACATCCTTGCTACTATGGGGACCATAGAGGAGAATGAAGTTGACTGTTACTGAAGACATTTGCTCTGAGGGAGCAGTGCTTAAGCAGCTTTCTTCTGGAGGAGAAGGGTGGTTTTGTTAGCTGTTAAATGGGTTAGAAAATATTTGCTTTAATACTCATTATTTTTTTTTTTGTTAAAAAGTGTAGTTTCCAATCGACTGTGGTTTCTTTTTCAAAGTAAAAACGTGAGAATTGCATTTGTTCTTCTTTTTTTAAGTTGTGTGTCTTTTAAGAAAGCACCAGATCATGCCTCCATAAGGAATCATTTGAAAAAAACAGAGCAGTGACTGAAAACAAATTGTAGGCGCCTTTCTGGGCCACAGTACCTAAAACTGATGAAGACTGGTTTTAAGGGACACTTGTTTTGACCTTACCTGTGTCTTATTGTAAAAACAGTTCTCAGCTTCCCTGTTGCATTTTGAGGTTTAGAGCAGAAGGTGGGATTTAAGGAGTAAAAAGCTGGTCATCCGTAGCCTTACAAATTGTCTCCTATAGGTCATATACTTGTTTGATCTCGGCAGTGACAGTAACATGCTGACTTTGGTTTTAATTGAAGCCATAAGCAAGTCCATTTTGCTGATTTTTTTCCAGTGCTTCTCCATTCCTGAAGCACTGGGATAGTTTCTTAACCTTTAAGAGACACTGACACCTGCAGCTTTTTCATGATAAATTTGATCTACGCTTAGATTAGGTAAACAATCAGAAAACAGCAGCTATAGTGTGAATGGCAATACTTTTCTGAGAAAAAAATTGCCAATTTCATAAAACCTCAGGAAAGACTAGTTTGCAACTTACTTCAGTGTCTTGCCATGCACTAAGGAGAAAAAGTAAAAAAGCAGTACCTTTACCACTAGATCAAACCATGCTGTCTTCCTTGTCCATCGCTGAGCTGTTGCTGAGCATCCTTCATCCTCCTGCTGCCTGTGCAGGGGCAGGCACACAGCACTCATTTTAGGCTGTAGCATCTAATGCAGTGAAAGGACTTCTACAATCTCCTCTTGCAATATTATCCCTGCAGCAATACAATGGGGTGAGATGTAGTTTGGGTCTCTTGCTGCTGAGGCTGAAGGTTTACCCTGTGCCTTTTGATGAAGTCAGCACAGCTTTATGTGTAACAGAGCCCTTGGGTGTTGTACCAGCAGCTGTTATTAGGAGAGAGTAGCTCAGCTTCTGGTACGCAATTCTACTTGAGCAGCGTCTACACCTGGCAAGAGACAGAGGAGATTAAAATTCAGGCCTTTTCCTGCCACTGTGTTCGCCTCAGAAATTGAAAGAGTTAGTGAGAGGGAAGGGATGTGCTTTTAAAGAAGCGTGGATTGTTTGTGGAGTTCTAGTGAAGGAATTGCAGTTCCAAAACCAGCATTCTGTGTTGACAGCAGGTCAGATATGCTCCAGCCAAGGAGACAGCAGGTTGCTGTGTAAACGGCTTCTTCCCCTTCAGCACTCAGACTCTTGTGATTTCTGGGTTGTGCCGTTTAGGACACTCCAAGGAATTATTCAGATATCAGCAAATTGAAACAGAGAGTTGTTACAGAAGGGAAACTCACTGCTTATTACTGAGGTCTCTCAGCTCCCAGACCTATTAATTTTTCATGGGACTTTTTAATCAGCTGGGGTGATGGTGACATTAAGTTTATAGCATTTGCCTAATTGCGGTCCAAAGTCGTGTTTATACACAGGGTGCTTGTACACTAAAAACCAAATGTACAAAAAACTGGGAGGGCTCCTTATCTTTAGGAGGGGTATTAATGACTCGTTTCATCTTTCATTAAAAACAGGTCTCCACCTCCAGCAATTATGTGACTCAGAGCTGACTCTGTGCTTCCCTCTCTCTCTGAGCTCCCTGCCTTGCCTGACTTTGTTTTCTCTGCTGCTCCACTTACAGTGGAGTCCTATGAACACTGAGGTGTTTGCACTGACATCCTGCACCTGATAATTGGGAGAGACAGGAAGGGTCATGAACACTTGAACAGTGTGCAGAACAAATGCCAGGGACTAGAGGTATTGAGGGAGAGGAAAGCAAACTGAAAACTAACAATTCTTTCTACAGGAAGTGATGGGATGGGATTTGTGAGCTTGAAATTCAGCTACCTGATTTATGAGCATGCACCAACGTGGATCATCTGTCATGCTGGGATACCCTCTCTAGGGTGCCCATCTTTGCAAATTTGAGGACTCATGCAAGCCCTACCCCACTTGCTCACGCTGCCAACTCATTTTAAACCCACTTCTTACCTACCAAGGCTTGTTTTGCACCTCCACAAGATCCTCATCCCAGCCACACAGCTTCCTGCTGGGTTAAGAGTTACACCCTGTGGTACGTCTTGCCGAGGTGTTTTGGTCATGGTGCCCCTCTGGGGAAGGATTAACTCCCAAGGAGACCATCCGTGGCAGATTGTTTTTTCCCCCAGATGCATCCTGAGCATTCCCTTCAACAAGTGCCACTGCTACTTACCACTTCACAGCACGACAACAATCATCCCTCCATAAACTGCGCACCAGCTCGCTCCTGTCACACACTGAGGACTCCAGGGACGTGGAGAGGAAGCTGAGCTGCCTGACCTGCTGTTGCAGGCACGGGAGGAAGTTCGAAGCTGCCTTTTTGGGATGGATTTCTGTGGAAACTGCTGCGTTCGTCCCGTCAGTGCTGTAGCTGCGCTCGGTTCCTGCAGGAGGCACCACCGAGAGCTTTTCCAACACAGACACACAGCCCCAGCTGATTCGGCAAAGGCTGTGGCCGGACATGAGTCTCGTTTAACGCAAGAGGCAGCAATAATCGGGACTGCCGTTTCCTTTAGATTGCGCTGTGGAAAGCAGGCAGTAGCAATCCAGGTGTTATCAACGCGGAACATCACAGATCAGACAGAAATTATATCTCTGGTGGCTGGTACTGTGAAAGGAAAAGATTACAAAGCTCATTTCAGCTCTTTATCTGCACAGGGGCAATGTTAAGTTGTGTTGTCTGATCTGTACACAGGTATGAAATTCTTAGAGTTGCTTTCAACACATTTCAACAAAGCTCTGAAGAAAGGATTTATCCTTTAACTGCTCAGGCTCAGACAGACACAGGAGAGAATAAGCATCTTTGGCTCAGCCCTACACAAGCAATGGCTTTATGAAAGCTGCCAAAAGAATGGCTGCTAATTTTCTGGTTTAATACACTAGACATTCACAGTACAAAGAGTATTCTTTGCCTAATTATACTAATTGCACAACTTAGTCAAAAATGGTCCATAAATGATGAAGGCTGTTGCTTTAGCTTAGGCATATGTGATCTGTGATTACAGATCAAGTCATGCACATCTTTGCAATTTTCTTCCATACATTTGTAATAAAATTTGCTCTACCTTTCAATGCATATTCACCAAGGCTTCTAAAAACCCCTGTGCATTAGAGAGGAAACTCATCAACCAACTTCACTGCAGAAGGTCTCAGCAATTTACAATGGAAAAATATACCAGTGGCAGCAGCTCTGTAGTCTGTGTCATTTCCCCTCTGAGCAGTGGTTTTTGTCCTCTGCTGAGAAATAAAGCACCACTTCAACGCAGCCAGACCTCAGCCTGCGTCAGCTGTGCTGCTCCACAGACAGGACAGGTCTCGCCTTTACCCTTCGAGCCAGAGCGCGGAGAAAGGGGATTCAAAGGAGCAGTGTGTCCGTCTGAAGGAGCTGGAACAAAGCTGTAAGGAAACACACACATCGTGGGTACTCTCATACCTCATCCCCTGATGGAAGGGGAAATGAGGAGTCCTCATCAAGAGTCCCCGCAGAAGCGCAGGTGCAATTACACAACGGTTTACCTCACAGCAAAATAAAGCTAAAGAAAACAGTGTTTCTGTCTGTGATATCAATACCGAGCCTCTGCAGCTGTGAGTGTTTATTTACATTATAATAAACCTATAACAGGGCTGCAAAGATGCCTTTCACACTGCTGCCTCCAAAACAAACCCATCCAAACCGAGTTACTCCCCAGTTGCTTGGTTGTTAAGCTCCTGTGCCAGGGCAGGAACTCACTGTCTGGGCCAGAGGGTGCACCCACTCCTGTGAAAGATGCTGCTCAGATCAGGTGTAAATTAAAACCACAACCTTAAACAGCTCCTGTAGAGTGGTGGGGCTTGAATTGTCACAGGTCTGACCCTTTTCCCTCCTTGTCAGTTCAAGATAGGTGGGAATTACCCTTCAGACACACATAACCTTCAGATCTTCAGTTTTCCCAGTTCATTATCTCTCCATCCTCATATTTCCAGCCTCCACTGACCCCATATTCCCCAAGCTTTCAAGTTTTCAGCAGAGGGGAGCAGGGAGCTCATGATGCTGTGCCCAGGGACATCCAGGCTTGTCCTGGCTGGTCCCTCACCACTGAGCTTTGGCCTCAAACCAGCTTCTGGGCTGGGCTGTGACCAGCACAAAGGAGCTGCAGAGCTAGGTCTGGCAGATGGTGAATCCAGGCTGTACATCTTGAAACATGACTTGGCCCAGCCAAGCCAACTCCAAAATAACCCCCTGTTAAGCTGCATCAGCCATTGCACTTGAAGTTCTTCTGATTTAGCTCCTATAGGCTGGAGCACAGGTGAGCCCTGGAGCCCATCACTCCCAACAACAAACACGCCTGACGGGATTGATCTCATGATTACAACTCTTATTAAGTGCCAACAACCAAAAAGCTGCAGTTAAAACACAAATGGCAATGGTTGCTAAGTTACAGCATCCATACAGGCTTGTCACAGCCCTGAGACAAACAGCTGTGGCTGCACAGCAATCCTGTCTTGTCCATGTAATTGAGGATAAAAATGTTGTTTTCATTACTGTCTGGTAACCTTAACTTTGACCTATCAGAGTATTTTGTGCTTTAGGTTCTGACAAAGACCCCCATGAAAACAAGGCTAAAGCCTCCCCTGAAAGCAGCTGAAGTGATTCTGATTCAAAATACTTTTAATATTGCATGCTCCTTCAACATATTTTCTTCCCAGTGTAGTAGTACATCAGACAACAATGTCTTGCTCAGCTAAAGGGTCCATTTCTGACAAGCAGAGAGCTAGTGACAGCATTTTCAGAGAGAGTCATGTGAAACAACAACAAAACCAGCAGAAAACCCCACCTTTCTGTTTCTAGAGTGAACCTGTGGGCTTTGTTCAGCCACTGAAGCTTTCTGCAACATTTGGAAAAAATTATAACATTTCGGAGCTGCAAACAACATATATCCTTATAAATAAAGTGCTTAAAGTGTAAATTTAAAATTACACCAAGTAATCGTTGAGTTGTTCAGGAGCCTGAGATCCAGCAAGGCACAAAGGGCTCACTTGCTCCAGTGAGAGGAGTGGTGGGACCAAAGCACCATTTTACCAGGGTGCGGTAATGCAAACCCCTAAATTAGAGAGACCCTAATTAGCACAGCTGGCAGTAAAATGCATCCAAGAAAGATTATTTGTTTAAAAAGAGGAAAAGCAGTATTGCAGCAGGCTGTGCAGAGTATCTTGCTCACCCTACGTACTCCTACACGCTGCAGAAAAACCTGTTCGAGGCCGCGCTGGCAGCAGAGACAAAGGGACGGATCTGTCAGCGGCCTGTGAGCAGATCAGAAGTGACCAGGAAAAGCCACCACCCCGTTGCCAAACGGAGCGAGAAATGCACAAACAGGCGAGCACAGCTCAGCACACACAGCTCAGCAAACACACACGCACCACAACACACCCCTGGGAGCCGTATGGCACATCCAGGCCGGGATCAAACACCGGGATCATCTTCAGCTGCCAACGCAGAGCATCGTGGCGTGAAACATCCTACCAGGGTGTGTGTGGCCACAGTTACCCCAAGCAGCAGCTCTCAGTGACTACTGAAGCTAATTATACCCTTTCCTTATGAATTCTCCACTGCACCATCCACAGAAGCCTCTTTTCCCAGTGCCAGGAGTGACAGCTCTAACAACACACGAGTTTTCGGTGCGGTCAAAGCTCAGCCGTGTGGATAAAGCCAATTGACTGTTGCCTGTGGTCACTTATCTCCATGTCAGCATGGAAAACACTTCTATTTTGCACATCGTGCCAGAGTAAATTGTGACTTTTTTTGTCCCTCCATATTTTATCCATAAACTCAGCGCTTTCCCTAGCTGTTCTCATCCCTCAGATTCCTTCACCGCAGTCAAGAAAACGAGCGTGTCTCATGCTGGTGCTAAAACCCTGTGTCACTGCGCTCCAAATCCCCCAGAACAGGGTGAATATTGCTGTGCAGACAAAGGTCTGACTTTTCAGCAGCATTAGATTAGGCAGCTCAAAGGTGTAGCGTGCCGTCTGTCTGGTTGGATGAAAGGCACGTCCCCCGCGTGCGCCGCGGTGCTGGCGGGCAGGCAGCTCAACCCCACCACTGCCACAGACACGGCATCACGGAGGGGAAAAACAGAGAGGGAGAAACCTCCCGTCACCCTAATTCCTGTTGAGAACTTCTGCCCCGTAGGGATCAGCCTTGCCTTCCTCCCCAGTTTGGGAGCATCTTCTCCGCCCTCTATTTATTACCATGAGATCAAAGATTCATCTCCATGGAAACGTCTGAGCTCAAAGAGTTTCTGCACTACGGCTTTACATCCTGCACGTAGGGCTTGGCACCGGTTTTTGAAACAGAAGCTTTGGGATGATCAGCGCTCGGGTCCCTACAGAAATGGTTTGATTAGTAATAATCAATGATCTGTGCAGCGTGGGTGTGTGTAACACACACACTGCAGAGAGGAACTGCCATTCCCTTATGGAATCTGTGGTCCCTTCAGCTTCCAAGCTGTTTCCCTCATGTCCGGAGCAGATGTGGGACACTGACACAGGTGTTCTTCAGTAGGTGGCACCTCAGCACTTTGTCCCCACATCTGAAGTTTGTTGGGACTTCCAGCAGCTGTAGAGACCAGAGACGCGTGGGCAGAGCTGCTGGAGCTGCTTGGATTTACCCAATGGAAACAGCAAGTGGCCCAACACTCAGCCCAGCAAAGACTTCATGAATTCTGCCTTCAAACTGTTGCCTCTGGACCAGCAGTGCCTGGGGCACTGGGACTGGGTCATTCCAGTCACTTCCCTCCCAGCAGCACTGAGTCTCCAGTTCCTTCAGCACAGTCACTCCCACAACTAGTTCCCAGGAGAGGGGAAGGAGATTTTTTTAAAAAAATAATTAAATAAACCAGACATGTTTAATGCTATTTTTGTTCCCTGTTCAGTTCACCACATGGCCGCACAAACTGTTAAACTGTCGCACTGGGGGCAGGAGCAACCAGCCGGGAGGAAAACTATTCAAACAGCCACGGCAGCTGCTGCCGACAGAACGGGGCCGGGGAGCCGCAGCCTCGCAGGAAATCCCGGATTCTGCTCAACTCTCACATGAAGAAAAGGAGCACAAAACGGAGCGAAGCAGAACTCATCTGCGAGACTCACACTTTCACCGGCGCGTCCTAAGAAGGGTGATCAGGGCGTGGAAAGCACGTGAGGCTGTATCAGCACCGGAGCAGAGCTAGTGGCATCCACCCGGAGAGCATCAGCCAGCGCCTGGGGCAGGAGGAAGGGAGCCCTGTCTCCCAGCTCTGCCGGGGCAGATCCTGCTCCCGAAGAAGTCAGACCACATCTCACTACTGCTCCCGGCAGTGCTGAGCCCCAAGTTGCCCATATGCACGCAGAATGTGATTTTTATAATCATATTAAAAAATTTCAGAATAGCAACTGTGCGGAGAGCAATCCAGCTGCCAGCATTTAGCCTTATCCTAGGGCACAGGCAGAATACGCCAGCCATGAATTAAAACTGCATAAGCTGCACCATGCTGAGTTTCACAGCTTAATTACAAAAGAGAAAGCAATAATCAAGGGATCTGTAAGGCTAATAAATGTTCTGAGAGCACCAAATGTGACACGAGAGCCGCAGCCAGTGTGACAGGACATGAATGCATTTAAAAAGCACATTAATCACACACCGCGTGTTAATTCGCAGTTGGTTCCCAGTGGCAGCACTTGGCCTTTTGCCTCCTTCATAGCATCACCAGGCACAAGTGGATCATCACCCAGCCCGGAGCAAAGTGGGCTGTGGTCTGCCTGCCCATGAGCAAAAACTCAGTCCAACAAGACACAGAGATTAGCTCTCACTTAAAGCTCTGCAGCCCTCTCTGCCTTACTCCTAAGCTCGATTTAGCGCTCCCACCTGTCCCAGCACAGGGAGGTTTCTGGGTCAGTGGCGTGTCCACCCGGCCGCACAGCGCCAGTCACCTGGCCAGGGACAGCACAAGGACAAAATCAGCCCCCTGGCAAATCCTCCAGTCATCTCTGCAGCAAAACACTTGAAAGCGCTTCTGTGCCTCGGTGCCTCCAACTATCTCTCCCTTCCATCTCGTATTTCATCTCACTGCAGGGTTTTAATTATGCAGACAGCTCATTTCAAGGCCTCTCATTCACAGACTTCCCTTCGTCTATAGCGAGTGATTCTATAGGGTGGGCATGTTTCAGATTACTGACCATGTGAAACTTGATGTCTCTTCATCTCTGTCTTAGGGAAAGCTCTGATAAACCTTAAAACAGAGATGCCAAATTCATGTAGCTCAAGATGCCAATGCAGGACGTGACCCAGCCCTGAACTGGTGACATCAGCAAGACACTGCTTGAGCTGAAATACTGCAGGACTTGGTGCCAGACAGGTCTGCACGTATAGAAACTTGAAATGCTCCCAAACATTCACTTCTGTCCAATAATTCACTGTATTGGAAGAAGTTTCCTATCTGTAAACGTCTCATTCTCTACCAAGGGCAGCTCTTCACAGTTCTCTGCCCAAAGATCTATTATCAAAGATCTATTTCAAAAGAAATAGCTACCCTTCTTCGCTCACTAATAATCCCAAATTTAACTATGTCCTACTTAACACCTCCTCTGAAACCAGGAATCGAGATGCTATTTCTGCTGGCCTCAATAAATGGACTCTGCTGAACTCCAGGGAACACACAGACCAGACACCAGGCTGAGTTTAAGTCCTGGGATGGAATGTTCGGGCAGTAGCCTCCTCCTTCCTCAGTGTTCCTAAAGCCTAATCAGGAGCCAAAAGGAAATAATCATGAAAAAGAAAAAAAGAAAAGAAAAAAGAAAGAAAGAAAGAAAGAAAAAACCCAGAATCATGCTGTACATTTCCCAAATCTTCTAATCCAGGCCAAATTTGTACAGTGAAGTTGCATTCTCCTTGCTGTAAAAATATGTATCTGCCCCCTCTTCTGCCTCTGCGACCATCTGGGTACCTGAAATCATGATTCCTCATGGGAATGAATCATGGAGCAGCCACACTGACTTCCTACAGAGAGACTTCAAACACAAAATCAGTGGTAAAAAGTAAAGAAGACCCTTAAATTACTCTTATACTGGCACAAGACAGACTTGGACCACGTACTGCCTAGATCTGTGGGCTGACATCTCCTCTCAAGAGTCTCCAACTCCGGTAACAAGTCTTAACCCTGAATAGAACCGTAGTATTAGAAGCTGCCCAGATGCACATGGAAGTCTGATCTAGCAACTTATTTGCAAATAAATGGCTCCCTTTCATCCTCCTGCAGATCTCCTGCCCAGTGTTTTCATCCTCACTCCAGAGCTGCTCTCTTTTTCTCTCTCTTATCTTCTCCTCCAGCATCAGCTGTGGCAGCAGATTGCACTCGCTAATCAAAGAGGGGCTGGGCTCTCTCTGTTTGTTCCTTAAAGTCTGTGGCACCACAGTAGCACCAGCCAAACACTTGTTTTCATTAAAGCTCCTCCCAAGACTGCCAACAGAGCCCGGGCTGTGCCAGGACACAGCAGAGAGGGACAATTCTGCTGGTCCAGCGTGTTTCCAGACGGAGCCCGAGCACTGCCTTAGGGACACTAATGCTCCCACTCCATCACCTACCAGAAGGTGCCTGCTGCTCTCTTCTCCTCTCCTGCCACTTCCTTCTGAGGGAAGGAAACTGTTCTTCACTGCTGCTGATCCCAGCTGCCTCACTTGGATTTCTCAAGGAAATCAGGGAAAAATGCGAGTCCCACACTCGCATGGCTATTCATCCATGAGGTTCATCCATAGGGCCCTGTAGGGAAGGGTGAAGGATAGGACACAAGGCAGCATCACAGGCCATGTCCTGACACACAAATGGGACAGCTTGGGCAGTGCCCAAGGCAGCAGCTGGGCAAAGGAGGGGCCCTTCCACAGCACCAGCACAAAGCACTGCATTTTTATGGTATCAGTGGAGGAGACAAGGAACATTTCATCTCCCTTCCACGTCCCCTGATGCATGGCAAGGAGCCAAACCAACTGATTTCAGCCAGAAAGCACAAAGCTCCCGTAGCCTTGTCAGCTGTAGTCCCTCAAACTGCCCTGTTCAAGGTGAAATCCTGCTTTACTAATTCCTCATCTCCTCCTTCAGACTGTCTGTCTGCCAGAACCAGCAGATCTTCAGCTTGCAAAGGCAATGAACTTGTCCCCAGACAGGTCCATGCTACATCCTCCTCATAATTCCCAGGATGGGAACTCTCAGTCTCCCCTGCAAACCAGTCAGTCCTGTTTGTCCTGCCTCCCATCACCATTAATATGTAGAAGATCTAACCCCCGGCTTTTGTGCCTGTTCCTCCCAGCAAATTTTGCAGTTGCCTGATTTCCATAGAGGCAGCAACGTGAGACTAGATTCTTACTTTTTCTGTGTCTGCACTCCCTAATTCTCCTTCTTGTGCACAGCACAGTCCAAAGGTGGAACAGCTCCTTGCCCAGCTGTGGCTGCAATTGCTTTAGGACCGACACCGAAGTAGCTGCCAGTAATTCTCTGGTGTTGCCCAAATGTAGGTCAGGGCTTTGTGGCTGACCAGCAGACAGAGAACATGAGCTGAACCCACGTTGGTTTCTCTAGACTGCTGCTAATGTCCAAACTTCCAGAAAGTTTGCTTGGGCTCATTTGTGCCTTGCGGTGCCAGCACAGACTGAACTGAAGAGGTGCCCTGGTCCCTTTGAAACTGCCTCAAGATTACAAACATGCAGAAATAACACTCTGACTTTCGAACAGCCAGAACCCCAACAACAGGAGAATATTTCGCTCCTGCAGTGAGCAATTTGCTTTCTGAAAAACAGCTGCACTGATACAGAGAGTGCAATCCACTGAGAAAGAGCCTCTGCAGCAACTGGCTGATGCTGCCTGAGGTCACCTCCCTTCAGTCAGGCTTCCAGCAGCCTTCTGTCCGCAAATACAGAGAGACCCAAAACAGGTCAACACCACCAATCTCACATGCACAAACACCCCACCTTGGCTGGCAGGACAGGGCAAAAAAACCCCATCAGGCAGGCTGGATCTGAGTAATTCCCTGGCTGCCCTTGCCCAGCTGCTATTCAGGAGGGGACAACCCAGAGCAGCACCATTCAGGAAGGATGTAGATATACACATCGAGAGGATAGTCTTTGAGTCATTTCCTAAAATCTAGGTGGGGCCACAAAGTCACCTCTTCACAGAGATCACTACATTTCACCCCATCCTTGCTCTGCTGAACCCAGGAACATGTGCTTGGCTGATGCCCATTTGAGAAAAGGCATCTTATCTTGAATAGAAAACACTGTCATATGGGAAGACTTTTCCTTTCCCCAGTAATTTGTTCCAGCAGCTAATCAACTTTATTCTTTAAAAAATTAACGCCTATTTTCTCATTTCAATTGGTCTGGCTCAGCCTGCAGCTGTGGGTTTGGGCTGTGCCTCTTCTCTCTGCCTTACCCAGCTCGTGGGGTACCTGCCTTTTCTCCTCGTGGAGCTATTTGTGTATCCATACAATTTTCTTCAGCTAAACAGCTACAGTTGCTTAAATTCCAGTCTAAGGCACCAGTTTAGGGATTTTTCCATGCTGCTTCTCCCTGAGGACTTGCTGCTCCATGAAGTTTCCTGCATTCACCTGCCCAAGGCATGTGCCTCTCTATCTTACATCCTTCTGCGCACAGCCAATGGCATTAACAATTGAGTTCAGAGCAGAATAATGACTGCTGCTGATCACTGCAGATAAAGGCCACTTGTGGTGAGCATCATGCCTCTGCTGTGACCAGCTTTAATTGCAGCTGAGCTAATTCTGAACGTGGCTGTCCCGGTGTCCTTCCGCTCCCTCCACGGCCCCAAATCCCCACCCCTCCAATTCACGGTGTGTCTGCCCTCTCTGACTCCTGGTTGTCTTCTCATGCAATTTTTTACCACTTTCTGCTCCATTTTCCCTTCCCCTTCCACTGATCTTCTCTTAATAAAACCAATTGCCTCATAAAAAGTCAGAGAGTGACTGTGTGGCTGTTTCCTCATCACTCACATCCCTGCCTCCATCTCCTTCACTGCCAGCTCTCCTGGGCAAAGACTACCCACCTCCTCCTGTGCTTTCCCAGGTCAAATGCTTCATTATGAGAATATTTAATAACAACACCAGTCCTGTTTACCTGTGCTGGTCAGTCAGTGGGCTGGCAGCTAAGACAACTATTAATTATCAAGTTCACACAATAGGTTTCTTAACAAAAAAAAATTACGCATTATTGGAGCATGCTCTATCTGTGTGTCTGGTTTTTTAGCTCACAGCTTCCTCAGGTAGGAGCCGGCTCTTTGAGGTTGTGTGGTTCTAAACATGTTGATGGTGTACTTGGAGCAACTCGCAAACAGATAATTGAAGTTAATTAATACAAATAAACTCTAATTACAAGCAGCAACCAATTAAAACAGCACAGAGGGCATCTCCTGTGCTTGGGGTAGCAGCCGAAGCAGAAGAGGATGATATTCCAAGGCCTTAGGATTCTCTCCTGCCCTCCCCACACGCTGAATCTCAGGAAGGTTTCCCACAAGGAAGATTCACGAGCAGCCGCTGCTGCCAGGAGAAGCTGCTGCTTCGCCTCGGCCTGATTATGAGAGCAGCAAATTAGGGCAGTTTTTCACCAGTGATGCTGTCAGTGCCTTGAGAGCAATGCAGGTCCTGGGAACACAGGCTGCAGCACTCAGGGATGGTCTTATCCTGGTGCCTGCTGACCCTGCAGCACAGCACGTGGTCACCTGTCCACTTCCACAGCCACCTTGGCTCCAGTGGGACGTTCTGCTGGCCCTTGCAAAGCCTGTGGTTGTGCCAGGTGTGCCAATGGCATGTGGGCACTACAGCTCCTGAGGCTGTAAAACATATTTTTTCCCCCTAATTTCAGTTTATGTCACTTAGGGACACACTTATCCAGGAATACCCAGGCAGGGTATTCCTTTTTTCTTCCATCTAAGGATGGCAGAAATGAGGGATCAAAGCACTGAAGGGATCAAAACATGAAAGGCAGAATAAATGATGCCGTGAAGAAATGGGAAGAGAGATCCACTCCTTTATTGTAATTAACCTTTCCAGGAACAGATAATATTCCCAAATTAAAGGACACCGTGGGACACCGAAAAGCATCCAGGTCATGTGGGAGCGATGCTGTGAACGAGGCATCAAGGGGAACGCAAACACGGCTCCCAGGGCGGGGATGGCACCAGCCGCCGACAAAACCGGTCTCCAGACACCCGCTCCTCGCCCAGCTCTCATTAGAGCAGAGATTAAAGGGTTTCCACCCCCCGGCACCGCCGCGCTGCTCAGACCCGGGCTCTTTCGGGAATGCGCTTCCCAAAACGAGCGCTGACTGCGCTCCCGCTCCTNGCCCCCCGCCGCTCCCGGGACCCGTCCCGCCCCTCGCCCCCAGAGTCCTGCACCCCCGCACCCCGTGTCCTGCCGGACCCCGGGCCTGCTTTCCCCGCGTCCCTCCTTTCCCGGTGTCGCCCCGCTCCCTCCGCCGCCCCCCGGTGGTTGCCCCGCGCACCCGCAGGAGGCGGCTCTGAGCGGCCGCTCGGCGAATCCCGCGGGCTCCCGGCGCTGGGGCCGAGCCCCCCTTTGCTCCCCCTTTTCTTCCTCCTCCTCCTCCTCCTCCTCCTCCCTCTCCTCCTGCCGCTCCTCCTGCCGCGGCCGCCGGGCTCCGCTCCGCCTCGCCAGCCCCGCGCCGGGTGCCCCGGCCCTGCCGCACCTCCCCGCCTCCGCAGCCCCGGCCCGGCNTGCTGTCCTGGCCCCTCGGGCAGAGCGGGGAGGGGGGCGAGGGGTCGCCTTTATGGGGGGGAGGGCACGGGAGTGCGGGCGGCCCCTGGATGCGGCGGGACTCCCCCGGAGGGGGAAGCGCGGGCTGGAGCATCTCCCGTGTGATGGGCATCGCTGCCGGGGTCAGGGTGGTCGGGCTCGGGGCATCTCCCGGGATGATGGGCATCGCTCCACGGTCGATGGTGGCCATTCTCGGGGCATCCTCCCTCGGTGGCGGCGGGTCACGCTTAGGGCATCTCCCGCCGGCGGCTGATAGCCGCGCTCGGCGCATCTTCCGCCGGGAGCTGGGGCTGCGCTCCGGGCATTACCCCCACTGGCTCCAGGGGTGCTGCCTGGGCACTCTCCTCTCATCCTCTCCTGGGGGTCCGGGGCTGCCCTTGGTGCACCTTCCTGGGGATTTGGGGTGCCAGGGGCTGAGCTCGGGGCATCCTGCACCGATGTGCTTGGTGCATCGTCCCAAGGTGCCGGGGGACTTATTCCTTTCCTGCACACCCACCCGTGCGATTCCTGCAGCGGGATCAGCATCAACAGCCCCCTTTCCACATCACGGGGGGCTCAGGTGTCCCAGGAGCTGCACCTGCTTCTGCAGCGCTTCCAGAACATGCCTCGTGCCCGGCAAACCTCTGGCTGGCAGAGCTGGCTGGTGGTCAGGGTACAGCCCCTACCTATGAAGGCTCAGGTTTGGGGTCTGTCATTGTCACCCCCAGCTGCGCTGGTCGCAGTAACACCCTGGAGCCCCCTCCTTCTCCTTGGCTGTGAAATGCCCACGAACACCCCCTACCTGGCGGCACCACTCCACTCGATGCTGGGAGGAGGCACAGCCTTCCTGGGCTGTTGTACCGTGTGATGAACCACTTCTATAACGCCTGTGCTCCAGGGAACACCTACCCTCAGCCGTACCCGGAAAAGGCAGCCTCTCTCCCGGCTAACACCGGGGTTGTCTCACAGAGACCGTTTAGGCTGTCTAGACAAATATGATGAAGAGCAAAGTGCCTGGAGCTGTGAGTGATTAGAGCTCGGGTATCTCTGCAGTGCTGCGTTTGTTGTACAGCTCTGATAGACGCTGCTCGGTGCTTTTGGGTCTTTGGTTGGCAAGTGCACAGCAAACAGCCATGGATTGGGGAGGTTTGTTTGGTGTCAGAGCAAGGGAAGGAGAATGCAGCCAGCCCTTCACCACACATGTGCATGGGAGAAGCATCACAGGCAGTTTGACCAGACTAAAACGAGTAGAGAAAGCACTGAAAATGATGAATAAACGGGTGGTGAAGGGGAAGAGGGGGAAAGCCTTATACTGCCAGCTTGCTTTCTCGAGAGCAGCACAGAGAAGTTCATTAATGCTTGTATGACACTCAGAGAGCCTCAAATAGCAGGGACTGAAGAAAAAGAGTAGCACTACGTACGAGCATAGAATAAATAAAATCCTTAGAAGAGAAGACTGGAACTAAGGATAATGCATGTCCTCAATACATATTAAAATGAGGAACAGCGTATCAAGAGAGCAGGCTCTCACATAAAACAAAATCAAGGGCAAAGTGGATGTGTATGTGTTCTTAAGTAGTTAAGAACACTTAAATAAGAATATTTAAATAAGGATGGATGGAAGCATCTGTCTCCATCCTAGGTATTTAATGAACTTTACAAATCTAGTCTTTCATCTTGCAAACCTTTTTTGCATATTAGGGAGTTGTCCATCTGACTTGTCCAGCAGTCCAAGTTAATTTATAAGGCAGATTCGTGAGAGGACAAACTTTCAGGACTGAGCCTTGTGGCAATAACATATCAATCACAGTTCCAGTAGGACAGCTAGATTCTCCTCCTAGAAAATGCATGTGTGAATCCCTGAAGGTTTCCACAGCACCAGGAATGACTCTTTTTGAGAGAGACCACACATACCATCTGTTTCCAAGTCACAAACATATTCTAGAGATATTACAAGTAAATATTATTGGGATCTGGCTGTAGGTGAGGCCAGAAGGCTTTATCTGACTTCATGGTCTGGAACACACACAGATCTGACTCAGTGTTTTGTGGCTGTTTAATGCCAAGTGAACAGAGGATGCTACAGCTCTGTGGGGGTACAAGTACAGATTTAGTCAGGTCCAGAGAGTATTTTCTCCATGAGCAGAGGGGATTGATTCTGAGAAGTGCTGAGCATCTTGAAATTCCCTCCATTTCAGGCCTGAACATGGCCAAACAGTTTTGGTCTGACCTCAGCAGCTGAGCGAGCTCGGCAGGCAAAGCCTGGCTCAGTGCGAGGGGCTGTGTTGAGCTCCTCGAGGAAGGAGCTGGAACAGTCAGGATTTCGCTTGGACCAGAGCTTCTCAGTCAAGAAAAACCTCTTTCTATACGTGTCAACAAATAAATTGAGAAAATTGCTTTCAGGCTGTCATCAGTGTGATAGTGGGAAGCACAGGCAAGGAGGGGCTGATCCTCGAGCAGCACTTACAGACACTAACTGCAAATCTCAGGGCAAGAGCTATTAAGCAACTAGGGCATGTGTTGATAATTAGTTATCGCTTGTTATGTTTGCTCTGGGCTTTTCATTTCTGTTGACTGGCGATGAATTTTCTGCACTATCACTGCTTGTTTACAGTACAGCACCTAACGAAGGCAATTAATCAGCTTTAAGAGACTCCACTAATGTCCCTCTGACACTCAAAGAGCCCAGTTAAGTCAGTCTGCCTCCAAATACTTCAAAAGAGCTGAGAGGGGAAAGGAACAGGGGGAATCTCCTTCTGTGCATCTGCAGCCTGGGAGAGTCAGAGTTAGAAATGACTTACAGGTTGACTTTTAAAATAAACAACTTTAGAATGACCAGCTTAAAAACAAACAAAACAAACAAAGAGGAAAAAAAATACGAATACAATTCTACGATATTAGGGCCAAATTCCATACAATACCAAATAAATCCGTTATGCACTGAGTGCCCTTTCTGGACCTGTACAGCATAGAATTTCTGCACACAAGACCCTTTCTGTCCTGTCAGAATATCCCAAATACTTGCCCTGTATGAATTGCCTCAGCCTTTGAGACTTACCCTGTTACTGTCCAAGAAAGCAGTGTCAATATATTAGAGAATAAATGACATATCTGGGAATTACAAAAAGAATAATTCATAGGTAATTTTCAATTACAGAGAATAATTTATATGTGTCTGATTTGCAAAGAGAATAATTTATGAGTAACCTGAATTGCACAGGAAGAACATTAACAGGTTACTGTGGGAAAAGGAGCATATTGACTGCTCAGCTGTCACGTGCTGAGCCTCGATTTTGGGGCATTTTGTGTGAAAACACTCAGAGTGGAAAAAAAAAATGTGTCAAATTCCATAGTAAACAGATTTGTGCAATATGCCCAATCCGAGCTGAAACCTCTTGCATGGTACTGAAAGCCAGACACACAGAGCGTGTTGTCCTTGGAGCTCCGGCCTCACACCCCGCCCCACAGGCAGAAAGGCCACAACTGGGATCCTACAACATAATCAGGGGAAAAGGCTGTTCCCAGCAGACAAACAGCCAAGTGCCCAAACCTTTGAGTTGTGTGTGTCTCCACAGCACTGCACGGATGTGATGATGAACAATATGAAACAGGAAAAAAAAAGAGGAGAGTCTCCATAAACTGGATAAGGATTCCCAGCACAGGCTGGTTCCTTTCCTGCCCTCTTGGGAGCCTGTGGGTACCAGAACACAAACATGTTTCATACTGGCCAGAAGGACATTGCTTGTTCAGGTTGGAAAAGACCTCCAAGATCATCAGTCCAACCTTCGTATGATCCAACACGGGTGCTCTTTGTTTGGGAAAAATCACCGTGTTAGTAAATGGCTGCAGGATGACAAAATGCAGACTGGGAAGAGGATGTTTTCCTAATGGTAAAAGTAGACGATGGCCTGGGAGTGGAGGTAGTGAGTGCCTCCACTTGCAGCAGGGTTTTAAAGCATTTTCTGGAGTGCAAGTCCAAATTATTGGCCTTTTAAATAAAAAGAGTTAGTTCCTCCTTCCCAGGACTGGTTAATCAGGTCCTACAGCTTGTCATGAACAAGAAACCAAATCAGCTGGCAGAAGGATGCACTGCTGCTTCCATTTCTTCAGCCCCACCTTGGCATCTGAAAAACTGAGGAGAGAGGGGGAAATACCCAAGCTGAAGTGCCATTCCCTCCTGAAGCACTGCATCAGGGGGTTATCCCAGGCACTCTCGACACAAGAGCTAAAAATTACAAAGCCCCGTTGAGCTATTCAGTTAATGAAACATCAGATCCATGTATTAGATCAAGCACAAATAACATCTACTGCAGTTAATGCTGTAAAACGGCTTCTTTTTTCAGTTGCTGAATTTGCCCATAAAAATTTTCTGATGCATTAATTTTCTCCAGTGAAGTATTTTGGAAGAGCTTGCTAGAGAGAAGTAATTGTGCTGGATTTGGAGGGTGTTGTGGGTTGCTGCTATTCTTTGGGAAGCAAACCCAGACACTCCAGGAGAAGGAGGCACATGTCACTCCAGACTGAATTCCTGCAAGTGAATTCCTGTGCTTGAGCTTTCGAATCACTAAAGCGTCACCATGGGCATCCTTGGGCACAGTGAACGTCACAAAACACCCGTGGGCATAGCTGGGAATGTCTGGAGCTGGGTGAATATCCCCTTTTAGGGAGTCCTGGGAAACAATGTATATCCCATAGCTTTGGGCCCACTCTGTATTCCATGAGAGAGCCTGGGGGGAACACACGCTACAGGACTGTGCACTCATTGTATTTGCTGTCACATACATCCACTCTTCGCCGCTTCCCATTTAGCAGAGAAAAACCCATTCATTTCCTAACCAGCTCCTCCTCCCCAGACCCACACTCCAGTTGTTGCCCAAAACACTAACGAAAGAGGCTCCAGAAACCCCCTTCAACAAGATCACTCTCAGCCGGGACCAAGTGCTAAGTCTTTCCCTCATTTTCCTGGGAGCACCGGGCAGGCAGTAGCCCACAGGATCACATCCTCAGGGAGCTGAACAGTGCTGATAGTTTCCCAGTGAAAGTTCTGCATATGACCAGGAAAATGATGCTTGTTTTTAAAGTTTGTGCAGACCAAGTGCAACCTTGTCCCTTAGGAAAATCTTCACCTTGCCCAAGGCAGAACTCCTGACGACCTGGTGGGGTCAGACTCTCGCTTCTGTCTCCCAAATCTGGAAGCAAGTCGGAAGAGTAGAGATTTGGGTGACAAAGCACAGAACAACCTCACACAAGTTCTTACTGCTCCCTGTAAAAACCAGCAGGAGCAATTTGTACATTTTTTTGGGGACAGTAAAAAGAAGTGTCTGAGAAAGCATCTCAGGTTTGATTTCTAAACTTTCACTGGATTAGGGCCCTTGTACCACTTCAGATCCCCCTGTGCCATCTGCTGCCAGCCTTTAATGTGAGCGAAATACAGAGCTTGCAAAAATGAAAGAAAACTGCTTTCCTGCTCCCTCTCTGGGCTACACACCCTCAGAGACAAAAAGATCACACAGAACGAGTCCTTTTAAGGACTGCTAATACATACACTTCTCTTCCCAAGGGTTAGATGTGAAGGAATTCAGTGTTAATTTTAATGGGCTGCCACCTTCCTCTTACAGTGCAAACTACCTCTGCATAACTGAGGAAAGACTTTGGCTCATGTTGGTACTATTTCTTTTAAATATTGATTTTTCTTAATTATACTGCTGTCCTCGAGGGCCACTGAATGCCACTTACCTGGCAGAGCTAAGCTGCAGACCTACTTAAATTATACACTTAACAAGTTCCTCCTTGAAATATTTAATCCCTTTTTTTCAGTGATCGAATGCTGGTGTTTTAGCAGTGATGGTCAGCAGCTGATGCATTTGGCATCCACCCAGAAAGCTTGTCTGGCTCCTTTTAAGTTACTATTAACTTGCCTGAAAGAAGATAACACTTATTCCTAGAAAACCTGTGCTTTTGTGCACATATAGCTGTGTGTTTTTCATTCTGCTGTGTACAGGTGGAGCACTTACCTGTGACTCACAAAGACAAATTTGCCCAAAGTTCTGCTCCAAAATACTCCAGTTCTCCTTGGAATGACCTCCTTACCAAAATACTAATGCCTTTGGAATATTCCAGACGTAGGTTAGTCATAGGGGTTGTGTTCCCTCTTTTTCTTCCCTTTCCCCAAGATGTCAACTGGAATTTCCGTGAGTGCATAAACTGCAGTGGAAAAGAGGTGCTTGACTCACAGCTTTGGAGAACACCAGCCTTAGAAAGGACCCTGGAGAGGATATTTCTGGGATGCTCTGAATTAATTTCTTTGTGCTGCAGGCTTTCATTTGCTCTTTATTTACCGCTTTACATCATCCCCAGCCCTGCTGATGCTAACACGGTGTGACATGAAGCTATTCATGAAGGGACATGATGGCAGCGGGCCCGTATGTGTCTTGCTAGAGAGGCAGCACCAGCACACAGGAATCCCACACAGCAAGTCCCACCTGCGGGTCAGGCTGGGCAAACCTTCCCAAATCCTGCAGCCTCACAACAGCACCGTGAGCCAGAAGGTGCCAGAGGTCAATATCTAAGATTGAAAGCTGTTAGAGGAAATTGTCAGCAGTGAAAAGCTGCTTTTACTGGTGTCAGGTAAGTCAGAAATTCAGGCTTCTGACGGATAGATAAAGGCCAATTGACCTCTTAGTTCCTGACATGGACCTATTCCAAGGGATGTGGTTTAGCCCAAGAAAAAAGTAGCACCACCTTCCCACATCCCGCAGGGTCCAGTTCAACCAGTTGCACAACACCCAGAGGTATTTCCCATCCCGTTGGGGCTTCAGGGTAGAGTACCAAAAAAACCCCAAATCCCAATCAACCAACCCCGAATACCAATCAAGCCATCTGACTTACTCCAGATATCTGGCAGCAACCTGGGGCTGTGCATTCTTGAGCACCATCTGGTGGCACACGGTCCAAGAGCCGGTGTCTGCACACACACACAGAACCCTGCAGCAGCTGCTCGAAGCGCGGGGCTCCAGGCCAGCACAGTGCTGATAAGCTCCCAGTCAAACCTTGCAGCTGGGGTATTGGGGGAACTGCTGCGAGAGCAAAGCGTGAGGAGGTGTGCAGGTCCCTCAGGAGGCCCCGGCTGACGGCAGCGTCCCCTCCCTCAGGCGGTGCCACGGCCCCTCCGCGATGCTGCAGTGCAAACGCGCCCAGGAGTTCAGCTTCGGGCCCCGCGCTCTGAAGGACGCGCTCATCTCCACCAACCCCGCCCTGCAGGAGCTCTATGCCAAGGCTTTCTCCAGGGCCGAGAAGCTCTTCCTCTCCGAGGCCTACAACCCCCAGAGGACGCTGTTCTGCACGCTGCTCATCCGCACGGCCTTCGACTGGATCCTCAGCCACCCCGATGCCCCCGAGGACTTCGAGACGTTCTACCACGCCATGCTGAGGAGGAAGCAGAACTTCTACCGAAAGCACATCTACCTGCAGCCTATAGGTAACGTGGGCATCTCCAGTGAGCCACCAGGAGGGAGGTGGGTGGTGCTGAGTGCTGCCAACACCCTCTTCTAAGGACTAACCTCCGAAACGCAATCACCCTAGGGAAGATAAGTGTAGTGGCAAAGGCTCCAACGTGCCCCCAGCCCAGGGTCACAAGCCATGATGACAACCATGGGTGGACCTGCCACATAAATGGTATATGTGCCCCTGGGTGAGACTTGCTATGAATTTATGCATACATATATACATACATATATATATATAAAACTGTGAAACAGTGCTGGAAAAAACAGCATTTCTGGAGGTCCATCCCTGATGGTTCATTAAACACAGCCACCCATTCCCACATTAAGTTTTCTGCTAAACTTGAACAAGAGACAACCTTCCTAGACATCTGCTCTGCTAATGAGAGCTACTAATACCTCAAGTCACCTCTTAGGAAGAGCTCCCTCTTCTCCTCTACATCCATAACCATCTAGAGGTGTCTGCCACATCCCAGAATGGCAATTAACTCCAGAATGACCCAGCCTGCCTCTTCCCCAGTGGCTGTGGCCAGTCCCACAGAATCCCTTCAGACCCTGTGTGTGGCTCACCTGCCTTTAAGGGGCTGGTAACAGAGCTTCTCTTCTCAGACTTAATCGAAGGGCCTGCTGGGCTCTCGCTGCTGGATTCCCTCCAGAGCTGTGTCGAGTCTTTCTTCCTGGGTCTCCGTGTGAAGTGCCTTCCCTCCATCCCCGTCTCTTCCATTCACTGCTGCTTCCGCCACAGCCGGGACTCCGACAGGGTGCAGCTCCACGCAGGTGAGGACCTGGCAGCAGGGAGGCCATGAAGGCACCAGCTTGGCACACGGGGCATGAGCCCTCCCTTAGGAAATGCCTGAAACAGCCCTCATTGCCTGAGCAGGGAGGGGATGAGGAAGGGAGTGAAAAGGGAGAAATCCTGTTCCTGTGGAAAGCCCAGAGCTTTGCCTGGAAACAGGAATGAAAAACAAAGTGACTTTCATCATATTTTCCTCTGCTGTTTGTATTTTTCAGTGCTATTATGTTTAGGCCCAGCTCTGCAGAGTGATTGGATCAGCTCCAAGGGAAGGCACTGTTGGTTTGGTGTAGTCTGAGTTCTCCCATCTCTTGCCCTGAGCCAAAGCAAATGAGCGGCCTGGGTGGTGCAGGTGGGGAACTCACCGCCCTTTCATGTTAGGAAACTTGGGTTCAAGTGTCACAGGTCCCTGGGGAAACAGGTTTTCCACCTGCCAAACTCTTGCTGCACAAACATCCCCCTGGAAAGAGCTGTTTGCAGGTACCATGGGCAGCACGTGCTCAGCACAGCCCAGCACTGCAGCCATGCGGCTGTTCCAGCTCCCTTCTGAAATGCCTGCAGGGAAATTCTGCTCCCAGGTGCTTATTTCCATGGGTTAGTACTGAATTCACCTACATCCCTGCCCTTGGCTGTGCTCTGTTTTAACTCTGTGCTCAGCACCGTTTCCAAAGTCAGGTCTGCTCTGATTTCAGGGAATGGGCTACCCAGCTGTGGTTCTCCATCTGAGATAACGAATGGAGCAGCTCTGTCTGCCTGAGGCTTGGATTACACCCTCCTCCCTGTGAGCAGCAGAATTCTGGCTCTCAGGTGCCTTCCAGGGATGCTTCATTTTAATGAACGTCTCTCTTGTGTTTTTCCAGATGGGATCCTGAATTTCCTGAAGAACAACAAGCCCATGGATGCCCTGTGTGTCCTTGGACTTACTCTGTTGGATCTTTATCCATGTGAGACCTGGAGCTTCACGTTCAGCAAATTCCTTCCAGGACAAGGTGGGGTTGGTGTCCCATGATGATCTAGCACTGCGTATGAATAAGGCAGCACCGTACCAAAAAAGCCTTCCCTGGGAGGCTGGAACAGCCAAATCTTATCCTTGACGCGTTATTCAATCCCTGATAAGAGGAACTAGGTTTTCCCAATTTAAAACTAGGGGATTTGGGGCTCCTGAAGCAGACAAAGGTAACCAAGGTGCTACAAACCTTTTGGAAAGGGGGTCTCATCACACCCTGTGTGCTCAGCTGGACTGTGCTACAACAGCTGTATTTTCGTGCTGCCTAAGGTGCCTAAGACAGTCGTGAGAGTGCGGATGCCTAACTTGTACTCACCTCTCTTCACAGAAGTGGGAGTCTGCAGCTTTGCCAGGTTTTCTGGGGATTTCCCCCAGGCTGGTTGTAGCAGCTTGAACCCACCCACACAGAAGGAAGAGTTGTGTGAGGTCCTCAAGGAGAGCAGAGACCGGACGCTGCAGTTCAGTGCCCAGGAGATGGTCCAGTGCTGTAAGGTAGGACCAGCCATCTCCTGCGCCCCATGGTTCTTCCTGTGTAGGGTTAAATATTTCAGGCCTGGGCATAATCTGTGTCTCAGCCCAGCGAAGCAGGAATGAGACTCTGCTCCCAGAAGGCACAGGCAATCATGGCTAAGGCCACACACTTAATTCAGACATAAAGAGCTTGCATTTTACCGCACCGTGTAGACAACAATACCGTCAGTTATAGTGAGGCTACAGGACTTACCTTATCACAGAATCACAGAATGGTTTGGCTTAGAAGGGACCTTAAAGACCATCTAGTTCCAACACCCTGCCAGGGGCAAAGACACCTTCCACTACACCAGGTTATGGCATGGAGCAGCACTGAGATAAAACCCTGCTGAGCTCCCAGGCTCATGCCTGGATAATCCTGGGTACTTTGCTTGCCAGGCAGTGCAGGGCCAGTAGGATCTATGAGCTGATTCAGAATTTGGAGTTAATCAGAATATCTGGCGGAGCTGCGTGTAACTAACGGATGGCTGGGAAGGGGTGACTGTCTTCCTCAGACACTGGCATCCATAAGGGGAGAGGTCCATGTGCCAGACCTGCTACATGGATGAGAAAAATACCTGAGGCAGGTTTGCACATGTAAATATATGCAGACACCCTTAACCCCCCTTGATCTCCAACACATCCTGTTCAGGAGTGCTGTCCTCCCTCATCCCAACACCTCCCCGGGGCCAGCTCTGTCTCTGATGTTCCTCCCAAAGCTGGCCCACGTGGAGCAGCCACACCAGCACCTTCGATGCCATTTCTCTTTGCTCCCCTGGCATTTGCTCAGGATTTTCAAGTCTGAGGTCTTTTCCTGTAGTAATTTCCAATGAGATTAGGTGGCAAAGGGAGGAGGAAAGGAATCCTCCATCCTCAGCCTTTCCACGGTTGCCAATTCCCAAGGCAGTCGTGCTTCGCCAGCTGACTCCAGCTTAGTTTTTTTTGCTTTGGCACAAATGTTAATAGCGTCTGTTTTGGAAGGGCCCAGATCTGTTATTGCCAATAGCTTCTCAGATTTCTCACACGGACTGTGCTGCTCTTTTCAGACCCCAGTGGGACTAGTTTCCCTCCTTAAAATCCCCAAAACAACAAAAAACCTCCAAAAACCACAGTGTCCTTGGGGGAGAGCGACAGCAGCACTGCCCCACAGCTCCGAACACTCTGCCCACGGGGGCTTCCCACAGCTGCTTCTCCCACACCCACCCTTCCTTCTCCGCAACACAAACATGGATGCTGGGGGAGCTGGGAGAAGGGAGCCAGGTTCTCCATTCACCTCAGAAAGGCCCGTGCTGGAGGATTGCCAGAGCTGAGCAACAGTTTAGACCGTCAGGGCTGGGGGGAAAGCGGAACAGCAGAGGAGGAAGAGGAGGGGGCAGTGGAAGCAGGAATGACAACGCGCTGCTGTGATTTTTGCTCTCCTGAAAGGTGACCTGTCATGAGATCTGCCACCTGATGGGGCTGGGGACGTGCCGCTGGCTGCAGTGCATCATGCAGGGAGCCCTGAGCCTGGACGAGGCCCTGCTGCGGCCCCTGGAGCCGTGTCCCATCTGCCTGCGGAAGCTGCAGCACGTCGTGGGCTTCAAACTCATCGAGCGCTACAGGGTGAGACCCCCCAGGCCTTCCTGGAGCGAGGGGCCGAGCGGGGAGCAGGGCAGCTGCCCCCAAACCACAGGGTAAACGAGCAGCAGCAGCGTGGTGTGGGCAGGCGCTCCCAGGGCGAGGTGCTAAGGAAGCAGCTCACACCTGAACGCCGGGGTGTTGGTCACGAGGAAGCACCTTGCACAAGCTCCACAGGGCTTTTGGCTCTTCCCACGGGACCAGTGCCACAGTCCAGCCATGTTTTCTTACTCCCAAAAATGAGGTGGGGAGGGCAGGCAGATTCCAAGCCCGAGTTAGGCAGGGAGCACCGATTGCCACAGCAACACCCTTTCCTGTGCCACCCTGGATTTCTGCCTCTCTGGGGCTGCTGGGAACAGGGAGGAAATATTAAATGTGTACTTTGCTGCTGTTCCTCTGTTTAAAGATATGAGAAAGGATCCCAAATTATTACCCCCTAATAAGGGAGGAGACTCATCTTTTGTCCCTTCTCTCCCACCCATACAACTGCTAACACCACATTTAGACAAACCAGGAATAGTACTAAGACACCCTTAGCTCTTGCAAGGGGTTTTCCACCTCACTCTGTAAAAAGCAGGATTCCATAGCCAAATGGCTGGTGGAATAGAAATAATGTCAGCATTCTCACTCAGCACCCATCTTCTCCCTGGCTGTAATTCCTGTCTGACACACATCATGTTCAGAGACAGGATTTTCCACGGCTGCCTATTTTAAAGTCTGTGGGTTGTATTTGTAACAAGATAGGAGCAGAATGAGAAAGGGGATGCCTGTAGTTTCATTCAGCTTGCAATCAGACACACAGAATCATGGCAAAGGACGTGGGAAAATACACACTGGTGTGGTTTTGCTGCTTTTCTGTGGTGCTGTCAGACCCTTCTCTGACTCTGTGGGTGTTTGGTCCCCACACCTGTCCAAGAGGAGGCTAAATTGCCAGACTAACAGGAATAAATTCCACTTTATTTAAACACCCAGCCCGTCAGCATCCTGCCAGTGCTTTCTAGAAGAGAACTGCTGCCTGAATTAAGCTTTTCTAGAAACATTTTTGCCTCTACACCTCCAGCAAATACTGTAATTGGCTCAGCATCCTCCAGCAACAGGGAACACAAACCTGAAGGAAGGATACACTTGCCAAGTGTCACATCTGCTTCCCTGACAAGGCAAAGCTCAGCTAGATACAGTAAAAGTTGGTATAAGGGAGTTGTGATAATCTCTGTAAGAGGCTTTGCCATAATGTTGAGAGGAAACATAAATGCCAGAGATGAATTAAATAGTTAAGGAACCTGACAGAAGAGAGCAGAAAGCATTTGGAGACAATATCAGATAGCAAAGCTAACTTGCCAAGAACGTCAAGTGCAAGTCTGAAGTCACATTTCCTTTTGGGAAACTATCATGGATTTCCCTCTGCCACAAAACAGCCCCAGACACCCCTAACAACTCCAGGAAATGCCAGACCCTGGCTGTGCCTCACCAGCAGCAGGTGAGACACTGCTGACGTCTGGGACTGAGACACTGTTATGGGCAGAGCAGCACACGGGGCAGGAAACCAGTCCTTAAGCAGCAGAATGAGCCCCTCTATTTATTTATCTGAGTTGCATTCAGGAACACACTCCTCTTTTTTTTTTTTTTTTTCATCACAGCTGCTTATGCCAGCGTGAGTCATCTTGAAAACCGAAAACAAATTAATTCTCCCGGTCTTTCCCCACCACAACCAACATTTCTACCTGCTGCCTCTGCAGCATGCCCGGCTCTTCTGGATGTAGCACCTTGATGATGCTGCAGCGGCCACACAAACAGAGACAACAGGTCTTTGTGACATCCTTGGGGTGGGCATCCACTTCAAAATGCTCTTGCCTGTGGATAAGCAAAATCCATGCAGAGGTTATCCCTTCCTAGTTAAACAGGAGAACACAGAAGGAGGCTGCAGCCCTAAAAACTCACACAAAGTCTAAATCAGTAAACCACCCAAAGGATGAGAGATTGAGTTTTGGGGTTCTGGTAGTGATCTTGAGTCAATCATCCCCTTCTTTTGCCTTGAATAATTCACATCTAGTGTTTGAACATCCACATCTCCACAGCTTTTTTTTCCTACTTGGGAATTGGGCTGAGCAGCAGTTGTGATTCCTTCCCAGATTCTCTATTCCTGGGAATTTTAAGGGACACTATAAAATCACAGGCTGGTTGCAGCTTTCCAGTAGCTTTGCTGTCCCCCAGTCCAGCTCCCATTGCAGCTTCTGGCACCGCCTTTGTTTCATAAACCCAGAGGGAGGGAAGGGCCATGGGAGGTGGGATGAGGCAGGAGAAAAGTTGGCCCTTTACAATTTTTCTTGCCCCAGAGGGAGGGGGCAGGGTGGACTAACTAAGCTGAAAGAGTCCATTTTATTCTTGTATGAAATTCTTCCCCGAGGCTTCATGCACAGACTGAAATGAGAACCGGGGCCGATTCCTCCCACCCACTCAATTTGAGCTCTTTATCCTTTCTGCCACTTGCCTGAAGAGAGAGCAATAGAGGAGGGAAGGGGGAGGGAGCAGCAGGGCACTGCGGGAGAAGGGAGCTCTGCAGGGCTGGGAAGCTCTTGCCTGCTCCTCCAATGGAGCCAGCACGGACAGACCCAGCCTGGAACACCAGGGGTGACATCCCAGGCTAATACTGTTACTGCTGTTCCTTAGAGCAACCAGGGGCTGTGCAAAGGTGTCAGCTGAGAGCTACAGAAAGTAAACACAAAGAAGTAGGCCACAAGGGTATGAAAAAAAAAAAAAAAACCACCAAAAAACACACAACTCCCCCTCTTGCCCCCCCGTCAACAGGGAGAGATCACCTTTTATCCAGGGATGACTGGAGTACTGCAATTCATTCCCTAAAGCATAAGGAATACATGTGCCAGGAGAAATCTGTTTTATGCCTCATTGTAGCATTTAGTATTTTAAAAAGGAAATTGTCTCAGACATTTTCCTTTCATTAATTCTTTCCTGGAGCCCAGCCTTCCCACTTGTGCAATTCAGATCGAGAGGGGAAGAGCTATTCTTAGGAATGAAATGCACTTTACCACAGGCATTAACAACATGACAAAACAAGATTCTTTACCACTATCTCAGGAGCTTTTATAATGACACAGCTTCCTCTGGAGAGGCACTGGCTTGGCTCTCCTGGAGATCACATCCACACAGCAGGGAGTGATTTGGTGCAGCTTTCTCCTACCATCTTCAATAATAGAGCAGATTAAGTCCACATCTGACTGGAAGCAGCTCTGTCACAAACACTGGCTCCAAGAAAATGAGACAAGAGAAAGCTCTTGCTTCATAGGGTCACCATGAGTTGCCTGAACCCATCCTCTGGCAGAGAGGACCGTGGCAGCTGAAGCTGGGCCACCCAAGACAAACAGGTTTACCTGGCAAACACTGGGAAAGGTGTTACTGGCTTCTCTCATTCTCTACAATGAAACCTTTTCCCCTCTCACCACAGAAGCTCTACGCTTGGACACAGACTGTCTTGTCCATGTGGCCAAGGAAAGAGTCATCAGACCTGTCTGCCTCGGAGGACATCCTTCCATTCAGCTCTGACTCCGGGATGTGCTGCGAGAACGACTCCGAGGCCGTGACCTCCCTGTCGGAGCCGCTGACCCCGGACACGTGCAGCCAGGGCCTGTCCATCGGCCCTGAGCTGGAGCAGGACGAGCAGCCGTGCTCCCTGGCAGAGCCACAGAGCCAGCCCCAGCTCGCCGGGCCCGCCAAGTCCACGGACACCATCAAGGACTACGAGCTGTGGCTGGAGATGTGCATCGCTGCCCTGGAGAGGAACGTCTCCGAGGAGGAACTGGCTCAGGTAGACGAGGCCGTGGATGCCCTGGCGAAGTGGGAAATGTTTACAGGACAGCTGCCTGCTATGAGGAAGGACCTGCCCTTTGCCAGGGACAACACTGGGCTGCGGAAAGTTCTTGGAGACAAATTTTCCTCCTTGAGGAGGAAACTGAGTTCCAGAAAACTGTCCAAAGGGGAATCGTCCCCTCATCGTTGGCGGTGGGAGGACAACTAGGCTGGGTCTGCCTTGGGTTGGGCCAGCTTTGCTCCCATGGCTTTGGGTACGTTACTGCCCTGCTTACAACCTTCCTAACCCCAAGTAGTTGCTGTCAGAGAGGAACAGCAACTCCCCAGGGGAATAAAAGGTGTTTTGTTTTCTGAGATTGCTGCCACGGTTTTGATGTGATCGGTTCTTCTCTAAGGTTTTTTTTTCCTGTGCTGGTCTGAGTGACACCACCCCAAACCCACATCAAGCCATATGTACGTGCTTGTATTTTCTTGCTGTGTTTGGTCTGAAGCTGGCCAGGAAAAGGTCAGCCAGGTCCACCCTAAGCACTGAACACGTTCACACAGAAGCTTGGGCCGTCTGAACAAACAGGTGCAAGTTAAACCCGGGCAGCTCTCCTGCCTGCAGAGCTCTCCTCTGCTTAGCACTTCAGTCCCAGGCACAGATGATATTTCTCCCTCTCCTTTCTCCCCACACCAAATGCTCACCTCTGCTCTGGCCCCATCAGCTGGAGGCTGTGCCGAGCACAGCCAAGGCTGATGGACTCTTGCTATGAGTCGGAGGGAGAGATGGAGCAGGACAGGCCCAGAGTCAGTGAATAAAGCAGAGATCCCTGGCACTGGGATCAGCTGCCACAAAGAGCAGTGTCAGTGTGACGACTGTCTTTTGGCTGACTCTCAAGGGGATCTCCAGAGCTGCTTCACTTCAAACAAAACCAGGCTTGGAGCGTGAGCTGGAACTACTCACATCCTCCATAGATTGGCAGAGAGGAAACCTTTGGAAACATTCACACACTCATTGACTATTAACTTAAAAGGGGGAACTGCATGTGCATGCCTCTTTTTTTACCTTGAGAAGTTACCCTTTGGCCTTCTCTGCTCCCCAAGTCACCCCCTGAGCAGGAACGGGTGCTGTGCTGGCAGCGGGAGCGCAGAGCCTGCCTTCCCATTGCCAGGGCACGCTGTTCTCTGGGGCTATTTATAGCCAGAGCTCAAGAGGCCGATGGGTTTTTTGCTTTGTAACCGCAGAACACCAGGGGAAGGCTGACCCTCACCATGCCCAGTCCTCCCAGCACTGATAACACTCCCACAGCTCATGGCTACGCTTCAGATTTCTGCTGTCTAAAAATACCAGCAGGTAGGACCGGGTCCAGCGCAGCTGGGAAGGGGGAGAGGATGTTTCTCTCCCAGAAATGACGACTTTGGCTTTCCTGAGCACTTGCCCTGTGCACTTTAAGGGCCTCCAACCACGCACGAACCCCGCAGTGCAATTTTGGAGCGGGAAGGGAAGAGGATTACTGGGAGGCATCTGAGAAACGCTTGAGATTTACACGTGCAGGTGAGGGGAAGAGATGGTCCTGTAATAAATTCAGCTGGATTCCGGAAACACAAGCACTTCACATCCGCATGATTCATGCAGGGAGAAAAAGGGAGTTTGGCTTCGGGGCTGATGACGGCAATTCCTGGAAGCATTTTTCCAGGCTGAGCCTGGACGGGCGCAGGCGCGGGGCCGCTGCTGCCGCCCTCTCCTGGCAGCCGCAAAGGTGATGGGCTTCTCATCCAAGACATTCTTCCCAGCAGCAGAAATTTTCCAAACCAACCCTGCTTGAATTACAAACCCATGCGCTGCCCCCGCACTTGCTCGGTTGTTGCCTTGACAGATTTACTATTTTAAGCACGAGATTGCTCTCTGTTCAGCCCCGCTCGCTCTTACGTGATTCTGTACTGAGTTCTTAGGCTGAACTTTAGAAACTTTCCAGAAAGAGGCCGTAAACTCTGGATGACAGCCCTGTCTAAGGGAAAGGGGCAGCTTTCTATCCTAGAAGTCCAAAGACAAAGAGGAGAGGGGTGGCACAGAAACAAATGACCTGGTGGCAGAAGTCACAGGTGGGAAACTCCCTGTGACACTTCACTTACAGACCCACCTTAGTGCTGCTGTGAGAGCAGGAGTTTCTGCTCAAGAGCTGTTGCTGGCCAATAACAGGTATTTCTGACACCATCACTGAGAGAATCACCACTTACCCACTCAGCTTGTCCAGAGGTGCTCCAGGTAAGAAGCAAATCAACATGGTAACTCAGAGCTTCACCTGGGCAGCTCAGCAGGGTCCAGAGGCCCGAGGCAACTTTGCAGTGAAAGGCAGAAAAGCGGCTGAAAACCCTTTTAAGTCCCAGGCAGCTGGAGCAGAGGGGTTCCTGCAATATAAAACTGCAGGGTTTGGTCATGCAAAGACATCCCCGTGGAGGAAGCTACTGTTCACAGCAGTGAACAGAGGTTCACTGAGGTGAACCAGAGGTGCTGCTGTAAATTACAGCACAGGGCCTCTACGTAGTACTTTGCACCTGGACTACACAGCCTACACCAGTGCAAGGACTGGAGGCAACCTGGGTCTCAGAGGAACAAAAGGACTGGCCAAGGTTACACAGAAAATGAAGGTTATAACCAGAAGTAAAGCTCAAAGGCACAATTCCTACTCTTCTCTGCGCATGCCAGACTTGTAGGGGGGCACAAAACAGCTGACAGAGGAATAAGTAGTAAAACAATTTGAAGATAAGCCCCTAAATAAGATTTCCTGCATTTTAAGCAGGTTTCTGGGGATATACTTTTATTTCGAGAGCTGTGGCAACAGCACCATAACTTGCAGTTAATAAGCTGCTGAGTAAGCTGTGGAACCAAAATACAGATGAGATAATTAGGAGTCACTTTAGAAGGTCAAGCTGTGGATCAACCATCAGCAAGGAGGAGGGTACTCTATATATAAATGCACACCCAGAAGTCACTTGAAGCTCAACAGCCAGGATTGGAGTTGGCTACAAAAGGTCCAGGAACAGTTTCCCTGCGTGGCAGGCAGTGGGCAGGAGACCCGGGTGTTGTTCCCTGTGGAGCCACAGTCTGGTGAGCCTTTGGCAGAAGACAGGCAGGGACAGGCACTGGGCACTCAGGCGGGAAGGGCCAGCGGGTCCCACGGGGCACCAGCCCCAGCAGCCTGCCCTGGGGCTCCCAGCAGGGGCTCAGGCAGCGCTCGCGTTTCTCTGCCTCGGGACCTGTGGGCGCCTCGTTGTGACAGGCAGAGGATCCTGAAATGAATTCTGCACATGACCCACCTTCAGGAGATCCCCCAGAAGAACCAGGGACCTCCTGCCTCAAGCTGCTTTCATGGCTTTCGTGTAACACTCTCCAAGGCAATGGCACAACACGGACTCATGTCAGACTCCTCTGGCTCAGAACATCTCCCAGATCACACCATCCTGCGGCTACCTAGAGCAGCCTCCACCATCAAAGCAGCTCAGTCACACCCCTTCTGCCCCAAGCTCAAGGAGACTTGTTTTGAAGCAACTTCTAAAGCCTGTAATCCCGAAGAGAGCAGAAAACACAGTCTTTTAATAGCTTTACGAGCTCGTAAAGACAAATATCTTCTCCCAAGAATAAACAGGCAGAACATTCCACTCCTGCTCTGAAAACAAGAACTGGCTGTAATTGAAGAGTGGGAATACAACACAACTGTCCACAGGAAAAAAAAAATCAACAAATACCCCCAGAGTCTTTACTAGTTGGGAGTGGAATTGCCTACAACAGCTTGAAAAGGTGGGAGAGGAGAAACCAGCATCTTCCATACAGATTTCATTAGCAGCACCCAGCACTTTGTGATTTAACAGTGGCTGTGACCACCTCCCTCCCTTAAAATGGCACTTTTCACTGAAGTCTGTTTCTGCTGTGCAGAGCTGAGGCTTTAAAGGAAAGCTATTTTTTGTAAAAATCCCTGAACACTTTTTCCTCGTACCTCTTCCTCCCTTAACACCACCCAAGATACCAGCCAGTCTTGGGAAAAGTGGCAAGAAATTTCATATTAATAACTGAGGAAACTTCCTCCCAGGTCTGTACAGGATAATGAGATACCAGGCTGGAGCTAGAAACCACAAGGATTTAATTTCTCTCCTCCAAGAGTTCTAACAAATACTTAAATATTGCTATAACCTCCCCAAACCTTCCACCTTGTGCATTGGCGCAAAAACACAAGCAAAAATACTTTGCATTTTAGAGAAGCCTCTCCCTGGGGAAACAGACATGTTTTCCCTTTTATCTTCTGAGTGTTGGATAATTGAAATTACAGAAGAGATGCTCGAGTAACAGGTAGTCATGCTGATCCGGGGAAGAGAATTCCAAGTTAATATATGGAGTTTAGGCTCTCCCTGGGGTACAACCATTTACTGGCACTGTCAGCAAACCTACCTGCAGAACCAACTGCTTCAGCCTCTGCTCTCCTGGTGAAGCATCTGTGCAGCTGTGAAAGGTACACCTCACAAGAATATTTTGGCTCTGAAAAGGGCCAATTTGCTTTCACAGAGTTGACCAAGGAGATCATGTGGAGCTGCTGCTGTTGCTGAGAGCTTTTCACATTCCCAAGTATGTGATCACACCTGGAAACCTCCTATTAGGGCACCCTGAGTTTGCAATTCATGTGCCCTCACTTTCAGAGGTGCTGAACACTGACAGTACATGTTACCTGAAACTGCTCATCGACTCCAGGGACAAAGAGACAATCATTCCCAAACTACATTTCCAGTGATCAGTAAAGAGGACAAACAATACTCCATGAAGGATCCTGAATCCTGCCCCTGCCAGTGGAACTGATCTGGCATTAACATTTCACACAAGAAGCAACTAAGACTTGCCACAAAAGTCTGCCAGATGTGACCTTTTGAAGTACAGGCGAGGAAAGGTGAACAGCATTCCCAAGAACTGGAGCTCCAGTTCTGGCAGCATTAGCTGGCACAGGATGGCACTGCGGTGTGACAGGGACACTGGTGACTCTCCAAAGGTCGACGGTTCTGCAGTGCTGCACAACGTACCAGGGCACACAAGTGAGTCCAAAAGAGGGGACTGGCACTGGGAAAGCAGCAAGTACAGTTCCCATGGCTATTTATTACCAGATGCTGCACAGCAGAGAGGAATCTCTAACAGGTGCTGCCAACTCCACAGGCTCAATTATCTTCTCTTGCTGAGCTTCAAATACATAAGCAAACTCCAGCTGTGTCTCCCCTCCCACTTCCCATCAGTGCTAATGCCCCAGAATCAGCTCCTGGAACACTACAGAGAATGAGTTACAGGTTTTATACAGGTTAATGTCTCACCAGCCTCAGCTCCTGGACACAGGAAGAATGACTCAGCCCAGAAGTGGAGAGGTGGGAGATACCTAGAGATTACACAGAGATTTTATTGCATGACAGCTGTAGTTCCACGCTGTAATTTATTCAAAAAGCATTTCTTTCGCAGAAAATTTTTGAATAAAGCAAAAAACGTCACTTCAGATTCTGGTGAAAAGATAAAACCCATAAAGAACAGTATAACAAGTCAAGTTTTAATAGATTTATAAAATTCATATATACAAAACAGTAAACTAAGTCACCAAAGCTATAAAATACACTTTTTACACATCACAATATAATTTTATCTAGTACACAGTTTTCATAAGTTGAAACTATTACAGCAAGTAGCTGCTTCTATCACAGATGCTGTTTTGGTGCTAGAAAGACACTTATGTGAGCAGTCTGGAACTGTGCTTTTACTTCATGCATTTTTCACCTTCTTTTAGTTTGTCACTGTTTTTAAAGTACTTTCCTGTGAATTGTTAAGAAAATTAAGGCTAAACTCAGGCCTTTGTTGCCCAATGCAGTGAACTGGTTTAAAAAAAAGACTGATATTGCATAGTATGTGTGTTAATGCATAGGCACCAGAGAGCAAGTACATTGCAGAATAGAAGATAACATTACTTGGCTTCCTAAGCTACGTGGTCGTGTCACGAGATAACCTGGTGTTTTGTCAGTTTGCTTTCGTACATATTGGTTCCACAAACAAGACAAGTCATCACTAGAGCAAGGAACACTAGCCATGTTCAGCACAGTCTCCAGCATTTTTTAATGTGTATCAACAATTCAAGCTCATTCCACGTTCCAGGTAACACAAGCTGTTCACTGGAGGGACGCTCATTATCCTACGGAGAGTTAATGGTTTCAATGCAAACGGGAGTTTAAACACACATTTCCAAACCTTAGTCCACCAACCACCTTTCCAAGTCTCGTGAGCTCCCAACAGATCATTTCTCTTCCACATCCCCCTTCTCCCTTCTGTCTCCTCTCAGCCTTTGTGCCCAACCACCTGCACACGAGCTCAGCACAAGAGATTGACGGGAAGTATCAGCAGAGAGTCCCTGCCACTCCAAACCTGTCACTTCCCTCAAAAGATGCTCTCTCAGGTCCTAGTTCTTAAAAAATTTTGCTCTCCATCACATGTAGTTTTAATTCAAAAAATGGAAACAGCCTCTTACCCAGGTCTCTTACCTTCTCATGCTCTGGTATCTTGAAGAAAGTTTAAGTAGCTGTCAGGAAGGAGTAAGATGCACTGTCTGGCCAGAGATCTGCATAGTGTATTTTAGTAAAAATTGAGTTTTAGCACCCAGTTACGAACAGATGAAGAGAGATTTACAATGGCAGGGCCAGCCTTGCCAGCCTGCTGTTCTTAATCCACAGCCAATAGCTCTCTGGAGTCACTCAAAGCTTTTGGGTCAGTGCAGATGGCATTTCACTTCAAATACAGTCAGTCTTCAAGCACCATCAGCTTTTGGGATCTGTTTAGAAACTAGCTCCCCTCTCCTGCTCCCTTCCAACATACTTTGGCTTTTTTTACCAGAATGCCCACCTTGGAAGTCAGTGCTGCTCCTTTTCCCCTCCCCTCTGACTGAGTATTTTCACACCAGACAGAAGATTCGACCGTCAGACAAATGCCAAGAGCTGGGCTGTGATACAGTTCCTCAAGCCAGGCACAAAACCACTAGCACTGACAATCTAGTACCTCCACACTCCCCACCCCATAAGAAAACAAGCATAGACACACAGACAAACTTCAACACCGCTTTCCAAATGCCATTAGAGAGATAAAAACGTCAAGAATCGAGCTGAACTGCCCAACCACCAAGATGAGCACAGGGACAGCATCACCTGGTAGCAAAGCAGCAGTTTCAGCTTCAAATGTCCTGGCTTTACTCATTTCCATCTATGTAAAAAAAAGATTAGTGTTAAAACAAAAGAAGTGCCCACTTCACAGCACAAAGCAGAGATCACTCCAGCTAATTACAAAACAGGTATTATTAAAAAGCACTAGATTTTGTATTGTCTTACCAATTATTCCTCACTAGGCTAGACAGTCCTCGTCTAGAACTGTGTGGAGTCAGTATTAACTCAGGCCAAGTCTGGCCCAGACCATGCCAGCCTTCCTGATCCATAATGGATGCTCCCTAAAAAACTGTTAAAAGCTCATTTACAAAAGTAGGCACAGATGTTTAATAGTTGCTACTGAAACACCCCACCCACCACTTTGTGTAACAGAATTGGAGTATGAGGTAAAGAGTTGGCAGTGCTATATTAAACCCCTGACTACACCACGTGATTTTATACTAGAAGAAGGATATAGAAAAGAGGCTACAACTAAACTTACAGTTCTTGTCATGAGAGATCAGGGTTTGGCTGACAAGACAAACTGCACCGTGTGGAGGTGTTTGTCTCTCAAGCTGGTGTGCATCAAATCATCCATCAATCCAGCAGATAACTCCTGAAAATTTGATGACACAAGCCAAGCTAAGTCAGGTGTCAAAACCCACTGCTTGAAAATCAGAGGCGCCTTTTACAGAAATCCTGTAGGTCCATGCACCAGAACAACTTTTTTTTCCAAGAAGAGGTACATGCATAGGAAAGACTCCAAAACATAAGTTAATGTAAGTTAAAACATAGTTAATACACAGACATCCATGTAAAGGCAGCAGAGGACTTGTTCTCTAAACTGTTCTGTGGAAGGCAGCTGTGGCTCACTAAAGAAAGCTGCTGGTTTCTTCAGTGGTTCCATGTCTATTCCTTTAATTTCTTCCACTCCATAATTCTTTGCAGGTCACAGTAACCAGGATGGGTGAATACCCGGGGGAATGGGGGTCACTTGGACAGGATGGGACACACTTTTCAAATGCACTGTTTTTCATACCATATTTTAGCTCTCCTGGTGGAATTCCATTTTTGTCTGCAACGCCATGGGCAAATGAGCTCTTCCTACTCCATCTCCCTACCATTCCTTTGCTATTAGTTTCTCCACTCTGCCTGCCTGGCTGAGGTTCAGGCTTCAGCTTCCTCAGAAAGCCTGGAAATGGTCACCTGCCAGAGCTCCTTCATGCTTTAACATGCCTACTTCTAGGTTTTACACAGCAATAGTTGAAAAAAATCAAATATATTATCAAGTTAATAAGTCAAATAATCTATGCTGCCATATTTAATAAGATCAATTATTTGCATCAAACTGAAAGAAAATTTTGAGTTGTAAAATTGAGTGGCCAGTAACTTCAATTCCATAACCAGTATTAATTAATTTTAAACATTAAGAACCACTCAATTCCTTCGAAGTGACAAGTGCCTATTAAATATGTCACTTCCAGAAAACCATTCTTCCTTTTTAATTCCAATTCCCCGTGTCACCCTGCAATGCATCCAAGAATTGTTCAGAGAATGACAGCACTGCAATCTGAAGGAATGGGACTGACTGACACATCTTTTAGCTTAAAGCCTGTTTTGAGGACAACAAGTATAAAATAGTGTTTGATAAATGACTCCCATTTAATTAGTTTTTCTACTTAAACTGCAAGATTATGTAAGTCTCTCCCACAAGCACACGCTGGAAGCACTTCCTCTCTTTGTCCTTAGGAGGGACGACCCTATGCAACACTCCATCACTGGTCAGTGACCCCGGGGTGGCAGAGGAGGGGCAGCAAAAAGCTGCTTTTTTCTTAAAAAAAAAAAGGAAAAAAAAAAAAGGAGTTGTTCAAGGTCTCCATTTGATTATCATCCTGCCTGTGACCCGTTTCCTGAGCAGCCAAATGAACAATAAGCCTATAAAGTTAACAAAAAGAGATGTTCTCTCCAGCTGTGTTTACCTGCAAAGTTCTCCGGGATGTCACTTAAAATAAAGTTCTCTATCTGTTTCTGGTGAAAGGACTAAGCAACCAACCAAGCCTGTCCCGAGATGTTTGAACAACCTCACCTACCTAAGCTCTGCTTTAGTAATTAACTGATTTACCATAACACGATTTTCTGGCTTTACTGTACTACAACTTCCCTTGAAAAAAACCCAAACACAGAACCCCTCAGCTGTGGCAAGAAGTGGAGTGTATTTTGCAGAGAAAGCTGACGCTTAAACCGCTCCCCCCCACCGTCCTTTTTACTCACGGGCCACCAACTTGGCAAACTTGAGAAGTGCTTGACTTTTGCAAAGAGAGTTTCCTGATCTTGGGTTCCTGCTGTGATCCATCACTATCCAAATTTGACAGAACACTGAGCCCCACAGAGCCAAACTGCTGATTAGCCCCTCACTTAGGCCCATTTCATTAATGAAAAGAAGAAAGGCAACAATGGGCCTAAGGTGAGCAAACTGGCTCCCTAAAACTGACTTAGTGTGCAAAATTGCCATATCGTAAAAAAAAAAAAGCTTGAGAGCTCAATATGAGATATCTCATGCTGTTTCTTTTCCAGGTGCAGATTTTAAGTTACTTAAAATAAAAGCTGCATTATTAGCTCTGTTGAGAGTTTTAAATCCATAAGGTGACTAAGGATACAAAACCATGGATGAGTATCAAGAGAAAAACAGAACAGGAAATTTCATGCTATGCCTCCAGGTAAAACTACAGTAGATTCAGACAAAAAAACTGAGGTAATTCTTGAGAAAAAATACTGTTGAAAGGGAATGTTTAACTCATTTGAGAAAACAAGCATAATATTAACCCATCTGGAAAATTTAGTGAAAGAATAAAGCTCACAGCAAACTAAGAACTGAAGTCAAGACAACCTAGAAGTCAGGTCAGCCCACTACTGCCTTCTCTTTCCCAGTGTCTTCTGTGAAGTGAAAACCACTACCAAGAACTCAGAAAACATCTGAAAGCTTTGAAAGCAGCCTTAGCCTTCAGCCAAACAAATGGGCTTCGAGAAACCAACCTTATGTGATCAGTAAACTTGTCTGCATCACACCGTGTTGGAACATTTACCTTTTCAAACGTAATAATCTTAAGATTTTCCTCCCATCTGAATGTTAAGAGTCACGACATTATTCTCCTTCAAGGTTAGAAATGAATAAATATTTAAAAAGACAAGTTGGTCCTGGCAAAGTAAGACTTGTTGCAAGGAAACTAATTCCTGTTTAAGTTTGCTCAAATTTCAGTTAGATTTTCCCACCTGCAACTTTTCAGCTGCGTCTTACCTTGATACTGTGCCTGTCACAAGCACTGACACAGCCACAGCTTTTCCACTCTGCAGCCTGCACAAAGAAAGCCAAGGGGCTGCTACATCAGGCAACTACACAAAAATACTGATATGAACATCTGCAAGCTTCAGAGGGGAAGGAAGATTCCAGATTTTATCCAAATTAACATGAAAGGACAACGGAATGGGACTTTTCTTTGACCGCATTTCCCATGGGATTACCAGCTGAAGTAAAACATTGCTTGTTTTGACATGCCATTACAGGCTCAAAGGGGATAAGAACTCCAGGGAATCTGCTGACTTTTTATGGGTACAAACAGCCCTTCAGGTTTTATTCTTGGATGAAAAATATGACAAAAATTGCACAGTAAACTATGTTTGAGAGTTACCTAAAGGATAGCACTACAATATCTTCGGTTTGTCCATGTACCCCGCTGTAGTAGAAAAGATTCAATGTCTGTACACAGAAAAAGGCACCTGACAGAGACTGAGAGCACAAGGAAATTCGGAGTTCAGATCAACATTATTCACAGCCTCTTACCATTTTACACACAAACCACTGCCCCAAACTGGCAACTCCAAACTCAGCGGTGCTCAGAGTTACATGTGCATTACTACAGGCTAAAGATCCCATTAAGACACAGATTAAAGGCTGATTTTACAGCAAGGTCTTGCTGTCCAAACACATCAGTGCAGCTGGAAAAGCTGGGATCTCTAGGGTGTTCAGTCTTCCTATAAGGTCAGCTGTTGGGACTAATCAAGCAGCTGCTGTGCTACCAAAACCTTTGCTTAAGGGTTTGATCAGCTTTCAAACCTCTGAGTGTAGACAAAGCCCTGTCACCCGAGATACTGAACCTTCACACACACTGCCCACTGTGAGAACAGTGCTGGCTTTCCATGGAGTACATCTCACTCGAGCACCCACTGTGCAGATACGTGGTTTGGGTGCTCCAGCACAGGCTGCTTCACCAAGGAAATCAGTTTTCCTACGATGGAACAACCTTCACCTATAGTGCAAAATAAACCCTTCTCCATATCAGTGAGGCTTCAACTTCCCATCCCATTCACTCCAACATGAGTTTCCTTACACGGCTTTAGACTTGTGCCTCAGGAGACTCAGGCAAAACCTTCAGACAAGAGCTGTGCATCCACCTTGGCAAGTGGACTGTAGACCCTTGGCAAAGCTGAACACGCACACAAGATCTGGTTATATTCCTAAGGGTTAACAACAGAACTTCCATTAACATTCTCCAATACAGTTGCCAATCTCATTATGTTTAGATTAGTTTGATCAATTCAGCACCTCCAAACTACAAAAAAAAAAAAAGGCAGTTTGTACGACTAGTGTCTCCGAAAAATGAGCGTATTCACTTAAAACAATGTGTCTTCCATACATGGTTTGTCAGAGATTTCTTTTTTTTTTTCCTAAGAAGGCAGAAGGTGGTTGTTGTTCAGCATCCCAAAATTGGTACAGAACCTACCATGGCCAGGGTTCAGTAGTGTTTCTAGTCCAAATGATTCAGTAGCTAACATCAACGTGTGACTCCTCCGGCCTATAGCTCCTGTTTGGACTGGCTAGTTTACAGCATTCCTGAGCCAAGTAATTCGCATGGGTCCTACACCGCATGCAAGGGCCATAAAGAAAGGATAAAAACTTTGATCTAACCCTCCAGCAAAATTGTAACAGAACACTGGCTGCTCTCCTTCACTGCAACATGATATCCTTCAGGTTCTCCTGCAGGATCGTGTCCTTCACGGCGTGGAACACGAAGCGGATGTTCTCCGTGTCTATGGCCGTGGTGAAGTGGTGGAAGAGAGGCTTGGAGCGGTTCCTCCTCTTCCTGTCGAAGCACTGCACCAGGTAACGCTGCACGTCCTCCAGCCTGTGAGGGTCGCCCTTGAAGTCCGAGAAATACTTCTTAATGCTGACAGTCTTTACCTTCTCGACAAGAAGATCCATCTTGTTGAGGAACAGGATAATAGAAACGTTAAAGAAAAGCTTGTTATTGACTATTGTCTCAAAGATATTCATGGACTCCACGAGTCTGTTTGTGCGCCTGTCTTCCATGAGAACCTGATCGTACTCGCTGGAGGAGACCATGAACAGAATGGAAGTTATTCCATCAAAGCACTGGAACCATTTCTGACGCTGAGATCTCTGTCCGCCTACATCCACCATCTTGAAAGGAATTTTTTTAATGATGAAATCATGCTCTACGATCCCCTTCGTGGCTTTTCTGGCCAGCAAAATATCTTGTTTGCTGGGGAAGTAATTCTGGAAAAGAAAGGAGAGAAGTGTCAAAAAAAAAAGGCCTTCAAAAATGCTGTCCAATGCCAGAATACTGAAGTGATGGGTAAAATCACCAGGAGCCAAGCTTTTTAAATTATCAGGTGAACAACGAATACTCAGCTTTAAAATACTGGACTGTTGACCATTTAGCTCAACACTGGTGAACATCTAGGAGACCCTGAGAGATAAAGAATAAAAATACAGGACTAATCCACTTGTTCACATTTTTATCCTTTAAGCCTCTTGTTTTCAGGCTGAAGTCTATTTTTCATGATCAAATTCTTAGCTAGTGTTATTTGTATTGTCCACCTAGTGTTCAATAAAGCAGATCACCAAGTCATCACTGAAAGGATTTTCTTGTTTTAAAATCTAATTTTTTGAAGTTTATTACTCTTAAAAAGACCATCTCAAAAGCTTTAGTGGAAATACTCCTTCCAGGTTCACACTCCCATGACCAGTGACTACAGCAACATATTCTACCTTAAGTTGTGGCTCAACCTACCACTGTAGAGAGATTTGTTCTTCAGCAGCTTATCAGTGTTACTATTTAGGAAAATCATCTCCCTTCTTTCCCCTCCAAGTCTCCTCACAGATGTTTCCACTATGGATTTTAAATCCTAGAAGTGCTAGTAATACTTTTTATTTCTTTAAGGTTCCATTCTGCTACATTAAGCAGCACCAGCCATCAGAGCATCATGAAAAGTGAATGGGATCCAGACACTGTGCAGAAGGGCTGATAAAAGAAAATACGTGCATAAATGCAACTTCCATGATCTGTTGTCTGTTAAAAAAGATTAAGCAAATACTAAGCTTCAGTTTCATAAGGCTGGAGTTTAATATTTCTAGAGAAAGAGCACTGGAATTATTTAATGCATTATTATTAAAAAAAACAAAGAACAAAACCTCTCAAACAAAAATCATTAATCATTGCACACCCAGGTTTCCACTGTCTCTTCGAGCTCTCTGGTTCAGAAAGGGAAGGTGGTGTCTTACCAGCTGACCGATGCGATCCAGGTTATCCAGGAAGTATTTCACCGATTCACCCTGTGGAAAAGGAGAGAGATGGGAACTAAGCTTGTTTCTAGGATAGCAAATCCAATTGAACTAAGGCCTTTTCACTTTCCAACACGCACGGAGGGCTAACAGAGCAACATCACAAGTGGAAGCTTGGACACCATCCCGATACACTTCAGGGACTGGAACAATACAAGTCCTACAGAACCTAAACTGCTGATAATCAAGTGGAGCTGCCATAATACAGTACTAATGTGCAAGAAAGGCAGTATTGCTTCTTAATGCAGTTCTATGTTAGGTCTAGAGAAATCAAAGTTGAGCAGAGAGTTGAATAAATGCTCAAATCCACCCAGTACATCTTCACAATGAAAAGGAAGTGTTATTAAAGTCAGTTCCTTGACTTAAAGAATTAGGGTTTTTTTCCCTTGTAAGATGAATGCAGTTAACTGACACTGAGTGGGAGTAAAACAAAACACATTTCTAAGAAACTAATGCATTTTATTTAAAATTAACAAAGGCATATCCTAGACTGGGTGGCATATCTTCAGAAAAGTGAAAGGTTTAAGTCACCCACAATTTGTGATGATTTAAGCTAGACCTGCTTGTCACAAACAAAGGAAAAAAGGAACATTCTGAAGGACTTACTCTTCTACAGACAGCTTCCCTTTTAGGCTCAAGAGTTTAACAATGGATTTGCTCCTCTTGTACTAAGTTTAGCAGTTATACTGAGAAGAAATAGGCAGCATTTACATGGAAATTTTTTTTTGTGTGAAAAGTTCCTCTTGCATAAGAGGTTTGTGCAGACTGCTCTGGGGTGAAACTCTCCTTCAAACACTTCCCCTGCATTTCTTCAGATGAAGACCTGTTCAGTGAGAAAGCATTCTTCATCGTTCAGGACATGTGTCTTGCAGTTGTAGCTATGTCATGAGAATGACAAAATGGGAAAATCCTGCCGCCTTTTTAATCATTTTAGGCAGCAAAACAAATTCTTTATCACAGCTGTGTCAGCAGTGACCAAACTGACCGTAGGTGCCCTCACCAAGTCACTAATTCAGAATGGAACTTTCTCCAAGTACCAGCTCAGACTCCAAGAGCAATATAAATTCTTAAACCACACCTTCTCCTCAACACCACAGGCTTGACACAGCAGAACACAATTATTCCCCTCCAGTTCAACTGTAAACAGATGCCAAGACAACAGTTCATTGTGAGGAATCAGACTGGAGATCAGAGGATTCCGGGTATCACACAAGGCACAGACAAAAAGGAGCTGGAGCTTATTATTTCCTAACATGTAAAACTGAAAGTGTCTCTTCATAAAGGAGAGAGAACACTGTATTTGCAAAAGACTACCATGTATCAACAAAAGATTTACAGTGGATTTCTAGCAGAACAAATTACCTTTTTTTTTTTGAGGGAGTTGGCGGGGGGGGGGGGAAGTTTCCAAAGAACAATTGGTCTAAGAGCTTCCTTACAATCATGAATTTTCATAAGGTGAAAGTAATTTCCTGTATTTTTTGGCACTCTGTGGATCAGAAGAGATATCACAGACCGCATGAATAAGAGAAAAGGGCTTCCTGTACAGCATTAGTCATGTTTGGGAGATGGGAGAGCCCCAAAAGAAAAGATCACTGAAGCTACAAAAAACCCCCTTCTCTCTCTATTGTGCTCTGTCCCACACAATGCCTTTAGATGTGCAAAAATACTGCAAAGGGGCCATCTCTGATACGGCTTCTTCCTATTTTCTAGCAGGAACCCAGTTGCTTTAAGAGGCCTTGCTGTCCATCCACCCTCCCACGCGGAGCAGGAAACAGCTGGATGCCTTAAACTGCTGGGACACACAGGCAGGATCACCTGATTTACAGCTCCTGCCTCCCCTGTTTCCCACCCCACACATCAATCACTTGGACATTTTGCACATTTATAAGAAGGTAAGAAAATAAACTGATGAATAAAAAAAAAAACAAAAAAAAAATGCATGTTCATTTTTGCAGGGATTGAGGGAAAGCAGACTTCTCTAGTTTCTTACACAGCTCTTCCTAATGCTCCAATTAAGCCAAGTTAATTCACTCCGGGAAATTTTAAGCAGTAACTGCAAAACACTTGGAGAGCTGGGTAACCATGTCAGGTTGCTGGAACAGGTGTGAGCACCATATGCACGGTCTGACAGATCTGAAGGTGTCTGAATATTCTCTTCCAGCACAGAATTCAAAGATATCCAGTCCTTAAGTCAAAATATCTGTTTCCAGTCAAAACAACAAACCCCCAACAAGCTCCAGAGGGTCTGAAGTTAAAAAAAGCTCAAAACATTAAAGCACACAAACATAAAGGGAGGAAAAACAGCCGCCAAAAAGCTCCCAAAACAGTAAGAACCCCGAGCCCACCACACACACTGAAAACCTGCTTTAATGATTCCCTGACTAAGGCCTGAGTTATGGCCTAGGGAAGTGCGGATTCAGTTCCTGCTCCAAAGGCTTCTGGAATAACCTTGTCCTACGTCTTAGTCAGATTCACAGAAAACCGGGATGTTCTGGGAAGCGTGTGGGGCATTTCAGTTCACCCCCAGGCAGCACACACAACTGATTCAGCGTTAATTGACTCGATGAGTAACTTGTAACATATTTAAATGAGAAAAATATGGAAACTCCAGGTTTTAGGACTGTTCTGTGTTAGTATTTTTAATCAGAACGATTATACTAACTGAACGTTCCTTTCTATTTAAATTTTTCCTTGCCACCCCGGGAAAATAGACAGCAGTATTAATCAGATCTAGAAGGCAGGTTTATTTGGCTTTATATCAAGGTGCACTTGAAAGCAGTTTTGAATTCTACTGATGAATTATCATTTATGCAAAGCTATCTCATGCTTTGGGTATTATAAACCCATACAAACGTCTGTGGATATTTATATGTATGTATATAAAAATACACACCCACAAAGAGCTTATAAATCAAAGTAGATTTTCCATTCAGGGCAAATTATTATCAAAACAAAGTATCACCTGCCCATCTCATGTTGAATTATTCTTTTCTCTTGAAGACACTGACCATAAAGAAGCTGGTTTGGCTCTTTCAGGGCAAATTCTTACTGTTTCTCCAATATCTGTCTGACCATTCAGCTCCATTCAAAGCTGGCTTAGCACTTCAAATGCTCTCCTTCTCCAGATCTTAGCCAGTTATTTCTGGTTCACCAGCATGACTTCCTATAAAAGTGGCAGCAAATATTTGCAATTGATTCATCAGATACTAAAAATATCTGTAGGCAGATTGATGACTTCAATTTCAGTATTTTAACGGTTCTAGTGAAAAAAAGGAGATTTTTAAACTCGCAATCTATTTTAAGCCACAAATGCAAGCAGCAAAATAGAAAGGAAAGCCAAAGTTATTTATACTATATGTATATTTATACACCATATGTGTATTTATACTGTATGTAAATACCTAAATATAATCACTTTGTGGTGTGTTCACTTAAAAAAAAACAAACAAAAAAGGTGCAGGTCAGATCTTTTATGGGCTGGTGTTGGGAGAAAAACTGTGGCAGCTCAAAAAACTTCCTTAGATCAATGACATTCATGGAAGGTTGTTGTTGAGCTTTTCAGAAATTAAGACTCAAATCTTGTTGTATTTCCCTGCTAGTAGACTATTTCCTTAAAAAAATATTCTGACAATATTCATAAATAATGTTAAAATCTGGAAGACTATTAATTTCACCCATCACAGTACTTAGATAGGAAGCCCCATCACATCACAGCCCCAGCAGAGTCTGCCAGTGAAGCACACGTGCACTGACAGGTCTTATTTAATTAATTTTGAACTAATAGTCCATTAGTATTTTCACATTTGAAAGTTTTAACAGCAAAGCCTGAGATGACCATCACGTACGTAGCTGTTGACACAAACCAGCTAGCTGTTTTTTGGGGATTTTTTAATCCTCCTTGATTATAAATCAAGACATCCAAGTGTTGTCCTGCTCAGGACAGTGGTGGGGAAGGGAAGAGTGACCTCTGAATTATGAATTTTACATAATTCAGACAGTCCTTCTGAGTGCACCAGAGCACAGACCATTAGTTCTCAACTTCTTCTCCCCACACAAGAGTTATCACAGAGGCCTGGCTGACTCATCCTCTCAGTGCTAATCTCCTCTCCCTCTGCAAGACATATCCTCTGAGTAACAGTTTTGCCAACTGGGACCAAGAGAAGGAATAAGAGATGCTGTTCCCATTGTTCAGTAGGATGAGTCACTGCACATCTGGGAACTGGGGGAATCAAGAAACACAAACAGAAGGCTTGAAATGAGCCCACAAGTTCCACGATGCAGCATCACTACTGGATTTTTTTTTTCCCAATTATTATTTTTTTAACAGCCCTATCTGCAGCATGAAGTTCGGTGAAGCCAGAGAAAATAGCACAATTTGTTTAAAAACTGACTAGTCGAGGAGAAAGGGAGGAAAGTTAAAATGTAAACATATATTCCTGCTTCCTGAAATAGTTCCTCTGAAACTCTTTTTATATGCTAGATTATTCTGACCACGGCATTCTCAAGGGGCAAAAGCCATGAAATTAAGGAATTTTTAATCTCTGTATTTTGTACTGTGTGAATGCCATCGTAACATTATCTCCAAACAAGTCACCACGAAAATAACTAACTGAATTCAACATCCCTGTCCCTCCAGGCTACGTTGGGAGCACATAGGAAATCTCCACACAGAAATATTATAACTAAGCTGGCATCACTTCCTTTGCCATTGATAGCCTCATTTTGGGCAGGGTTCCCAAGCAGTATTCATTTCATGAAAATAAATGCACAACTGATTATATGCAGATTACTTTAAAATACCCACAGAAACTCAGTAATAAGACATGTTCTTCTGCAAGGCCAGAATTTATCAACTTCTCACTCAGCCAGTTATTCAAAGTGACTCTTGGTCAGACCATAAAGGGCAGTGAAACATCCCAGTGTTCAGTTCCCTGAAATACTGGCTCATTTCAAACTTTTCCTTCTGAAAAGCAGTTCCTCTGAATTCTGCTCTGAACTAAAAGACTTGAAAGGGGACCCTGTGTTCCAAATTGGCTTTTTTCCTTTCCTTGTCCCAAGGCCTTTTTGACATAATATTAATTTAGCCCTTCCTGATCATTCTGTCTCCAGCTGCTAAATTTAGAGTGCACAATTTAAGGTAGACCTGTCAGTCTTAGCTCGTTTCAGATGATGAATTAAAACACACACAGGAAGGAAATGCTACACTTCAAGGAAGCATAAAATACAGATCCAACAGGATTCCCACAAATACTGCAAAACACCCAGAAAAAGAGATATTTTAAGTAATTGCCACAAACTGCAGCTCAATCTGCCAGGTGAAAGAACAGTGATCTTTACTGTTGGTAACCCACCCTCTGCTCAGGAGGGGGCTGAGAAACACAGAGGAAGTCCACAAGGACACTTGGGAATCTCCCAGCCTTTAAGCTCTGAGATGGACTTAAAGCACTGACAGGTAGTTTCACCCAAACCTGGCCTTTATATAAGGTACCGTATTCCATTAGGGCTGCCAGAGACACAGACAGAATGCAAACTTGCAACCAAAACTTTTGTTTTTTCAAACACCAAGACCCCATTTTCTCCAGGTTTCCTGGGATGTCAATCATCTGTTGATTGTAAGAACTTTGAGTGTTACAAAAGCAAGAGGCCCAAGGGAAGAGCAAGGTTACGAGCACAAGCAGCATAAAATAACCAAGAGACAAGCATCTAAAAATGCTGGAGATGCTACATCAGCCAAGTTTTTGGGGACTGAAAGTAGAACCCAAAACTTTACCAGGAAAAAGAGATACATCAAGCACTTTCCTTAGTGAGCCCTACTGGCCACACCAAGCAGGTTTAACATCCTGCCTCCAGAACACAGCCTTTGGAAGTGAGCACAGGGACACAGCTCCAGGTTCCAGACCCTGGTTCTGTCCAAGGGCTAAAATTCGCCTGAATTTTAGAATTTTTTGCAACAACAAACAAACAACTTGCCCTTCCCAAACCAGCAGGCTCCTTCAACGGATCACTTCTAAACCTGCACTTCTTTTCAGCCTTAAGTGGTAGCAGGGCATGGATTTACTACAGCCAAAAACTGTTCTCTTCTGTTCTCTGCGATAGAATTAAGTATTATTTTCCAAGGAGGTGAGCGAGTCTGGGCTTGTTCAGAATTCTCTCCAAGGATGCTGAGGTAACCTAAATTGCCCCAAAAAGCTGATGCCCATTACACCATAATTCTGTTCTACATCCTGTCTGGGCACTGAAATTTATTGACACAAGACAAACGTTAATTTTTCATTCAATCAACAGCTCCAAGGCAGACACCAAACACTTCTCCATATTTAAGCTGTACAGAATCTTAGCTATCAAATCTCTCCAGTGTTATTTAACTTCCTCCTTAACAACAGACTGAGCTCCTGGCTCCCATCCAGCAACTCCAGGGCTTATCCAAGTTGCTGCTATCTGTACCCTACCAACACACCAACTACAAAAAATGGTTCCAAACTTCTAAAAATTACCTCTTCTTTCTACTGCCTAGTTGTACAGTGGATGTATCAGACATTAAAGTCTGAAAAGACTTTAAAAATTCATTATTTGTCAGCTCAGCACAAATGGACAATGGAAGAATTGGTTTGTACATGTAAAGATGGGTTTTTATAAACTCATTCTACATGACACATGGCCAATCCGTGTGATTTACAGCATGGATTAAAAAAAAAAAAGAGGTGATAAATATTTATTTGATTTTTCCCCCAAAGTTTAGGCTAATCTGAGCTCCCACATCACTGCTAAGATTTGTGGATCCCCGTGACTGGAATTCTAGCCACAGCCAGCTAAGAAACACTCCTAGAACAGGAGCAGAGTTCTTGTGCTGAAGGGCAACTCTTAACACGTGTTAGCTTTTTCCAGCAATCAGGCACAGCTATTCTTTCTCAAAGTGCTGCAAGGGAAAAATAAAGTTACATTTTTTCCTGAAATTCTACGTGTTTCTACATCAACAGGATGTAGAAGAGATAAATTACTTTCGGTGCTATGTTAACAATTCTGTCCATTTGTCTCAAATATGTACACCAGCAGCAGTGCTTCCAGCAGGAAAGGGATTTTCTGTTAACAGACTTAGGCAGGCTCATCCTTCACTCTAAGCTTCAAGAAACATTAACAAAAAAATCCCTATTATTTTGATTTTACTCCTACTTACTGTCTTCATCACTGCTGTTCCTGCTTCCCAGATTTGCAATGACTGCAAGAAAAACAGGTGCAAACAGAAGAGAAAACAGTACTGGCCACAAAGAAAACACAAAGATGCAGAGTGCAACGGCAACACGCGAAATTTTAGCTTTGAAAAAAATAATTCTAGAAAAATCCTTAACCAGACTTGCACATTAGCCACTGACTTGCAGCTAAGAAGAGTGAAGGAGCAGATGCAACAGGATATGTACCAAATTCACGTGGAAGAATGCGTTTAGACAACAAAGAGAGTTTGATTTCTGTACCCAACATCAGCAGCGAGCCCGGCTCACACACGCTCATCCTGGCATGACTGGGCGACAGACATACTCATAAGCATCCCACGAAAGGATTCCTTCCTGTTTCCCTGCCAACTGTCTAAGGGAATACATTGTCTGAGGCTGCTGCCAGAGCCCTTTCATCTCACACACCGGAGGTTCTCTGTGAAGCTGAACGAGCACACGCCAGCCCAGCTACTCATTCCCGGCACAGCCGGCTCCACGCCCCAGCGCGGGCGGCTGGAAGAGGCACTGCTGCCACAGCTCCAACCAAGTCCTGAGCTGAAAAAGGAAGGATGGGTCCAAGACTCTGGCCCATCACTGGGAAATTATCCCGTTTATTCTCAGTGGGCAGCTGCCATGCAAAAATGTTTTCAACTAACTCATCAGAATTTAGAAGCACCTGGAAGTTTTTTATGTCACCGGGAATGATGCACGATCCCGTTATTCTGTGTCCCAGTCCTGTGCTTTGTTCCCAGCAGTCCACTATGCAAACCTGAAACTCGCTTTGTTTACAGAAGACCTCTGCAGAACTAGAATAGACACTGACGATAAAAAAGTACCCTCTGAATTAATCTAGTCAGCAGTACTATCTGATCAAGACTAAATCACAAGTTTACCAGTGAGTTTCCCTTCCAACCCTTATCAGATCAAGGGATGGGAAATAAGTATCTTAGATCTTGTGGGCTGAGAAAGCAGCTAACACCAGCCATCAGAGAATGTTGAGCTTGGACTTTTCCATGGCAGGTGGCCAGCTGGAAAACTAAGCAACTTGGATGCACTTACAAAAGGCATAACCTTGAATATCTTGCAGAATGATGCTTCCTGCTCCACTTACTCACCAAAGATCTGCTGCAGTGTCCTAACGCTCCACTTTCTGTGGAAATAACAGCTCAGACATGTCTTACTGAAATTTGTCCATGTCTGGTGTTAAACGGTGACTAGGAGGATTGGAAAAATGTCATTTATCGCTTATATTGCTTTAAAAAATTGCTTTGGACAAGATTTTCTCCTTGCGTCTGTATGTATTCAACCAAGAGGGGTTTAGATGAAAATTACAGTCCTGCAAGATTCAGAAAGCTGCTTAGTATGTGCAAGTTAGGTTTTAGGTGGAACTCAGACTGACCTAAAATGCAAGCTAAGTCTTAGTTGCACTCAGGTGTGCTATTTAACAGTTTGATTACTATAAAATCAAATGTGCAGAGAATAAAGTGCAGAAAAAAAATTAAATTCCACCTTGTTGACATTACTCTGAATTTGTTCCCCATGCCCATTACCTCAGCACTTGGCAGGCTCAACCACAGAGAACACAAGGCTTGCAAGTCTGAGGGACTCCTCAAGCCAGTTTCCATGTCTGATTTTCAAAATTCATTTGGCCCAGAAACAAAAACCTTCTTTTTCCAACAATAGTTTGGTATTTGTTAATTCTAAGAGACTGACCAACTCCGAAGTTTATCAGCTGTTACTGTGCTCACTTTCCCAGTGACTTTCAAATCAGGGGGAATTCACAACATGCACTACCTTGCTCTCAGCACTGAGAAGTTACTCAGCATCTTGTGTTCACCCACTCACATCAAGCCTTGTATTGCCTTCTACCAACTCGGACCTTTACACACAGCTGTAAATCCCCCAGATCACGAGTGATCAAGTTGTCTCATGTCACATGTCAAGAAAACGTATTTCATTAGTTCCCAGCTGTACTTTGGGTCTGGGAGAGAGGGTTTCCCCCAGGAAGTGACTGCCCTCCCCACAACCTCATCTCTCCTGTTGCAGTGCCAGGAGATGTGTGTCAGGTCTAGCAGATGAATGAACCTCAAAGGAACTCTGGTGACCTGAAATAAACCTCAGTTCCCATTCACAGTCAAGTCACTGTGATCAGATTTATAGTCATTATCTCAAAACTTTTTTTGATTTATTCACATCTAATCACATCATAACTATTCTAAATATTCTCTCCTCTTCTAAAGATTGTTTTGGCACAAGGAGGGAAGTTCTTCCATATTTGCACTTAAACCTTAGCACTATTGATGCTTCAGTATGAAGGTTTCATGCACACTGAACTGCTTTTTATTTACTTTCAGAATTGGTTCTCTTTCAGACCTGAAAACAAATCTAAAGATGAAATAAGTGATTTGAAATAAGAGACAGGTTCCATCCTTAAGGCCTCATCCACACACAGAAATTAATCAAGCCCCAGTGGAAAATGAAGTGGGTTTAACAAACTTTTCCAAGCTGTTGAGCAGACTAGCCTATTAAAAAAAAAATCCTAATTAAAGCCTCAGTCACATCCTACTGAACTGCAGAGAGGGCAACAGTCCAGCCACGTGCACGGCCAGCTGAACTCCCTGCAACCAGGAATGCATGTGCTGGAACACGGGAAAGAAGACAGAAAAAGAGGATATAGTAGGTGGCTCTTTTGTCTCCTGCCCACATCTGACATCATTACTGATTCAGTGCTGTGCTCTGACCAGACTGAAACTACACGGATCAAAGTCTTGAATTCAGCGGTGGAATTAAATGGGAAAGAGTTCCATCAATAAACCACTGCTTTTTCAGTTTGAGATTTTACTGAGTTTTCCAAAGTAGAATTAAGCGAATATCAAGGAAAGCAAGTCAAATTAAGAGGCTTTGGGGGTGGGGTGGAGAGCAGACCTTCTAAGGACAAACACCAGCAGTTTGTTCAGGAGTAAAGCCAAGTGAAGCACAAGTCTGCCACAGTCTGACTGCAGGAATCTGTGTTGTATACAGAGGAGACATTTGAAAGGTGTCAATAAATTACTTTTCAGAGCAACATGTTTTCCACTTTCTCAAACAGAAAATCTTGCATGATGTTTCCAAGAAGTTTTCCTGCCCTCCCCCAAATACTAAGTCAATACCAGAGCAAAACAGGTTTACTCCACAGAGTAGCTTTAGGTATAGCTGCGAAATAACGAGAAGGTGGAGACCATGCTGCCTTCTGCTTTTGGGACAGAAGCCTTCCAAGCTAGCGCAGGTCCAGAGAAAGGAGAAAGTGAAGTACTGATCTTCTTCTTTGAGAAGAGACCTCAACAACTCTGCTCCTTCCACCAGTGTTCAATCATCAGCTGGTCAGTTTGTGGAAGCACAGAGCAGGGAGATATTTTCTGGAACAGCAGCACGTTCAGATGCATCTTAAGTCATCCAATCTTTGTTGCACAGCTATCATTGCACATAAACTCACAGGTCAAAAGCCAAACACTGTTTCTTCCCTCCCTCTGCTCACCACGTCCTCCTCCACATTCGATACCTGTGAAACAGAGCCTGGATTTGAACAGTCCGAACATTTCAGATACTCAAATAACTTGGAACATAAAAAATGTGTTCAAAAAACTAATCTTTGAGGTACAGGCACCTTATTTAAGCAGGAGGAAAGATTCATGGAGGAAAGGAGTCGTTGTCTGGAAGCAGGATCAGTGAGACAAAGACATCCTTCCTTGGTATGTACCAGGTTAAGGCGACTCATGATCACTCGTGATGCCACTTGCTCGTTCCTTCACCAACAAACACCACAGCACATCATTGCCTCAGCTGTGCTTGCAGTCAGTCACAGGGCTGCACTCTGCCTCAGATGAGCTTCCCAATTTACAGCAGGGTTTCCAAGAAAACCAGTTGTGCCAACATAAACAAGAGCACAATGCAAAGCAGAACTCCCCAAACCACCATTTCCTCCAGCTCACCGTGATTACTCTGTCCCAGAGCTACAGCCCAAGGCCAGCTGTAAAACACTCCACGTTTAGGGCAAAGCAGGCTTGTCTGGGAGACAGCAGGAGCAGGGGAAGAAGCAGCAGGAAACTAGGTTAAAGCCAATTACAATCTTTTCAAGAAGTCATTGCAAAAAGATCAGGAGAGTCAGCAAGAATAAAACATCACCAAGAGCAATTTACTGCTGCCTAACTATCCCACCTGCATCTTCCTTCTCAGCTTTCTGCCAGGTCCTGTCTTTTCAAGAACATGGGCTCATTGAACAGAATGCACTGTCACAGTGACAAGAACTACTTCAAATCTCTGTTAAGTAGAAAAATACAGGAAGATATGCCAATAAGACTTCCTCATAAAAACAGACGTAGTTTTGTTCATCGGTTCTTGTTACTTGTTCTTGATCCTACGTAGCTTCCTGTAAACTAGGATATTCAGGAAAGCCTGAAAGCATTCATTACCCATTATCCTATTAAATTCAGTGGCCCCTTTGAAAAATCCAAGCCTTAACCTCTTACTGCTTTTTCTCAAGGGAACCTTTTAGAGAATTTTTAAAGACACTGAAATCACCCTTGCTCGCTGTCCCAGTTCTAGGTGGAGAGAGCACAAGGTTTGGCACCAACAAAAAGCTAAACTGGTACCAAAAGAAAGCTGAATTACTACAAAGAACATATAAATGAGGTGCAAAAGGCTGACTTGTAAAACTGGAACTTTCTGAAATGCATTGTCAGCATTGCTGTTCTGAGCACAGAGTGAGGCACGTCAGGGATACAGACTTAACAAAACCAGTCACCTCTTCTTGTGCAGAGCCTTTTTTTTTGGCCTAATTTCCTGAAACCAGCCACAGGGTCAGAAAACTGCTAATATAGCACACAGCAAGCATCAGGAGCTCTCTCTTTTATTTCACACACCTAAGCCAGTCCTTGCTGGATCTTCAAGTAGTGGATGTAGGTTTCACACACCAAAAACTTTGAACACCCCTATCATGGGAACACAATCATTAAAGTCTCCTTTTCAGCTGTATCTTTGAGACTGAAGGGTTGAAACCAGTCTGAGCAGTGGAGCCCTTCCAGTAGAAACCATATTCTTTGATTGTTTTTCAACAGATAAATATTAATATACGTGCCTCTGCATACTGCAGGCATTTTTATTCCAACTAAAAAGTTGTCCTTGTGCTACCATGGCTTTAACCTACACATATGCTCATTACCTAATATATGAACTCCCTCCTGCTTCCACCAAATTTCAGCAGGAACTCTTCATTAGACTCCCCAAGTCACACAAAGGGGGCACCTTTAAATGAGCTTAACTTTTCAGGCTTCTGGAATACATTTTCAATACTGGGAATCTCTAGGGAGATACCAGTTGCCAATTTTAAGGTCTCTCAAATTATTGAGCTCCATTAGAAACTTTCTGAATATGAAATTAAATAGCATAATCAAAAGCTACAGGCTGCTCACAGGGCTGGATTTGCCTCTGCCCAGACCTTTCCTGCACACTAGAAAGGGATAAAGAGATTACTCCAGTGGTTTGTAGCTGCAGTTGGGTACTGGCTCAGACAGCCTGAACTGAAAGTTTCCTTCCTTGTTTCTCACAGCATGTGCCAGCATTTCTTGATGGGAATGCAAAGATTAATTACAGCTGTACTTGCTCTGAACAAATCCTCATATTCAATACAGTCCTGCAAGATTTAGAGTAGCACTAATTAGGGCTTAGAACAACAATTCTGCAAAGACAGACACACCGAGTATTTTTTCTCATTACTTTAAGCATAGTAAAATTAAAGCTCCTTTCCAGAAGTAGGGTGGCATTTATTCTCAAGAGCTGGGAGCCAAAAGGACTTCTCCAGTCTAAGAGCATTAGATTTGGTGTTTCAGTGCTATTGCTGAAGGTTAAGACATCAAACTATAACTGCTTCCACACACATACAGAGAGATAAGGATGAGCACAAAACCTTTTGGGACACACAGACAGTTCTCTAATGAGCTCAATTACCACAAGGCAGAGACAAAAAAAAGTTTGTACTTTGCAAAACACACGTAAGTAAGAGGAAACCTTTAAACCAGAAAAATGGCAATCACTGGGCAAGATGCAAACTCTTCTAATGAATTTTCAACATGGGAGCTGTAAATATGAAGTTGTTTCTCTCATTCAGCTTTAACCACACCAAAAATACAGTCAAGATGTATTGGCATCCATGGGCCAAAAGCAAAAAACTCCTACAGGAAGCCTTACCCAGTACCATAAAAATACCAGGCTCTTTAATCTACCTCCAAGGTTATGTAAGTTAAAAGGTAGGGCCACACAAAGTCTGAATTTCAGCCTTTGGGTACCCACAGACAGCAGGGCATTAATGAAGTGCATTAACTGTACATCTTACAGACTTCAGCGGTGATTTTGCACAAAGTTTTGATCTTTAGGTAAAGTAAAAATTAAAAGAAAAATGTAGAGTGCTGGGAATTCACTATACAGAGTACTAGGACAGGCAGTAGCACAGCTCTTTTTACTCAGCATCCATCCCAGTTCCCAGATGGTAGGCATATCAATTTCTTGTTATGCACTTATTTATTATGTATGATCTGCTCATTACTTTCCAACTTATCCCCTCCAGTTCCATGCAGGCTACATTTCATCCAGCTGTTGCACTTTGTCATAATCTAAGGCCAGGAGAAATTCATGGCAGGAATCCTTTTTTTTTTTTTCCCCCCACAGAGAATTTAACACAGAGGGCCTTAATGCTTGATTAAGAATTCAGGTAGGTACAGTAACAAATTGCTGTTCTCTAACACTTTTCCATTTGCACTGTTTTAAAAAAAGTCACAATTCATGACCTTTCTGGTTCTTATTATTTCTCTCCAACAGCAGAAAGTATTTAAGAATGGCTAATAACTGTTTTACCCATCACAGCTTTCTGCTTGAGAGAACAGCTCCTGTCCCTGAGAAAAGATACTGCAAGAGTGGATTTTCCTGGAATTCAAAATGATTTGCACCGTAAAACAATTTACAGCCTTTGATTCTCTGAATGGTTTTGAATCCAGCCTACTTTAAATGTAGTTCTTCTCACCTCTTGCTCAGTGGCACTTTAAGCAGAACTGAGACTCCCGAGAGCAGAATTCCTCCCTGTGGGTGACAGACAAGGTGACATCTCCAGCTCTGCCTCCTGCTCCAGCCCAGTCCTCAGTCTGGATCTCTCACTGTCAAGACATGCTGGCACAGCCAAACCCCACACAAACGCTGCTCCAGGAGTTCTCTGGTGGCAGCAGGCCCATTAACATATCTCATTCAAGCATTTATTTTTAGAATACTGCAAATATATAACGGAGATTGAGGATATAACTCCTGTAGATGCAAACTGACAGACACTGCAGCGTTAGCCAACACCCACAGAATTGCGTGTAAAGGTTTCAGCAGCATTTGATGTCACCCCTCAATTTTTAATAAAACCCAAACTATAACTCACTAACTCTCGCCTCCTTTAACAAAATGCCACTTTTGTTAGAGACTTCTTACTTGAGACCCTGATCTGAAAAAATTTTCCTATTTGGTCATAGAGACAGGATTAGGAGCCAGGGATTCCAGCTGCTAATCCTTCCTGCTGCAGACCTGCCACGATGCTTTGCCGTGTTATACTTAAACAAGCAATTAACTTCTGCTGCTGTAGGAAGATGAGTCAGACTCCAAAACTTGACCGTAAACTTATGAGGTCTTGGGATTAGAGAACAGAACTAGAACTAAGAATTTAAATCTGGATCTCTAACACTTAATTGCCATGATACTTACCCAAAACTCTGCTTAGATATTTAACTAAGGAGAAACAACTCCATAACTCTCCCTGCTATATAAGTCCAGAGCAGGGTATTTTTCATGCTGCATTGATAAAACCTGCAAGATAGTGACCTTTTGAATTAATCTTACATTCTATGTCAGATTAAGCCACTGTTTCAAAATTCTAAAATATGAAAATCAGATTATACAGAACTATTACTGTTATTTTTATAACGACAAGCAAGTGGCAAATTTAAGGGAAGGCTTAGGTTATATATATATATATATAAAAAATACAGCATTATCATTCCTTACATGTCATAGCTATAATTCAGACAAGCCTATTTCCCACCCACTTGTTCACAATTAGCTTTAAAAAAACCCAAACCTTTTAACATTGTTAGATATAGACTTGTACTTGACTTTCAGCACTAATGGTGTGCAATTATAAAGTACCAAGGCAACAGCAAATGTGATTTTCTGCTTTGTAGCACTACTGTCAATCCCTTGGTTTTTAAAGAATTTTGTGGCTTCCAGATCTAGAAAATTAAAAAACCCACATAACTTCCCCAGCAATAATTTAGTTTCACAGGAGTTCTGCACGCTAGGAATACCCATGCAAAGCTCAAAAGTAATTTGGCAAAGAGTTGCTGCCTAGTCCCAATTACATGCATTAAATGGTAACAAGATTTCCCATGCTGGTGCTTTGAACAGCGTGGTTATTCCCTCTGTACATCTCCCCAGCATTGGTCAAGCCCCACCGGATTTCACTGATGAAATATGAGAGTTTCATGGCTCTGAAAAAAAAAAAAAATCATCCTTGCAGAATAAGCAACATTCACAGTCTCTTGTGTAAGCTCATGTTCAAACAGTAGTTTGCAAAAAAAGAAGAGCTCGTTTTTGTGTTACAGCCAATGGGATAAGCTGGGCTTGATTTGACACTCGGTATTTCCTCAAGAGAAAGTGCATTAGCAGTGTATTACACCGATGCCAGGCACAAGCACTCCTACATTTCAGGGCTGTGCCAGATGTGCTCAAAGAGTAAATTGCTTAGAAACATGCTTTTAAGGCCACCTCTACTCTGCCATTGCACCTTAAAGACAAATGATCCGCTGGAAACTTTACACTTCAGGATTCAAGAAATCTCTGTTAAAGTGCACTGAGTAATTCTGACATAATGCAGCCCAATCCTGGAGATTTCTTTGAACATGCCGCTTCAAAAGTCACCTACTTCTGCTGCCCCACCTCTCAATTCACTTGACTTCTACAGGCAGTCAAACGCTGCCACAAAACCTCCCTGTGCCTGTAGAGCCCAGCTCCTGATCACACCACTGCTGTACCCAGCACTTCCACACCAAAACAAGGATATTTCAGCCAGTTTGTCCACTCTGAATCAAGAATTAGTGCAAAAGACTAGTAGTGCCTCATCTCCACACTGCCCAAAAGATACAGCTGGCTGCCTGTGAGGCTTTGAAGCCATCAGCTCCTTGTGTAGGGAGAAGGCAGCAACAAAGCTCTCCTAACCCCAGACTGTTCCCTGTGCAGCATTTCCAGCACACTGTCTGTTCTGGCAGGCACAATTTAACCACTTCCATTTAGTTCAAGTGTCTGCTTAAAGGAAAAAAAAAAACCCCATAGTAATTTATAGGGGAGTGACCTATGTCTTCTTACAAATATCCTCTAATTTCCCCCCAGCTCAAAACACCCGGAGAAGGGTGAATCGATAGAAAAAAAAAGGGTCTTTAAAACATTTTCCAGAGTCTTCCCACATCCAAGGCTTCAGAGACTCTTAGTATTTGAAGTATTAATGGAAATGTTCCATACAATTCCCTGTGCACAGATCTAAAAATAGCTATGGACACAGTAGTAAGTTTTTGTCTATATTTGCAAGACTCTTACTTCCCTCTCAGGAACCACGACTTCCCATTAACGCTGACATTTATTATTTTTAAAAAAGGAGCTATTAAAACACCAGAAATTCTTTCAGCAACTCAGTGACCATCAGTAATAATAATACATCAACAGCAACCATTAAATATCAATTGATACTCTGGTGATGGATCACCAACATATTCTGAATACTAAGAACGTCAATTTTTCTTTAAGAATTGCTGAAGCCAGTTGATGGCCTTTGCAGATCTGCTCATCATTAGCTTAAGCTCTCTAGCAGAGCCAGCACACAAAATACATCTGTTCTGACTGTGACAAAAATACCCTTTTCTTTTTTGCATGCCAAGCCATGGTTGTCCCATCTTTACCCACAATGACATCAAACATGCCAAGCTGCAAGAAGCCAAAAAAGTATCTAACCCTTGCTTCAGATTTTTTGTTCTGGACACATTAAAACTGAAGTGAATGTATCTCACATTCTCCCACTAGAAACCTGGGAGGATGAAAAAACAAAAAACAAAAAACAAAACACCCAACCAAAAGAGAAACCACCTGACCAAAGCAATTCCTACCGTGGCCTTGGTGTCCATGGTTTGTGACTTAAATGGAAACATCATTTATGGGTGAAAAAAAATTGCACCTGAACTCCCAAATACTTGTTACCGGGCTCAAACTGAAGTCACTTCCACCTTCCAGCTAAATCCCCCTGGAAATCCCAAGGTCCTTTCTCCAGAAACCATTCCAAGTGGGATTTGTCCCCCCCTGGTGGCAATGGAGGATTTACAGCCAGTTGCCCAGACTACCACAGGCAAAGAACAAACGTTAGAGGACGTTTGGAGATACGTGACCAATGTATTCCTTTCTAACATACAGACAGAAAATGGGGTGGGATAATGAGGGGAAAGCAGAAGGGGGAAGAATCACATCCTGATTACAAAGGAATTCCTATTCTAGTGGTTAAAAAATGAGGACAGAGATGTGACAATATAACCAAACATACAATGAGGCTTTTGTCCCCAAACCACTTGGCTTGTGTACAAGGAACAGAGGAACTTGGGTCGGTGGGGACTGGCTGGGGCAGGGGAAGAGGGAGAGGCTGATGTTTGTGAAGAGAAATTGGTTAGTCTGCTTTAAGAAAGGCTGTAAAGAAGAAAAAAAAAAAAAAAAGGAAAAAGCAGCCTGCTATTGTAGAATCCACCCACTCACTTCTGAAATGCTCAAAGACCCAGACAGGGATTTACAACCAGCACTTCTAGGCACTAAGTGTGAAGCAGAAAACATTCAAATGCCCAGAGGCAGCTCGTGTGGTGCCAGAGAAGCAGCTTTTAGATTGCACAGGCTTACGGTCAGAGCCATTTTCTTTCAACAAGTTTGTTACTGCTGAGTCAGTCACTGAACTTGGCATTACAGACCATAGGAAGGCACCTGCACACTGCAATTTTCAGCTCCAGTTAACCAACCAACACGTTTTACTTTTTATTTTAAACAGTCACACAACTTCCTGGAGAAATAAGAGTAGTCAAAAACAGGCCACTAACTTTACAGCTTAGAAGCCAAAATAGTATCAATAATAACAATAAAAAAAAGAGATGGTGTTCAGTTGACTCCAAGACCAGGGTGAAGGAAATGCAAGTGCTGAGTGAGGTTGTTTTTCCAAACAGTGTCGAGACACACTCAGAAAGATCACAGTAATGTAAAGCCTAAAACTTTCGGTGATGATTTAAAAACTACTTTAAAGATAATAAATTCAGTTTAAACCAAGCATATTCCATTTAATACCTCACTTATACTATGGAAGAAAGAGAGTGCTGATGCAGAGGTTTTCTTTAGCCTTAGTTAAAATCAGTTCAGAAAAGATGTATTTTCTCAGAGTCCACTATATCTGGCTTCTATTTATTTACACGAGTCTATATCCAGCAAGCGTTTAAATTAAATGAAGGTATGGGTTTATACATATCATATGCAATTACAAATGAGGCATCTCCTTAAACCACCTCTTTCTTTAAAAAGTTATGCAGCTTTAAACTTTTTTTCTTTTTAAAGGAATTGGGCTGTTGCTGATTCCCATGTATTCAGGGAATCACACTCCTGCTGAAGCCAGCAGCACGGCATGGAAACTTGTTCAAGTGATTAATCTGTTTAGTGATCAATCCAGAAGCAGCATTTGTATCCTTGAGGCCAATCTACTACATTTAAAAAACTTTTATGCAGCAAGTGCCTTTT